>JARHVA010000176.1:1390000-1560000 GCA_037957365.1 Torreya grandis
TCTCTTCAAATATATAAGCCAAGCAAACAAAATGAATATTTGTTTTTTTTAAAATCATGTAACAGGATCACAGATGATGAATACTTGACATAATCTAGTGACGAGGACCTATAATTTAATGGTTTCTTTAAACTAGAGCGATAGGTAGAGACACTAAAAGATAATGTCAAAGAAGAAACCAAGGATTCAAGGCTAAAAAATCTAAATATTTCAAATAAATAAGGATAATAAATCTATGAGAGTCCATTCCTAGTGGAGATAATGGGATATATTAGGATTCATTAAGGAAAATTATTAGAAATATTAGGATAGAGCCCATGCCAAAGTTTGTGACTTTGGGAGATTATTGGACTTAAACTGAAAATTTAGAAGGATTTTAACTACTAAGGGATTATCATGACTTTTTTATAATAATTTTGCAGAAGTGAAAGGTGTATATCCATCATTGGGGGAGATGCATATTGACCTAAAAGAGTGTGTAAGACCTATTAGAAAGTACCCATACAGATTGAATCCCAAAATAAAGTTGAAAGTGTAGGTTAAACTAGATCACATGTTAGAAACATTTATAATTTATCACCCAAACTCCTCAATCCATTGTTGTATATAATAAAGGGTAGGAAGTAACTAGAAAATACTACAAAATGGAGATATTTCATGCATAATTAGGTGTAGTATCTTTAGGTGCATAGCCAAAGGTCACACCAGAATAAGAAATCTCGTAATAGACTTTGGTTCATAAATAAATAACCCATTATATTCCTTGAATGTCTCCAAAAAACATGGATAGAATGGTGTCTTTTGAAGATCCATCTTAGGAGGTCAAGACACAACCGACTCATAGACCTAAGCAACAACTACAAGAGATGGCTTGGGCTAAAAAGAAAGTGAATAAGACTCAGAAACACACTATTATCTAAAAAAATAGCACATAGATGCACTGTCATGGAATCATCCTCTTAGTTATATTCTTAATCAACCTTAGTGATCGATACACCCATTCTTATAGAGGATCATGAGGAGACTAAGTCTCTATACCCTAAACAAATAACCAAACAACCAGATATCATAGCCCAAGAATAAGTTGTGAAAGACCAATAGAAAAGAGAAAAGGTTTATAAGGCAACTGTGAATAAGTATTGAAAGTAAGAGAATAAGAATAGAAAATAAAAGTTAAAACACAAATCTACCAGGGATGAGGCATAACACAAGTAACATAAAAAATATATTAGAAAGAAATCCAAGGAAGTAGAGTCAAAAATGAAAAGGGCCAAAGAAGCAGAGGTGAAAAATAAATATAAGGAAGTAGTAATGAGGAGGTATAAATAGAAATATAACTAAGAGGGTGATGTGGAAACACTATTGACACTGGTGAGGTGTTACAGACATTGTTCTTGATGACTAGGTGGCATGTGGTTCCATACTTCTCCAAGACACATGATATTTTTGGGGTGAAATTCCATGTGGGGACCAGTGCTAATGGGTTTGACATTTATCAAAAGGAGATCCACTAAATATTTTGGATACACATGTACGTGGGGGATAAATACTACTATTCAAAATGACCACCCATGTGGAGTGGAACTCCATTTTAATTACGCATGTTAGAGATGCCCATAATAAAGTGAAATTATTTGGTAAGACCTTCATAATGATCCAATATTCCTTCCATGAAAAAATGGTGCATTTTTGTTTAGATAAATATTTTTATCTTATCATCTTATCATCATATTGTATTATTATCTTTTATCTTTTATATTCCAATGGATAATGCTTTTATATTTTGTCTTTATTGCCTCTAAGTGGAGGAAGACATAATTCTTGGATGGATGGTTGTTTTCACATTCTTTGGATGTTGGTTGTTATTATATAAAAGGATTTGAGATCCTTTGTAATAGGAAAGGTGGCTTGTATGTATATACATTGAAGTAAGATTATAATGAGTGGTGTTGTGAGGATTATGAATTGTGGTTTATGATGTATTAAATAAATTAATGAAAAGTGGTGTAATTACTTTAAGAGATCTATGTATTTAAGATCTATGGATTATTGATCACATAATTTGGCAATAGAGAAATTTTGGATCTTGTTACCTTATTTTCCAAAATGTTGTGGGTAGAAACCGAGAGGAAGCATATAATAACAAAAGAAAGTGATTGGTAAAAGATGTCAAAGTGTTTTTTATTTTTGCAAGAGATGGAGAAGAGACCAACAAAGACTATGGTGGAGAAAATAGGTCCATTTTTGAATTGAAAAGAGGATTCAGAAGAGCTCATGACTTGGATAAATGAGCTAGAGTTGCATTTTAATCAAAATAATGTTGAAGACCCCATGTGAGTAAAGGTTTCAAGTAAGAGGAAGAGTTAAGTTTGGGCCATGTGTTTGAAGTATCTCCAAGTGAGGAGACAAGGGATAGGTAATATTATGTGAGTGGGAACATATGGTTTCCAATTTTATGGGTGAATTTTTGAACCAAAAATTGTATGCATGATGTATGAGAAAGCTTCATGTATTGAGGCTTGAGAGAGATAAGAAGAATAATATTTTCATGAGAGGCAATATGAAAGATAAGTTTTCATGTGATAAATTTAAAGTTATTCCACATATTATAAAGGAAAAAGATGTGAATGAGAATAATGAGGTTGGATTTGAAGTCAAAAAGGAGGATAATATTCTACATGTGGAGCTTTTATACAAGGGGAAGTGAAATTGATCTACAAATAAATCCTATCTCGGAGAAGATAAATCACACTATCCCTTATGCTTGTTCATACATTTATAAAATTAGGGTCATGACCAATATCAATCCTCTATACATGACTAAGGGTTCTATTACCACATAATATCACTAGAGAGGGTTTTAAGGAATTTATTCATGTAATACCACACAATAACTGTAGATAGGTCCTATGTTTTCTTATAAAAGTAAATGATAAAGTAAGGTAAATCTAATCTAGTGATCACCAAAGCATCTAGCACAAATGGGGATAATAAACATAAAATTAAACATTCAAATAATAAATTTACTCAAGTAAATGTAGAGGTAATCCTAATACATGGAGAAATAAACATATTCATAAGCTAACACATGCAAATATATCTACTAATAAATAAGAGCAAGATTTAAGAATACTTACCTTGAAAATTAACCTATCAAACGTTAATCTCTCCTTTGGCTAATGGTGCTTTGAAAGAGGTTATTCTAGTTTATAAGGATTGAAAAAATAGGTCAACTCTAGGTTATATGACTTATCATATTCATCTAAAATACTTATCCAATAAGACAAGATTCTTCTCTCCAAGTGTAGTATGAAACCATAAGCAATGGCTCCTCATGTATAATGGTGGATAAGAATATGTATAAATAAATGATTATATCTATCTGTATTTAATGAAAATGGAAAAAATGTTGTGTTTATATATTCATGTCAAACCCTAAATCCTTCCAAAGTTTTAGCAAATAGATTCAAACTAGTCAACCTTGTTAGAAAGAAAAGTTGTTAGCTCTGCACTAAGTCAGTTGGGCTTGATAGATGGAAGCATAACATGTACATAGTATTATTTTCATTCGATACCTATTTATGTTATTTGAGAGTTTTGAGATGGTAAGGTTGGAATTTTATAATCTCCTAAAGGATATTTTTATTAGTTGATAGTGATTTAACTAGTACACTAGGGTTGTAGTCACCTGATAGTGATTATTATTGATTGGCAACAATTATTGTCTATCGATAGATTCACTATCACATGATGAATTTTGATACTAATATAAATAATTATTATCACATGATATATATTTTTTTCTAATTGACAACATCCTTGTCACAATAACATTACTTTTATCCAATAACTTTTCACATAGGTCTTAGACTTAGCCATATTTAAAGTTTATAGTATTTTATGGATGAATTACATGAGTTTAATGTATATAAAATCTAAGGAAGTTATATAAATGATAGGAATGATATAAATCCACAACAATCTTGTGAAGCACCAATGGTCTACCCACCCATTTCCCGGTGTACCGTTTAAGGTGTGCATGAATAGAAATTGAAAATTACAAGGTTCCTTCAAGAGAATAATTTTTATTAAGTATTAAATTTAATAAAAAATATTTTGTGTATACACATTCCCCTTTTGAATCTCATCATGTGTCACATGGGTGTAACAAGGGATGTTGCTTTGAGAAACAACATATAAACACATGAAACTGAACTAACAATAAATGAAATACTAAAATTAATGATGAAAATAAATGAAAGTAATTAGAGTCACATATGCATACCTTGACTTACTTTTCTATTGAATTACTACATGCAAACATCCTATTATCGATTGTGGAGGGTACAATACATGTATTTGAGAAACCTTAGGAATACAAAACTAACAATAAAAATCAATGAGGGCATACATAAGATGGTTAAAGTATAAATGAATTTAATAAAAAAATTGGATAATTAGGATTGTTAATGCAAGGTTAGAACCAAAATATCAAGCATGTAAATGAAAAAATAATGGAAAATGAATTTAGAATACACTAAATCATGTTGGGAAGCTTGTAAGACATAAATGGAAAATGAAATATTAATGTAAGAAAACTCTAACAAAGATATGTAAGCAAGTGAAAATTAACCCAATGTAAGATATGCATGTCTAATCAAACATAAAGGAAAACATGAATGACTAAAAATGAAATGTAAGTCAATCTATAAGACAAACATGTCAAGTCATACATAAATAAAAACATGTAATTATTTAAAATGTCATATATAAGATAAGTAAGTACACAAAAATAAAAAACAAGAACATGATTGATAGGTGAAAATAAAAAGTTCTAAAGGATGAAAAATCAAAATTAGTTCTTATTCTAAGATATACTTTAAGGAAACATAACCAACTAACGACATGACTAGGATGTCAATGAGATGGTGTGGTAAGAATTTGTGAAGGGATGTTTTTGAGAAAAACCTGGTCCTATCCAAGGTATTACAATATAACTCACAAACTACAAACCAAGAGGCATAAACAAGTAAAATGTGATCACGGATGGGATCAACTAAAATCAATATCCAACAAAGGGAATATAAGAAAAATATGATGTAAACAAAGGAATATGAGGTGACACATGGGTTATCTGAACATCCTTATCAATGATGAGACATACTAGGCAAGTGAGTAAGGCTAATAACTATCAATAGCAATAACTTAGGACAATTTGACTAATGAACATAAAGCTTGGGCTAACAAGTGAATTTCATAAATCATCCCATGAAGGTTAAATGCATGAATATTAAAATGAACCTACCTTCCCACAATGTGTTTCCTATTCCTCAAGACTCATTACATAGCCATTGGTCAATTACAAATATTGGGTACTTGTGTGAGAAAGTAGTTGACATTAGATGGTATATGATATAATAAGACCTCCTATCATAGACTACTATCCTACTACACACCAATGGACCTTGGCTCTATCATGAGGCTAACTGTGGAGTTTAAAATTTGAATAAGATAGGAGTTATGCCAAATATAAATCACATATTTTGGTGTGATCTAAATTTTAATATTGTTTTTGGATTTTTTTCTATTACCTTTCATGTATTTTATGGTTTGGATTTTAATTTTTTTTATGGCTTTTGTAGTTCTTCCTCTATACAGACTTGAAATAACCTACATGAGTGAAAATGATGATGAACACAAGAGATATTACACTTGATCACTTGATAAAAGGACCTAAAGACCAAGGTGTCTATATACTCCTAGACTTACCCAAAATTAAATGTTCACTCTCAAATCTAATGTATGTGTGCCTCAAATGAAAGGAAGTAAGGGACTGATGGGGATCATGAGAGATCCATCCATGTAATAAATGATCCAATTATGAATATGCTCATATCTGATCACAAGGAGGTAAAATAGTGATATGAATTGGATGAGGTTATGCTATGAAAGTCATGTCACTAAGAAGCCAGATTAACCTACAAGGGATATAACACAAGCACCAATGAAAATAGTAGTTATTCCAAAAGAGGGGGAAAGTAAATAATCATCCAAAAAGAGTGGGAAATTAAATGGTCATCCCAAGAAAGGGGAAAATTAAATAATGGTAAAATATTCATAGATATACTAAGTTAAATATTGACATAAATAGGTAATAAATGAAAATAGTGAAAGATATATCTAAGAACCAAAATGGAAACAAATGCTAAATGTAATGTGTGACAAAACCAAAGAACCCAAAGGAAATAATGGTGCTAGTAAAGTTTATTTGTGAGGAAGACTTGGTCCTATTTGAGGTATTATAATAAAACTCACAAATTATAAAATTAAATAAAATTTGCAAAAATAAAGAAACATGAGAAAAACATAACAAATAAAATCTATGATAACATCTATATCAAAGATGAGCATGTGAAATACAAGCTTATGTGTCTCATAATGTTTCTTAAAGTTGAATTTGTTTGTTATTATGTATTTTATAATAAGAGTGGGAATTTTAGGATTCCCCAAATGGTATGTGGATGTATGATTGGGAATCATGATATGCCCCAAATTTTGAAGTGATATGTGTATGGGCATCTCTTGATGCCACAACATTTGATATAAATTGAGGTGAAATTGGTCCATTAGAATGATTTGCATTGGGTTGGTAGGTTCATTTGGAGATAGGTAAATGTGTTGTTTTGTTATATTTTAAGGGTGTTGAAATTTAAATAGGATTTATGGGAGGGGTATGAAGATGTCTATAAGGCAAATGATGCCCATGTATGATGCACTTTGGAGTAGGCATTTAGACTACATGATCCTTGGGTTTATGTGACCTAAGAAGTTGAGGTTGGACAAATTCAAACACTCATTTAAAGTTATTTATCTTAGCTACCCTTTCATTATTGTTATAGGAAGAAGGATAAACTATGGTTTGGACAACATTAGTGGATGAGGTGGAGGTTTGGGAGAATTGTTGTTGATCGGCAAGTAAGTGATGTTGATGTGATTATGGATCTTTAGATTGGATTGTGAGGCTTGAAGATAGCATTGATAATGTTGTTATATTAGATTATCAATATTTAAATGTGGACCAAGCAAGGAATCAATAAGAAATCAATGAAGATCATGGCAAACATCATGGGAATGACCTATCGTATAATGCCTCCAAAAAAACTTATCAAGATTATACCATTTTAGAGGAGGTTTGGAAGGATCAAAGCTCATGAGTTCAAAGGGTGGTAATTTATTATTAAGTTCTTCCATAGTAGTTTATTTTGGTGGCTCAAATTGAGTTATAGTAAAGTCTTGCCTTTTTTCTTGGTCTAAGGCTTCTTCTAAAGTTTTAAGGGAAACATCTTCACTTTTTATTGAAGAGGTTTTTTAAGAGTGGTATTAATTAATTTTAAAATATTATCATCATTCATGTTATGGTCGACTTTGTGAGTTAGAGACTTCCATAATTGGATGAAAATGTGAGCAGATTCATTAGGAAGTTTCTTAGCATTAATGAAATGGCTAAGGTCATTTTTAAGAAGGTCATTATGTTGGAATTCCTTCACTAGAGTATTAACTAAATCATCTAGTTGTGATATGGAATGTTTATGAAGTTGTTTATAACATTCAATTTCATCAACAACAAAGGTTTTGGATAGGATCTTGGTGGTAGTAAAGGTTATAGTTTTGAACCATTCCTTATAGAGATTACCGAAAGATTTAAGAAAGATATTGGGATCTTTAGTTCCATAATATGTGATATTTTAAGAGATATTTCCAATGTATATGGAAGCAATTAATGGAGCTAAAGGTGCATTTTGAGATGTTGAATAATTTTTTATGCATTATTGGTTAAGGGATGAGATTTTCATTGGTATATCTAAGAGGAGGAGGGATAACTTTTTTATTTAGTTGACTCATGATGACTTGAGGTGGTTGACTAGCCATTTTTAATATATCAAATTTCATTTGCATCATTTGGATATGGTTAGTTTTTTACATATAATTCATTTATATAATTATTTTATTATTAATTTGAGTTGTATCAATGAAATGAGTAAGATTGCTAGTGGTAGGAGGTGGAATGTTAGGGTTGGTAGGAGGAGCATTCCCTATATTGGTAGTAGGGGATGGATTGTTGGGTGGATGATTCCCAACATTGTTAGTAGCTAGAGGACTAGGATGAATGACCTCAATTATATTACATTATCTATTTATTTATTTTAGATTAAGAAGACAAGATGGAAGAAATTAAATAGTTTTATCTAAAGTAAAAAAATGAGCAACATTCCCATTAAAGGGTAAATTGTAGATAAGACTTAAAGCAATAATAAATATTTGGCAAGTTGGAACCCCCCAAAGTCAGGATGGTTCAAGCTAAATTTTGATGGGGCTTGTCATGGAAATCCAAGAGCATCAGGAACTAGATGTGTGATAAAATATAGTAGTGGTTCATTAATTTGAGTTACTTCTTTCAAGATACTAGATAGAACCAATAAAAATGTGTAAACACAAGAAATAGTGGCAAGGATTGAGATAAATCTTGATTGTGGAGTGGTATGTTTAGAGATATAAGGCGATTCTTAAGTGATAACCCAGGCTCTTTATCTATAAAATGATAAATCTTGACACCTAAAAAATATTCTATCATAGGCTTTGGTGAATTTGGGTCTCTTTTAAAAATGGTATTGTAAGTATTAATTTCATAAAATCAATAGGGTGGCATATTTTCATATGAATGTCAAGATTGATAAAAAAAAAGAGGTAAGGGTTTATAGTTACAAATAATGTTGGGTGGATTCCATCAAGATAGATTCGGTGAAATTATGATTAATGTCTTTTTGAGGCTAATGAGTAAGGGTGGTAGAGGATTAAATTATGGAAGTGTAAATGCTTAGTCAAAAATATGATGTGTTATCAAAATAGAGCATGAAAGATCTTTATGAGGTTAACTTTATCAATTATGCATCCCTTGATGCAAGACATTATGTGTTTTAGTGATGGATATTCTAAATGGTGGACAATGGAGCCAAAGTGTTAGAAACACTAGTATGGTCATTACATTTTGCTAGAACTAAGTCAAGGGAGATGGGTTTCATTGGTGGGGTGATGAGGATGCATTTGATGAATGTGTTTTGGTCATTGTCATTAGAAGTTGTAAAGGCAATTTAAGAGATTCTAGGGGTTGATATGTTTGAAAGAAGTAGGTGATTGAAAGTGAACTCTTATTTGGTCGATCTATTTGTAGTAAATTTATGTATGGTGGTGCCAGACAAAAACCAAGTAAAAGACTTGGTAGTTTTCTCTATGTGCCTAGGCTATAAGGTTTATTTACTTTTTGAAGTAGATAAAATGTAAGAGGGTCCCTTTATAGAGATCCATTTATTAAGGAAGGATGGATTGAGATTTATTCCATTATTCTTATTTAAAGATTTAGAGGAAAGATTTGTTACCCTAATTAATTTTATTCAAGAGGTAGATGATTTGTGTTTTGGAGATGAAAGTGAGGGAGAAGCTAAAGGTGTGGATATATAAATTTTAGAAGAAATGATAGCCCCACTCCTTCAACTAGGAGAGTGGAGAGTTATGCATAGGTTACTAAGAAGCCCATATGTGATTAAAATGGTTGATTTCATGCTTTTCTCATGGTCAATTTTGATCACCTATATGGTGGGAGAGAATAAGGACAAGGTTAAGGCATAGGGAAATCATATAAAGAGATATAAAAAACAAAATGTTTACTAGTTGGGGGATTTAAAGGGAGATAGTTGGATGGTGGGTTCTATTTTTAAGGATATGGAAAATTATTGAGGTAAGGGAGAAGGTTCATGTGTAGAAGCCACTTCAATAGCATGATGATACCTGGGGAGGTAACTAGATCATTGTTATTGATTAGATATTAGTATCTTGTGAAATGTTATTTTTTGTCATTTAGTATTTGGTGATAATAGGTTTTGATAGTAATCAAGCTTGGTTATGTCTGAATCTTGTAATTTAGCTCATATATTTATATACTTTATGAATGTATGTTTTGTTTTGGTCAATGTTAGTTAATGCCTTAATGATTATTTCATTAAACCAAACCTATTAGTTTTTTGAGCTTTTAATGTTATTGGGAAAGGGACCCATAAACCCTAATATCTATCTAAAATAAAATAAAATAAGTGAGTTTTTGATCTAAATCCTTAATTATGTAGTGTTCTTGACTAACTATAGGATGAAAACATGACATCATAATGAAATAAGACTAGGTAGCTAAATATGGTAAGAAAATTTTAAATTACTAAGTCAAACATGTTGACTAAGTTATGTGGGAAAGCTAATAAAATAGTCTCTAAAAGACTAAGTCAAATGGATCGACTATGTTCTATGTATAAGAGAAACATAATAGTCTCTAAAAGACTAAGTTAGATGGGATGACTATGTTCTATGGATAAGAGCAACATAAAAACCTATAAAATACTAAGTTAGATGATTCGATCATGTTCTGTGGATAGTGAAAGGTGTGAAATGTTATGAATTTAGATGACTAAAAAAATTAAATTAGTCACACAAAAAATTAGATCAATTTGTTTGATCTAATTATAACACACAACACAGCCCTTATACCAATGCTAGCTAATACAAGTTTTGTAATATAAAATACAATTTGCAAAGAGTAAGCAATGATAATAAAATATAAATTCTAATGTAAATAGTGGACATTATTATGTGTTTTAAATTAGATTATGTTTTTTTTTAAATGTGATAATCCATTTGGATTTACAAAGGAAATAAAAATGGTAAACTTAAATTGGTTTCAGGTATGTTGAGGCTAAGAGGGATTTGTATTGGTGATGATACTAGCTTGGCATTGAGGCCTACCCCTTCACTTCATAGCCCCACTTCGATAATGGTGTTAGGTGATTTTATAATATATACCATCAACTACATATTTATACTTAGCTATAAAATTGAATTGACTTCCCCCTTGGTGATGAAATCTAAGTAGGTAAACCTAGGGTAGAATTTATTTAATGTTTTTTGATATTATCTAGTTTGTAAGTGTGTGAATAAAAATAAAAATAGTGTGACTAAATCAATAAATTAAAACTTCCTATTTAGTCTATGTGTGTTACTGTAATCAAGTAAGCAACAAAATAAAAAGTGAATTAATTACTAAAATATGAGTTAATTACTTTGCTTGAAGAGTACAAAGTTGGTTCAGATGACCAGGTATGCAAATAGTATAAAACAAAATCGATTGGGTCAACTGAGTCTTTTAGGTAAGAAAGAAAGCTAAAAAATATGTTGATCTAATCAACCTATTTTACTATAGAGTTATAGTTTTATAGACTAAAAACTATTAAAAACATGACTGTAATGAATAAAAGAAATGAATATGATGGTGAGAGTGAAACTAATAATTTTGAAGATGGTGAAATTGCTATTTTTTTATACTATCATCTAGATGAGCATTTTTTATTTTTTAATAGAGTTGACTAGGTCAACAAAGTCTAAAAACTTGTATTTAAAGAAGCAAACTTATTTGAGTAGATCAATCAAGTTACCTATGGTTGAAGATGACCTACACAAAGAAAGACATAGTCAATCTAATCATTGTGTCTTAAATATATGCACAAAGTGTTAGAATGAGTTGATACATTTGATCCAGTGATGTAAAAATAAAATAAATAATAAAAGAAACTAAATTAAGGTGTGAAAGAAAAACTTTAAGGGTTGTTTCACATCAGGTTCACCAAAATATATACAAAGGAAAGTGAAGTTGATCTACAAATCAATCCTAGATCGAAGAAGATAAATCACATTATCCCTATCACTTGTTGGTATATTTAGGCAATCAGGGTCATGACCAATATGGATCTTTTATACCTAACTAAGGTGTCTCTTACCACAAAATATCACTAGAGAGGGTTCCAAATCCTCTAGTAAATCAATACCACACAATAAACCTAGATACATCCTATGTTTTATTATCAGAATAAATGACAAAGTAAGGTAAATTTCATCTAGTGCTCACCAAAGTATTTGGCACAAATGGGGATAATAACCATAAAATTAAACATGCAAATAAAAACTCTACTCAAGTCAATATAGAGGTAATACTAATGTATGGAGAGAGAAACATATTCATAAGTCAACACATGAAAATCTATCTACTAATAAAGAGGATCAAGAGATAGGAATACTTGCCTTGGATACAAAATCATCAAGCATCGATCTCTCACTTGGCCAATGGTGCTTTGCAAGAGGTTGTGTTTTTTAAGGATAACAAATATAGCTCATCTCTAGGCTACATGACTTCTCTTATGCATCCAAAAGACTTCTCCCATAAGATAATATTCTTATTTCCAAGTGTAGTATTAAACGCTAAGCAATGGCTCCTCAATAAGAATGGTGGATAAGTAGATGCAAAAATAAATGATTCTCTTTCTCTCTTTGATGAAAATGGTGAAAATGATGTGTTTATATGTCCATAACTAACCCTAAACCTTTTCAAAGTTTTAGCAGATATAGTGAAACTAGTCTATTAGGAATAAAACTAGATTTGATGCTACATGTTAAGATCAATAATCTATATCTTGTTGTGAAAGTAAATAATGTATAAAAACAAGCTAAAAAATAAAATATAAGAGGGAACACATTACACAAGATATTATGTGGAAAACCTTTCTAAATGCAAGTAAAAAACCATAGGGCAAATGATAGCTTCTAAACTTTGTTACTTCAGTAATTCCTCTCTTACAACATCTGAAACAAATCCTTTAAGTGATAACATAACAATCACTCCTTAAGCATTAAATTTGTGAATCAAGCATAACATATCCTTCAAGATGCAACTTTTAAGCATTCAGCCACAAGATTGCATGGATCCACTAACTGGATGAATTACAATAGAGAGCTCATGCATATTTATGCATTTACAACTAGAGAGAGAAGAAATAGATTATCATCATAGGTGTCCTAAAAAATTTACCACATTTTATGTGGGCACTAGTGATCAATAGTAAAATGTATGTTTTCATGTGCAAGGGTCAAAAAAGTGGACCATCCAATTTATACAAGATCTAATCCACTTCTATATGATTCCAAACATTGTCTCCCACTCCACATGTGAGGATAATTAGTAATAATAAACTCTTGTCTTCTTCTTTCATGTGTAAACCAAAGTTTAAAAGGTGTTACAATCACCTTTTAACTTTTTCCACACATGTGAGCCATTGGGTCCCTTATAAATTTGACCCATACCTAACCCTTTGTATATTTCACCACATAACAAACCCATGTGACTACCAAGGACAAAACCCATGTGATTTGGTGAATTTTTTCACTCCACTCCCTTCACATAAATTTGATCACATGTGAGAGACCATCTATGGGCCCTACCACATGACCAATCATCCACATCACTATCCATTCACATAACCAAAATTCCACACCACCATGAATAGAGGATATGAATAGTGTTTTTTTAATAATGACTATGAATAATGACTTCACACCTAACATATTCCCACTTGAATTCAATATACACCTATATTTTACCACACTTGAGTATTCTAAAACCAAATATCCATCTATGCCCACTGCTATCTTGACACAAACCCACTAGAATTTTTCTTACACTAATAAAACTTCTCTACCCTAACCAAATTTGTCAACATATACTCCTTCATAGTAGATTACAGAACCTAAAGTGATTCTTCACTTCTCCACAACACAAACCAATACTCCTATTGTGATTCTCCCTTGAGATCATGAGATTTCATACTCCTGATGAATCCAATACCAAGACAACAACTTGTCTTCTCTTCCTCTAGGACACTACTAGGAAGACAAATCATAATGCAATGAGTGGGGTACTTCTTTTCTCTCCCATCCTTATGCATATCAATCTTTGGTTTTATCCTCCTATCACCTTCATCTCAATAATTTGAAATCCTGAGAAAAATACAATTCAAAATATTGAGTACGAGATACCCTATAATAGTTATATTTTTAAATTATTTGAACACTAAAATTTTGTTTATCTTTCTTGAATAGAATTTCTTTTGTCAATTTTTTATAAGAGTTGTTATTGAGGATCACTTCAAAATATGAATAGTATAAATCTTGTTAACATACTTAATTTTGGTACATAAAATTAACATTTACTTATATTTATATTTATTCATTTGAAATGAGGGCTCTTTCAAAATTTGAATTAGCTGGTTCACATGTAGGTGGGAAACTGATTGGGGAGAATCTGGCAGGAGGTACAGACCCTAGAGGAATAGTAGGGGGTGTTGGGAGGCATGTAGGGCCAGAATCTTTAGATGATGCTGACAATGGAAAGTCTTCATGTGTTTATGATCCTTTTAGTGGGGTCTATGGTCCCCCATTGAATCATGTGTTGGGACAGGATCTCAAGAAGGAGAAAGATAATGTTGATTCTGATAAGGAAAAGTATTTAGAAGGAATGTAGGTAGGGATCTCAGAATGAAGGACTTGGTCATCTTTGTTTGGTAAGAAACCTACTAGAAAATCTCTTTTCCCACCGGTGACTTCTAAGTCCTGTTGGGAGAAAGGTGAGTTTCAAGTTTTTATCCTAGATCCTTTACTTGATTTTTCTGTGTCTTCCATGGAATTTACCTTAGTGGGAAAATTTTTAGGAGCAAGACCAGATATAGAATCTTTTATAAAAATGGTTAAAAGGAATTGGATTATTCAAGGAGAGGTAGATATTACACCAATGTTGAATGGTTTCTTCTCATTTATCTTCAACTGTAAGGAAGATATGAATATGGTTCTTAGTGGAGGGCCATGGTTTTTTGGTAAATGCTCTCTCACTATTAGAAAATGGGAGCCAAACATGGATCTATTAGATTCTTTTTTCTTAACTACTCCCATTTGGGCTAGACTTCCTGGTCTCCCTTTAGAATTTTGGCATGAGGACATTTTTAAAGGAATTGCCAGTTCTTTTGGTGAACTTGTGGCATTGGATAATGCTACGGCTTCTAGAACTAAACTTCAAAGTGCTAGAATTTATGTTAAAGTGGTAGATCTGAATCATCTCCCAGAAAAGGTGGAATTAATATCCAAGCTTGGTAAGAAAACTCAAGAATTTTTTTTTGAAGATTTGCCCAATTCATGCTATGCTTGTAAGAAACAGGGGCATCTGGTTAAGAATTATCCCTTTAGAAGTAAAAATCATCCAAGATCTATTTTGGATGGGAACGAAATTAAGGTCCAGCAAAAGAAAATATGGAAAATCAAATAAGATCATCGACAGGAACAAAAGAATAATGAAGATTCAAAAGTTCTACACGCTGAAGTGGATAAAGATCCTTATATTGAAGACTCTAATGCTTTATATATAGAGGGGGATAAAGAGCTTTCTTTAAAGAAAGTAAACTCTCAGAAAGAAGGACATGATTTGAAAATAGAGATCATAAAATTTGAACAAATAATAGAGGATCTAACAGATCTATCAAAACAAATTGTTGTCTATCAAAGTATAGAAGATCGATGTAGAGATGTAGAAGACAAAACTGTGTTAGAGGAAGGTGAATTTCTACCTGAAGATGGAAATAAATTAGAGGAGGGAGAGCTTCTTTCTTCTCAGTCTAGGGGGAGACAGGTGTTATCTAAGGATGATAATGATTTTCCTTTGGATGAGCTTCCCCTTTAGAAGTTGTGAGAGAGAATGGAGAAAACTCAAAGCATAAACTAAATCAAAGAAAAAGAGTTGAAAAAAAGAACAACACTAAGGGAGTAAAAACTAGAAGTAGCAAAATAGATCAGCAAACAAAGATGAAATCTCTTGCTTCTACTCCGAATAAATCTGGAAAAGGAACTGAACATTCTAAGGTGAAACTAGATGTTGGTACCCAAGACAAACTTGGAAGAAGATCCACTAAGAAAACTAGAGAGTTAGAAAGTATTCAAAATATTGTTGATGGTAGGCAGGAAACTATTCTAGATTTTACCCCTAAAAAATAGATATGAAAATCATAAGTTGGAATATTAGGGGGTTGAATAGTATTCATAAAATGGATATTGTTAAGAATTTTGTTAGAGAACAAAACCCTGATTTTCTCTTGCTACAAGAAACCAAGATGAATAAAGGGAAAGTGAAACAGATTAAAGATTTTAAAAATTATTCAATAAATGCCCATAGTTCAAAAGGTGCATCAGGGGGAACTTTGATGTTATGGAAGAAGAATTATTATTCTAGAACTATTATGACTGCTAGTAAATATCTCATGATTGTCAAAATTACTAGTGTGGACCAGAAGGAGGGTTGGTATATTGTAAATATTTATGCTCCTAACATTAAGAACCTAAGGAAAAAGGTCTGGGAGTCTGTTTCTAGTTTTAAAAGTAAGGACTATTTTGGATGATGGATTATAATGGGAGACTTCAATGTGCCTCTCTATGATCATGAGAAAATGGGAGGTAATGCTACCTAGATGGAAGGGAGATTAGATTTACTGGAGTTTATAAATAAAGAGGGATTAATGGATATGGAAATCCATGGAATTCAGTTTACTTGGAGTAATAAGAGAGTTGGTAATGAATGTATTCAGGCCAAGCTTGATCGTGCCCTTATCTCCCCTGATTGGACAAAAGAATTCATCTGCACGTTAGAAGCTTGCCAGAAAATTGGATCGAATCATTTTCCTCTCATCTTCACTGCTGCTAAAATTAATTCTAAGAAGAATTTTCCTTTTAGATTTGAGAAATACAACACCCACAGTTTGAAAGTAAATTGGAAGAATGGTGGAATATTGATATTGAGGGTATGGCCCTCTTTAGAGTTGTGTCAAAGCTCAAAAATGTTAAAAGGGAAGTTAAAAAATGGAATAAGAATAGCTTTGGAAATATATTTGAGAATAAAATTGCTATTAAGGAGGAAATTCTTAAAACACAGGAAAGAATTCAGAAGGAAGGATATACTCCTGATCTCCTTATTGAAGAAAATGAAAAGTTGGCTCAATATCATGATATCATCACTAAAGAAGAAATCTATTGGAGACAAAGATCTAGGTTGTTATGGTTGAGTGAAGGAGATAAAAACACAAAATTTTTCCATCTATCCACTCTAAAGCATAGAGCTAAAATTCACGTATCACACCTAAAAAAGGGAGATTTGAAGATTATAGAGGACAAGGATATCAAGGACGAAATGGAGTCTTTTTTCTCATCCTTAATGAAGGCTGATCCTAATATCAATTTGGATAGTCAGGCTATAATCCTAAGAGTGATTCCTCCTCTAGTTTCAAAGGAACATAATAAAATTTTAAGCTCAATTCCTAAGGATGATGAAATCTTCAAAGCTGTTTGCTCTCTAGGAGGAGATAAAGCTCCTGGACCTGATGGCTTCCCCATGTTTTTCTTTCAAAAACTTTGGAAATTTGTTGGTAAAGATGTAAGTGATGCTGTGAAGGAATTTTATGGAGCTAAAGAGATGCTTAAGGAATTTAACTCCACCTTTCTGTGTTTGATTCCCAAGAAAATTAGTGCTGATTCTCCTAATCAGTTTAGACCGATCAGCCTCTGTAATTCTTTCTATAAAATTATTTCCAAAGTTCTTACTTCCAGACTTTTTTCACTTTATTGAAAGATGAGTAAACTTTTTAACGTGACTGGCACTATTGGCTAGACACAACTAATACCGGTACCACGGGGCTGGTGGGGGACTTGAACACTGATGGGCAGAGCTGCAATGGAAGTACCCAACCAACTGACTACACCCCCCGACCCCTTACTTCCAGACTTATTTAAGTGATTCCTTTGATAATTTCTGATTAGCAAAATGGATTTATCCTAGGTAGACAAATTATCAACTCCATTATCACTGCTCATGAGAATATTCACTCATTGTCTTGTTCTAACAATCAGGGGTTCATTATGAAAGTTGACATTGCTAAAGCCTATGATAGGGTTGATTGGTCATTCCTTTCAAATAGTCTATTAGCTTTTGGCTTTGACCAAAAGGTGGTTGGTATTATTTATTAGTTGATTTCTACTTCCTCTATTGCTATTTTGGTAAATGGAAGCTCATCCAATTTCTTTTATCCATGTCGGGGATTGAGACAAGGTGACCCTTTATCCCCCATCCTTTTTGTAATTATGGCTGATTACTTGGGGAGATATATTGGGGATTTGGTCCATAAAGGTTTATTTAAGGGTTTAAAACCTTCTTCACATCCTCTAATTTGTTCTCATGGACAATTTGTTGATGATACCATCTTTATGGGTAAAGCTGAAGTCAAGGAAGCAAGTAATTTAAAGCAAGCTATTAACTTATATTCTTCTGCCTCTGGTCAATTGATTAACTAGAACAAAAGTGCAGTGTTCTCTATTAACACCCCTATATAGAGGCAAAATAAAATTGCTAAAATCCTTAGATGTTCTATAGGATCTCTGCCCTCTTCTTACTTGGGTCTTCCTCTTGGTTTGAAAGTTACTGATGCCTTCTGGGAGGATCTTATTAATAAGTTTAGCAAAAAACTTGTGGGATGGAAAGGAAATATTTTAAGTCAGGCAGGAGAGTTAACTCTTCTTAAAGCTTGTCTTCAAAGCATACCTACTTATGCATTAAGTCTTTTCAGAATTCCTATTAAATTTACAGTCTATTGAAAAAATTCAAAGAAATTTTCTATGGACTAGTACTGAGGAAAAAAGGAGAATGCCTTTAATAGCTTGGGATCATGTTTGCAAACCTTTCAATGAAGGGGGATTGGGAATTAGGAAAATCAAAAGTATGAATAAAGCTCTTTTAGCCAAATTGGGATGGAGAGTTTACCAAGACAACAAAGAGTGGAGTACTATATGGAAACATAAGTACCTCTTCAATGCTAAATCCCTTTTTGATTTCTTTTCTTATCCTGATGTAATTCATCCCTCTCCCATATGGGGGGTTGTTCAGGGGACCAAAAAAACTTTAGAAAAAGGATGTTCCTAGAAAATTGGTAATGGACTTAAGGTGAAATTTTGGGATGATGTCTGGTTAAAGGATTATCCTTTGATTGAAGATTTTCAGGATAAGGATTTAGTTGATTGATGTAAGCAAAGATATGGTATACTAGTTAGTCAGTATTGGCAGAATGATTCTTGGGTGAATTTAACTGATGTTGATCAAGGCTTCAGTAACATCCAATTATCTCTTAATGCTATCTCTCTTTATCCCTATTTTTAGGATAAGATTATTTGGCATGATGAACCTAGTGGACAATTTAAAGTCTCTACTATCTTTGTTTTAAAGGAAAAGGGTAATCAACCTTTGTGGTCTCACGCCTGGATGAAGGGGCTCATCCCCAAAATTAATATCTTCTTTTGGACTCTGCTTAAAAATAAAATCTTGACCCTTGAAAACTTGCAGAAAAGAGGAATAAATGTGGTTAATAGGTGTATTTTATGCAAAAATAGATTTGAAGATAGAGACCATATGTTTTTGAACTGCTCTTACACTCAGTAAGTTTGGACTGAGATCCTTAATTTTTGGGGTATAACATGGGTACATCAAAAAAGTGTGGATCTCTCTTTTAAAAGCTGGTGCTATCCCTCTAAGAATCTTGATGTTCATTTTTTTTGGAAACTAACACTTCCTCATATATGGTGGAGTAAATGGAAAGAAAGAAACAATAGAATATTTAGAAGTAAAGAACTTCCAGAATGGGTGCTTGGTCATAATATTATTAGAGCCATTAAGGAGAATTTTAAATCACAGAGGGATCCTGATCAAACCTTTCAATTTGATAACCCATTATGATCTAAAAGGCCTAATTTGAAAATTGATAATCCAATATCGATCATAAAATGGTATGTCCCTCCTACTGGATGGATCAAAGGAAACTTTGATGGAGCAGCTAAAGGAAATCCAAAAGAGCGGGATGTGGATGAGTATTGAGAGATCATGTGGGAAATTTAATTGATGCTATTACTATCCTAATTGGTAAGTTGAATAGTCATATTGCTGAAGCTACTGTAGCCCTCTACACCATTAAACTAGCTGTTGAGTTGAGATTTTCCAAATTATGGTTGGAAGGTGATTCTTTGAATATTATAAACATCTTAAATAATAAAAACTCAATTTCATGGTCTATTAAGGCTACAGTGATGGAAATTAAAGCCTTAATTCAAAAATTTGAAAAAGTGACCATATCCCATACATATCGAGAAGCCAATGGGGTCGCTGACTAGATAGCTAATCATGTTGTTCAAACGGGGCATAAGGTGAGATGGCATGATGCATTAAATAAGCATGTTGATGTCAAAGTGCTTATTAATTATGATGCCATTCATTCTAAAGAGGGAAAGATCTACCTGGATTAGCAATTTAATGATTCGGTGGAGTGGTCTTACGGTGGACAAATTACTTTCACTGAGCAGGTACATTCATGAGAATGTAATGTGGTTACTGCATGTGTCATCATATAGGTGATTTCCATTTCATGTAAAAAATAATTGGCTTCATTTTAACTCTTCTGCTTTCAGTGTTTGGGCATTGTTGGACTATTGTTTGTTTTGAAATATGAAGGGTGAACCACGGAAGCAAGAACCAAAAAATTGTGAAGACTGGAAGGCTAGACAGGATGTATGGAAGATTCTTTAGAAAGGGAAGGTGGTAAGTTATCTGGAGCGGTTGCATGGATTTAAACCCCACATTACTATGGCATTCTTCAAAAATTGGGTTGATGACAGAGTAACTCTCCATGGTGTCACTATGAAACTTACCGAGGACTTCATTGCTGAGGTCACGGGGATTCCCACAGGGGGTATTAAATTCTCTAAACAGACCAGTATCCCCAATGCAGCCTAGAAAAAATTTTCAAAGATGGATGCAGAGGAGAAGCAACTGGAAAAGAATGGAGATTTCTTCAATTTGGAGCAGATAAAAGGAATTTGGAGAGATGTGTTATGATGCATCCGTGAGTACTTTAGCCTTGATGGTAGGAGCAAAAGAGTTCATAAATTTTATTTTGTCTTTTTTAATCATTTCAAGCATAAAGATAGAATTTCTTTCCCTTTCTATTTGTGTTTTTCACTGCTTCAAAGTTTATTTTTCCATAAAAAGGAGTCTCGCCCCATTTTACATGAAGGACTGATTCTTATCATAGAGGGTTTTTGCAAAAATAATTCCATAGCTTCGACTCCTTATTCTGATAAAAATAAAGATTCACAGTGTAAAAAGGATGAAAAAGTTAAGGGGAAAGAAAAAGTAAAACCAAAACCTTCTAGTTCTAAAAAACAAATTGCTGAAGAGGAATTTGAGTTGGAAAGTACAGAAAGTTTTGAGAAGGTTGTTCTGGAGGAAGAGGAAGGGACGGATATTGGGGAGTTCAGTTCTAATCTGGAAGGTTATCAGGAAAATAAAAAAAAGTGAGAAAGGGAATGAAGGGGATACAACTGAGGGAAGTTAGAACAGAATAATTTTGATCATGAGGATAATCAGACTGTGTTGGGGGGAAGTGTTAAAGACACAAATATTTTACTTGATGATCTAGGTTCGATAAGAGAGAAGGAACATATGGTTTTGGTTTCCAATCATGCTAAGGAGAATAGGGAACAAGAAAAGGATGATCCTGTCCAGCATGAAGACCCTGTTGAGACTAAAGAGGAGAAAATGATGGAAAGGGAGGAACAAATTGAAAAGGATGATTCCTCTCAACATGAGAATGCAGAAGACATTTGTGATGCTCGGTAGAGGGACACTAAGCTATCCTTCATGAATTCAGCCAAATTCAAAGCCGATGCTATTCTTCAAGTTGATTCGTGGATGTATAAGGAAATAATGGGGTTGAAGAAGAAAGTGGAAATAATGCAACACAACTAGGAAGCTGATCGGACCAAAATTAATAATTTGGAGATGCAAATGAGAGATATCCCAATTAAACTTAAAGATTATGAGAATAATCTTAGAAGGCTCATCAAGGAAAGTAGAACAAAGATGGAGCAGGTAACTTCAAGTATATGTGTTGCTACAACTAGCCTTGGAAAATGAGATAATGAAGAAATAAAATCCGTAGAGGGTCCAAGAGGACCAGGTAGAGTTTGAGGAAGAAAGCCCTGCAAGATGCTGCTACTTCAGCTGTAATATCCATACAAGATACTGCTATGATTGGAAAGGAGGCTGTGAAGATGATCCTAGAATTAGAAGACTAGGGTCTTCTTTGTTGATATTGTTTTTGTTCTGGTCCCTTTTTCTGGATGTTATAATTGGTTCTGAAACTTGGTTCTTAGTTTTAAAACTTATTTTGAGTTTCCAAGTCTCTGTAAAACCTGGGTTCTTTTTATGGTTTAGGTTTGTGGTTTCAGGTCCCTGTAAAACCTGATTTTGATGCTAAACTTCAGTAGGATTTAGGAATGCTCTTCCTAATGGACGCTATTGCTTTATCTTTCTATTTCTGTTATAGAGTTTCAGGGTCTCTTCCAAACCTTCTTTTACCTTAATCTAAAACATACTTAATTTTTACAGATTAAAAATATAATTAAGGTAATGATTATTTTTTGAGGTCATCTTAGATTTTGAGAGAGACTTAAACATGGGTTTTATTATTAAAATATATAACACTACCCACCTTATCTTTGAAGGCACCTTCATGTATTTCTATGGGTATAACAACATTGATGATGATTTTTATTTTTTTAAAATAAGTTGATGGTTTTTAGTGTTATTTAAATCAACAAATTGTGTATAAAATGTAATTAGTCATTTAATCTTGTTAATAAATATAATTGACTCATGAATCCTCTCAATAAAATTGTGATTTATAGTTGAAGATTCCCAAATGTTAGAATCATCCTTACATTTACTAACTTAATAAAATTAAATAGTTTTCTTTTATTTGATAATAAGGCCCATTTTTGGGTTTTTGATGTCAAAATCATTATCATAATCATAATTAAATAAAATTATTGTGTTATGATATTTTTATTTCATCTTGTGTTTTCCATATTGGCCAAATCTTGAGTGTATTATTGCATGCTAATGTATTTTCCAATAATTATTGGTAGTAGTATTAGAGAAATGTTTGTAAAGGGGTTATTGGAATAATTAAATTATTCATTAGACAAAGGGATAAGTATAATTAGTCTATTTTTTAAGACAACTGCCATTGATTTAATCAAGTGTTAAATTATTTATATCTCCATGTTAAGTTATTTTCATTCTTTTCATAAAAAGTGGGTTACCACTCACTAAATGATTTTATGAGTTAGAGTTATATAAGTTATGGTGTGATTGTAATATTTAAGGAGTGATAATGTGATTGTAGACTTTAAAAATAGTGTGACATGTCATTAAGAAGTGAAAATGATTGTAGAGTAAGTGACAATATAATTGTAAATTGTGAGAAGCGATATGTTATTATAGACACTATCAAATTTACAATGTAATTGTAGTCTTTAAGAAGTGATAATTTCATTGTACTTCTTTAAAAAATGAGAAAGATATAATGTTATTTTGTTTTATCAGAAGCAAGAAGATATAATGTTTTTTATTTTTTTAAGAATTGAGAATTGATAATGTGATTTTAGTCTTTAGGAAAGTGAAAGTTATGCCTTTTAAGAAGTGATAATGAAATTTTAATCTTTAGGAAAGCAAGAAGTTATATTTTGAGCACTAATGAGATTTTAAGAAGTGAGATGTGATAATGTGAATATAATCTTTGTGAAATGATAATGCAAAGTGAGGAAATTGTGTGCATTGCCTTGTAATCAAACCCTAGGAAGATAAAGACTTCAATGTTTGATCTTTCCCAAAATCATCAAATTTGCATCTATCTAATTGAGTTAGGGTTTATTATATTGTATGCTTCCATATTACTTGAATCTAAGCCCTATCTCATTCTATAAATTCTAAAATTTTGTTCTCATGCCTTAATGTATTTGTGAAATTTGGGATTATTTGTGTCTCTTCTTATTATTTTATTTAGAGTCATATTATTTAAACCCTATAAATTGATTATACATATTATTGTAAATTTTATATGTTTCTCTAATGCATCTCATTGTTATGAATAGGGATATTATTAGATGTGATTCTATTATGTCAGTGTTTCAAATATAAATGGTATATTCGTAGCATGTGTATCACATTATTATTGTTATAAAAATTAATAGTCTTCATGTTGAAATATATTTTTTCAATGACATCATATAATGTTAGAATATTTTTCAATACATGTTAGGGTTTCATTCAATTACAATAGCACTTGATGCTTATGTATGGATACCCTTGCTATTGATAAAAGAGTCTTAGTGCCTTATGGAAGGACACATATTAATTCAACATATATGTTTCCCCACTATATGATGACTTATAATGAGGTGGAACATATAGTGCAAATGGTAGATATGGTTAAAAATGGACTTTTCCTTGCTAATATTCTTTAATATCCAAGTGGAAAGGTCTAAAACATCCCTCATATTCTCCCTCAAGCTCTTCAACATAACTTGAATGTTGCAAAAAATTATGATATCATCGATCAATCAAAAATTTCTTATGCAAAGACATCCATCCTTCAATTACTCTCTAAATCCAATGTGTTTAACGATATCCTTTAAAAATCATTAGGATACTCAACTTTTTGTTATGTTTTAAATAATAATATAAAATGAAATTGTGGAAATAGAGTAAAATATTGATAAATGAAAAAATGGGGGAATATACTTCCTTAAAGGTGGATTTCAATTACAAATTTGATTTTAAGAAAAGAACTATAAAATAATAGAATTTATCACTTGAATTAAGTTGATATTATATAAAAAACATTTTTAGGGGTTTTCCCTTTTTGGTATCCAATCTCTAAAAACTATAAATAATCCATGGCTAACTCATGGTACATGGGCATGCACGCTCGCTTACACACACACATAAATATGTTGTGTTAAGGTATATAATATGCCCTTTCCCAAAGATATTTATTTTCAAATCTATTCAAAATCTAAAAGGGAAAAAAAATATGTTGTAAGAATACAAGTCAAAACCTCTACCTACTACATGAAAGATTTGGCCATCATACTATATACCATGAGTTGACATATTACATGAATGAGAAAGAGGGTTTTTCTCCCCCTAAGGTTTCCATTCCATTTCAGTAATTTTTATTTATAAAAAACTCACAATATTTCATTCTTTCCTCCATGTTCACCATGCTTGAATATGTTGAGATTTATTTTGCCTCTTTCTTTCCACTTTCACATACCTTGCTCATCAACTCCAAAAATTTAGATTTTGTAAAGGTTGTTTTAGGTCTATATGTTTGGTTACAAACCCATTAGTTTTCAAAGTTACATCCATCATGGTCATTTCCTTCCACTTCACCTTGAACATCACATAACCATGTTCCAAACCTTATTAAATTTTTACTTGATAATGAACTTCATCACAATCACACTCTTTCATTCTTCATTAGTCATCAAAAATTCTAGGTGAGGCATTAAACACACCCATTCCTTCTTATTCACACATGACATATGAAAAATATCATGAAACTTAGCTCATTTTTTCATGCACTTGATATGGCCCATAATACTTTAGTTGTAGATTTCATTTCCCTACATTATTTAATGTCTTGTGTTTATATAGGTGCATTTGAATAAACACCATGTCATGATCTCAAAACTCATATCTATCATGTGTTGGTCTACTTGTTGCTTATATTGACCAAATTTTGGTCCTTAAAGCCAAAATTGGGCACCCCCATTTGAAAACTTAGTTGTTTAAGTCTATACCTTTGGCTAGGTCCAGTATGCAGGTTTCATTTGGAAGAGGTGTTCCACATAAAACCCACAACAAATGTATAAGGGTTCTTTCTTTTAGAACTTTTTTTGGGGTTTTTTATTCAATTATTAGAAATTATCTTAGACATTTTATATAAAATAATTTCCCTAAAGGATATCATTTTCAAGCTAGGGGTCAGAAGTCTTTCAACAAAATTATTTGTGCAATTTGTCTGAAAGAATTGATCAAATGCAAAAGCTCTGACAGGTGCATCCCAATATTTTTGAAGGGTAATTTTTAAGCAAGGTGCCCTATTCAAAAAAAATTGAAGGGTATTTTCCTTTTAGAAGGATCATTTACATGAACTTAGAAGAGTCATTTCAAAAATTTGAAAGGGCACTTGCAACTTTTTTGAAGGGCACTTCAATCTTTTTGAAGGGGTATTTTTCAAATTGTCAAAGGGTCATTTGCAAAAAGTTGAAGGGGTCATTTTAGAAAAGTAACCATAATTTTTTATTTCCCTGCATGGTATGTTTCTTTTTAGGAAAGGTATTTTTTAAATTTCTAAAGGGTCATTCTAGAGTTTCAAAGGTCCAATTCAAGAAACCTGAAGGAACATTTCAAAAAACCAAATTGTCCATTTTAAAAAGCTGAAAGTCATTCGATAGCCTAAAGAAATTAATGAAATAAAAGGAGCTGAAGAATTTATTTCAAGAAAAATATTGAAGGAAAAGACCTGATGCAAAGAGCCAAAGGAATTCTCTTGAGAGAAAATTCCAAAATAAAACGTCCAAAATAATTTGTTTGGGAAAATTATCTACAAAAATGGTCAAAAGAAAAAGGTTTGAAGGGTTTATTTTAGGAAAAGTGGCTGAGACAAATATTTTCAAAGGACACGTTTGAATCCAAGTGCCCTAATTAATTTCCTCAAAAGATATCTTGCAAGAAAAAGTGTCCCATATAAAGGTCCCGAAAGGGCACTTTTCATGATTGGGAGGGCACTTTCCATAGTCAAAGAACACTTGAAAATGGTTTGAAAGAAGCTTAAGTCTGAGGAAAGTGTTTTGAATGAATAAGGAAGGTGAAGACCCTAAAAACATCAATTTAAAACTACAAAAAATAGCCATTGATGTCAAAATACTGGGTAGGAACATGAGAGAAAATGTGGAGGTAGCAAATGGTTAAATCCTAAGCATCTGATGCAAACAAAGTAAGCAAAATAGATAGGTTGATGGTTTGAGTCATTGCTAACAAATGACCAAATCAAAGATCTTCCATAAAATCAACAAACATAGGTGTTCAAAGGATGGATGGTATTTAGGAAAATAATTTTATAACTATCTATATAAGTGCCATTTCCCTCTGTAGTGCTATGTGTCAGCTCCTCTATTTTTAGTTTCGAATGCCCATAGATGATTTTTGATAAAAAATATTTCTTGTGTCAATTCTAAAAGTCTTATGCCACTTTTTACCATTCTTATGATTGGTTTTGAGTAATTAGACCTCTTGACATGGTGTAGCTCACCCCATCTCTCTTCTACATGAAATTATCACTAATTTTCACATATGGACACATGTCCAAGTGAGTCTTGAACTTCCTTTTCTTGATCTCTCTCTTAAAAGCTATATATATGCATTCATTCAAATCTTTGAGTAGCCTCCACTAGTTATTTGGAAAAATCTAGATAGATTTGTACTTGAAGAAATCTTGAAGAAATATACAAGTGTTGTTTCCACTCATATGTTGTAATATTGAGTAATGACTTGAATCTTGTTGGTCTAGTCTAGTGAAAGATTGTCTTTTCTAGATTGTACTCTTGATGGCCTACCAATTTGTAAAAAGGAGATTGTTGTAAGTCTTTTCCAGTATTCTTTTCTAAGTGTAGAGATATCCTAGAAGTGGTCCATGATTGTATCCCTCTTTGGAATCATTCATTACCTTCCTAAGAATCATATACCTTCTTAAATCTAGAATATGAAACATTGCTGCAGTAATGAATCTTGAGTTGTGAGTCTTGTGTGAGAAGCACCTTATTTATATTTAAGTAGTGGTTTAAGTGAATTGGGAGGACATTATACATTGGTGCATCACCACTTGTTTTTTAGTTGTTTTCCTTAACCCTTTTCATACATAATTTTCAAGTTAGAGAGAGAGAGAGAGAGAGAGAGAGAGAGAGAGAGAGAGAGAGAGAGAGAGAGAGAGAGAGAGAGAGAGAGAGAGAGAGAGAGAGAGAGAGAGAGAGAGAGAGAGAGAGAGAGAGAGAGAGAGAGAGAGAGAGGTGCATATAGGGAAGCTAGCCCCTTATCTAGATATTCATCTCAAAAAAATTGTCACCCACAATAAGAGAGATGTTTCCATTGTGCCACTTGGATGAGGAGAGTTGAGAGTCTCGTCAAGGGTGTAAATCTAAGTGTCAATAATTTTTTGGCACACTCGATGGGATTATTTGTCTAATGAGGTGAAGAATTTTTGGTGTGTTATTCAAACAATTAGCATTTTAGAGGAATTTTAATAAACACCAATGGTGACTTTGAGTCTAATCAGCTGGTCAAGCCACCTTAATGCATAAAAAAATCATATTTGGTATTCATAATTCCATTGTTGAGTAGTATGGCCCTAATGTTCCTTCATAGAGTTTTGATCAAGCTCATGTTGTTCATGGAATCACCTCAAGCAACTCTCCTAATTGTCATTCTCATAGTCAATCCAAGAGTGTTAGGGAGATAATGTTAGAGTTTGAGAAGCAAATGTTAGTGATAGATATGTTGAATGAACAAAAGAGATATCAGCAAGAGCTAATATACAAGGAAGAGTGTTTGTTTAGAAAAGATCAAGCCATGCAATCCATGAAGGAGAAAATAGTAAGATGGAGGAGTCAACCCAATTAAATCAATCAGCCTTGTATGCATTGTTCCATCCCAAGACAACCTTCTACCATACAAAATAAACCCTTCTCCTATACACCAGAACCCTTCTATCAAATAGCACTTTCTTACCAAAATAAAGTGAGTCAACCTTCGAGCCTATATAATGCATTTTATCATATATAAAAACTAACTACTAATGTTGTTAATCCTTTGCACTTAGCAATCCATCACTAAAGGACATTAGAATATCCTTGTATGGAGACTAACTATTTCAATTCCTTAGATTGTTAACCCTCCTTCGAATAAAGTCATCCTATTTCCTTTAAAAACCAACACTTCCATCCTCAAACAAATCCTCTTATGCATGTGCAAACTCAACCTCATCTCCCTCAACCTTCTCAAGCCCCTCGACATGATGTTAAGATTTCAAGTTGGAGAAATGTCTATCATGAACCAACTCAAGATCTTGAGAAAGTGAATGAAGTTGCTACCTATCATCAAGATGAGAAAAGTTTTGTCAAAGAATATGAAATTGAAGAGGAAATTGATCCTATACAAACCTCTCTTAACTTTCCTCAAGAAGAGAGTCCTAATCTTAAGATCATGAGCTAGACTTAAATAGTGAAATAATGGGGTGAGAAATAAGAGAAGAGTATTGTTCAAGAGTGTGAAGTGTAAAATGAATCTAGTCCTTCTCAAGTCCCTTCCATCATTCCTAAAGAAGCTTCTTGTACTCCATGGAAGCCTTCATGTACTCCCCATCTCTATGATGATTCCTATGAGATCCAAGAAAGACTCTTTTAAGAGAATCTAGCTAATTAAATTAAGTAATTAGAGGTAAAGATGAGGCTACTTAGTCAAGGTGAGATGGAAGGTTTAGACCTAAATGAAGATCCTATGCCTAAACACACCCCATCTACCTTTCATTAAGAGAGTCCTCAAGTTAATTTTGATGTTGATGAAGTATTTGTCAAGTGGAAGGAAGAGAATAAAGTGATCTTGACCCAAGGTTTACCTCCTCTTTTTCATGAGCCTTTAAAATAACCCCTTATATCCCATTCCAAATCTAATTTTGAGAGTCCTTGTGCTAAATATCTTTACTTGGTTGATGAAGAATGTTTTCCTTGTGTTTAGGAACCTATCTTGAGAAAGGCAAGAAAAAAAAATCCTCAATTCATGATTGATCAAGGAGACTTCATGAGTGTAGATGAGGAGGAAATCACCATAGGTACCCCCCTTGGTGAACAATAAGACAATTCACAAGCTTTTGCCTCCATATATGATGAGGAAGAAATGATCATTGATTATTTTGTTACTTTGTAAGATACTATGGATGGACTAGGAGAGGTTCTTGATCAGACTTTGGATGACTTGTTTGAAGTCATTAGAGTAGGATATACTCTCTTCAAGGAAGCTATCAGTTGGTTGAAGATGTAGAAGGTTGCATTGGGGGACTCAAGTAAGTTTGCAAAGGAGAATCAATTATTCAAATTTACCCTTTTAAGAGGTTTTTAAATTTGAGAATGATATATTTGAAGTCATCAAGAGGGGATATCACCCTCTATATGAAACTCATTATTTTTTGAAGGATGGAGAAAGATCATATTGTCCTAAAGTTTCTAATGAACATGATTTCAATCCTTTTGAAATCATGCCTATAGAGAGGATGGGAGTTTATCATGAGAAAGTAAATGAGAAGCAATATGAAGTATGTGATCATGAACAAGAGTTAATTTCCTTGGTCAAATCATTTGGATTTGCTTGGTTCTTAATGAGCATCATGCCAATAAGGTTGTTAGACTTTATGAGAAGCATGGAGGTAGTAATGTTAAGAGACAAAAGACTTCTTGACTCATCCAATCCTTCATTCCATGAAGTGAGGGGAATCTCAATTTTCCCCTTTGATCTAGGAGGGGGAAGAGCATTCCTAGTTAGCTTTACATATTTAGTTTTTTTTCTATTATGGTCATTTCTCCCAAGTGCTTAGTAGCGAAGGTGTTTTTTACTTTGGTCTTCATGTGTGTTTGTTCTTTCCCTTGTGTGTTTTGAGGTGGTAACTAGTTATCTTGTTGATCCAGTTCTAGATCATGGTCAAGGTTTCTTGTTTATTGTAGTCCTTAGATGACTCCATAAGCCCAATGGACTAATAAGGCTACTATTCTATTCATTATAGCAAGCATACTACCCTTATGAGTCATCAATTTATTGACCAAATTTTGGTCCTTCAGGCCAAAATTGGGTACCCCCATTTGAAAACTTGGCCACCTAAGTCTATACCTTTATCTAGGTCTACTATGCATGTTTCATTCAAAAGGGGTGTTCCACACAAAACCCATGGAAAATGTACAAGTTTTCTTTCTTTTAGAGTTTTTATATTTGGGTTTTTTGTTCAAGTGTTGGAAATTGTCTTAGACATTTTATCTGAAACAATTTTCCTGAAGGATATCCTTTTCAGGCTAAGGGTCAGAAGTCTTTCAAGAAAATTGTCTACATAATTTTTTTGAAAGAATTGTTCAAATGTAGAAGTTTTGAAAGGTGCATCACAATCTTTTTAAAGGGTACTTTTGAAGCAAAGTGCCCCATTCAAAAAAATTTGAAGGGTATATTCGATTCGAAAGGTTCATTTTTAATAACTTCAAAAATTCATTTCCAAAATCCGAAGGGGCACTTGTAACTTTTTTTAAGGGCACTTCAATATTTTTGAAGGGTTATTTTTCAAATTACCAAAGGGTCTTTTGCAAGAAGTCGAAGGGGTAATTTTAGAAAAGTCAATGATACCTTTTGATTTTCCTAAAGGGTATATTTCCTTTTAGGAAAGGTATTTTTCAAATTGCCAAAGGGCCATTCTAGATTTTTGAAGGTCCACCTCAAGAAACCCAAAAGAACATTTCAAGAATCCAAATGATCAATTTTCAAGAGCTGAAAGGTCATTCGATAACCCAAACAAATTAATGTAGAAATTAGAGATGAAGGATTTGTTTTGGGAAAAATCCCAAAGGAAAAGACTTGATGTAAAGAGCTGAATGAATTCTCTCAGGATAAAATGCCAAAAAAAATTCAAAAGGAATTTGTTTAGGAAAATCATCCATAAAAATTGTTAAAAGGAAAAATCCTAAAGGGTTTCTTTTGGGAAAAGTGATCAAGACAAATATTTTCAAAGGACACCTTTAAAGCCAAGTGCCCTAAATAATTTCCCTAAAAGATATCTTGCAAGAAAAAGTGTCCCATGAAAACGTCCCAAAAGGGTAATTTTCATGATTCAATGGGCACTTTCTATAGTTAAAGAGCACTTTAAAAAGGTCTGAAAGAATCTTAAGTTCAAGGAAAGTGTTTCAATTAAATAAATAAGGTGAAGGCCCCACAAACGTTAATTTCAAACTATAGAAAATAGCCATTGATGTCAAAAGACTTGGTGGTAACATGAAATAAAATGTGGAGGTAACAAATGGTTGAATCCTGAGCATATGATGTAGACAAAGGAAGCAAAATAGACAAGTTGATGGTTTGATTCATTGCTAGCAACTGACCAAATCAAAGAGCTTCCACAAAATCAACAAACATAGGTGTCCAAAGGATGGCTGGTAGTTAGGAAAAGAATTTTCTAATTATCACCATACATCCCACTTCCCTTAGTAGTGCTATGTGTTGGATCCTTTGTTTTCAATTTTTAATGCTCATAGATGATTTTCTATGGAAATTGTGCCCTGTGTCAATTCTGAAGGTCTTATGCCACTTTTCACCATTCTTATGACTAGTTTTGAATAATTAGACCTCCTGACATGGCATAATTTGACCCACCTCTCTTTGACATAAAATTTTAACTAATTTTCACATATAGACAGATGTCTAAGAGACTCTTGAAATTCTTTTGCTTGACCTCTCTCTCAAAATCTATATATATGCATTCTTTCAGCTCTTTGAGTATCCTCTGCTAGTTATTGGAAAAGATCTGGCCAGATTTGTACTTGAATAACTCTTGAAGAAATATGCAATTATTTTTACCACTCATATGCTATAATATTGAGTAATGACTTGAATCTTGTTGGTCTAGTCTAGTGAAAGATTGTCATTTCTAGCTTGTACTCTTGATGGTCTACCAATTTATAGAAAAGAGATTGTTGTAGGTCTTTGCTAGTATTATTTTCTAAGTGTAGAGATATACTAGAAGTGGTCCATGATTGTATCCATATTTGGAATAATTCAATCCCTTCCTAAGAATCATATATCTTCTTAAATATAACATATGAAACATTAATGCAGTAATGAATCTTGGGTTGTGAGTCTTGTGTGAGAAACACCTTGTTTGTCTTTAAGTAGTGGTTTCATTCAATTGAGAGGACATTATAAAGTTAGAGAGAGAGAGATTTAAAGGTTAATCAAGGGGATGGTATGCAATGCTCATGTTAAATATAACATTTACATTCCAACACAAATTCTAATGTAAATGACATTAAAAAACATGATCCTAATTGTAGATGATTTTTTTAAGGATTTTATGTAGCTTGAGCACATGATAAAAAGAAAAAATTCTAGCCTTAGGACCATTACTAATGACCTTTATCCTGCTATTGGAATGGGTATACCTTGTTAATCTATCTACTACCATAAAAATTCCATCTATACCCTCAACATTAGGAACACCTGAGATAAAGTCCATTGACATAATTTTATACTTTTACCATGTGATTAAATTTAGTTGTTGAAGATTTGGTGAGGGATATGTCTCCCCTTATTCCATTCACATATGTCACACTTAACTACAAATTATATAATGTCTACCTTCATTCCATTATATAAAATGTTTTTATCATGTCCCCTTTCTCTAAATGTGACATATGTAGAAGACTGTTAGACTATTTCATTCCCATAGGCTAACTCAGGTGATGTAATGGAATGATATTTTACCAAGTCACTATTAACAAGATACTATTCATAAGCACTATTCAAGTGTCACTATTCACTATCAGTATTCATGGTGATGTGGAAGGTGATGTAGATGATTATGAAGTAAAGGATGTGGTTTGTGGATGATGTGGAATGGCCCATGGGGGATATCACATGAGATGTGAGTCATATGGGGAAGGGATAGGTTGAATTTCTATGGAGGCTCATTGATTCATGTGTTTTGCCTAATGTCAAAAGGTTATTTTGGACTTTAGTGGAAAGTGCATAAAGATAAAGAGATGGTGGAGAAATAGTGAAAGACAAAGATAAGAAGGTGGTGGATGAAATTGGGGGACAAGTAAAAATAGGATATCTATCTTTTCCATTCACTCATGAGTAGGTGTGGGTTGAAATTCTTATTTAGGATCCATTATCTTAGTGTTTCTATAAAGATAGTGGATGTTTGCCATTAGTTTTTGGACCTTAAACAAGTGATAAAAAAGTCACTATGGATCAATAATGATGCCACTAGAAGGGTGGCACATTTATTTCTTATCCATGAATTCGCCCCCCCTTGTAAATGCTATATATTAGAATGTTATCTCCTTCATGAAAATCATCTATTATTCAATCATAAACCCCCCATTTTTAGATCTTGAACCTTGTGTTCAGTTTCTTCCTCTCCTAGGATAAAAACCCTTGGAGTGTAGATATATTAGAGCATGAAAACCCTCACAAGATTTCAAATTTTGGTGATGAAATATTCCCCCCTAGCTGGTTATGGTGGTTTCACTCAAAAATCACAATTGGGCTTCAAAGTAGATCTAGAATTGTAATGTACAGAGTGTGTGTTGTGTGCAGGATCTCCAGTGAAGTTGTGTGGAGAATTATGATGTGTTGAATATCATAAGAGTTTCTCAGTGTGTGTCTATGTGTGTGTGTAAGTTTTAAATTTTAGGTAATTTATGTACCTTCTATGAATAAATTTAATATATCAGTTAGTAATGCTTTTTCCATGCATATTAAGTTTGAAAGGTTTCTAGATATAGTATTGAAATTCTACATTATGTAATTTTCCAATTTATTATAGAAAGAAGGTGTGCCCTAATATATATAAATGTGTTCATGTTAATGCATTTTTTAGTTTTGGTAAAGTATATTATATTTGTGTCTAAGTTTTGAGTTAAGATTAATACAGTGTGGGTGTATTTAGTAATATTCCCATATAGGGATATTACAATTTACTTTGATGTTTATATATATGTTTCCTATAACCCAACATGCATTGTAGGTAAAGGTGCATGGTCATGCTCTTGAGCATTCCAAATAAACAAAGAGTCACCCCTAAAATAAATGCGTTATTCAAAAAAAATGATGCCATTATGAACTGACCAAACATTGCTATTTCCCTCTTATTAAATTTATCAAATGAGTTTAGTTGAGTCAAGATGAATTAATTATTCCTGTAGAAGGTCATGTATCCAATCAGGTTCACTAATAAACATTCGCTAAAACATTATAAATTATTCTTAGTGGCATAATTCATTTGCTACTGTATTCTTTGCCCCTTGATTGTAAATGATTTAAAAGTCATAGGCTTGAATGTTATCAATCCATTTTTGTTCATTATACATTAATGTTCCTTAAGTTAAGAAGTGATTAACACAAAAGTGGTTGGTTTTAACAAATAAATTGCTTTCAATTGAATCTGACACCATATAAGGACTGCATGTAGGATGACAAGTATATCCTTACCATACATGGACATTTTTTATTCATGTTCATTAATTTTACTATTTTAAAATGTAATTAGGTGTCCATAATAAGATATAACTATGCCCAACCCATATCTAGAGGCATCAAAATCACTAAAAAAATAATTTGAGAAATCAAGCATTGCTAAAAATGGAGTACAAACTAGAGCTCTTCTGATATCTTCAAAATATTTGTTTTTTGCATTTATGGAATCTTTCATATTAATTTTGGTTAGGAGACATGTTATTGTTGATAATTTACTCATAATTCTTTTGTAAAATCACACAAATTCTATGAAATCAAAGAGTTACTAAATAATCTTAGGTATAATCCAATTACACACATCCTTGATATTTATAGGGTTAGTGTGAACCCACTCAGTATAAATTATGTGAATATGGTATTCCAAGGATGAAATTACAAATTAACATTTACATTCCTTGACATACAAACTTTCCTTGTATAGTATATAGAACAAAACATCCAAATGCTCGAGATGGGATGTTAATGAATTACTATAAAGTAGAATGTCATTAAAAAATACATGAACAAACTTATGCAAGAATTCATTGAGAATATTATTCATCAATGCTTGAAATTTAGTTGGAGTATTTATAAGACCAAAAGGCATGACCCTTAATTGGTAGTGTGAAAAATTCATTTTGAAGGTCATCTTATCTTCATCTTGAATATGAATTGGTATATGATAGTATCCTGATCTGAGATATATTTTTTATAAATACTTTTCCCCATGTAGTTAATAAAGCAGGTCATCAATCCTCAACATTAGAGATTTATTTTTTATTATGATTTTTTCAAGGCCTTGTAATTGATAAAGAATCTATATGACCCATCCTTTTTCATATCTACTACCACTAGAGTGACATAAGGGCTCTTAATAGAGATGATGATTTGAGCCTCCAAGAGTTTAATGATTAATTAATTTATATCAAACTTTGAAAAATTACCATCTTTATAAGGGTGTACTATTATTATCCACTTTATAGGTTAAATCTCAATAATGTGTTCCAATTCCCTATTTAGTGGTAGGATCTTTGGTAAATCCCATAAAAATGAACTTGTATTTATAAAATAATTATCAAATCCTATAACCTATTCATGTGAGATAGATGATTCCACATCCATACTATAATGATAAGACATAAAACCAAAATGTACTTTATTAAAAAAATTATTCATCTAAATGGAATCAACAATTTTGATTTCCCTCATGGGAAAGGAATTGATAGTATAGCCATGGTCCCCTTACTTCAATATCAGTAATCACTCGTGATGATTGGTGTAACATGATCTAGATGAGTATAGCCGTTGAACCCCTAAAGCAACATCCACACCACAAATATTGACCACACATAATTTATTTTTAAGGACATAATTTTTCACTAACAACCGTATAATATTGACTAATCCTTTGCATTCAATAATTTTATGTATTGGACCCTAAATGGGGAAATGTTTAGAAGTGTCTAAACAAAGGTCTAATATTTAGAATTGTTTCTTATAAAAAATATTAAGTGTGCTTATGGGATCAACCACAACCAAAACTAGGGATTTATTTACATGGACAAAGAGATTTAATATGGTCAGATGGTTCAATCCTATCATTGTAAAAAATGACATAAATGGCTCCCCCATTTCTATTATTATAGGGGATAGATATTTTAGTTCAAACCCCAAATCATGGTTCTGGGGGGATTCCTCATTATTCATATCTAACCTTAGCTTAGAAGAACACACATCCTTTGCCATAAAAATATTTTTTATATTAGAGAAATGATCTCTTCTCCATAATTCAGATCATCTATGACATGGGTTTAGAACATTGGATGTAGGGGTAAACTTACAAATAAAATCTTTAGATTTCTTATCCCAAGTAAAAGATCTATAGATAATAATTCCTACCATTATTTAAGGGTAGATCAACATGTTTTTATACTCTTCTATATACAATAACGGACCTTTAAAAAGAATCCCATCCAATAATTATTAACCTATATTCCATTCTTGACCTATAGGTTGGAAATATATATCTTTCACATTAGATTTGAAGAAAGTTTGGCCTTGGATTAACGAACTTGGTTTTTCTAGTATAAATATACATAGACATAATTTTATGAATAGGTGCATCAATTGGGATCATAAGGTTCATCCTAGTTATGATCAAATATCATATTTATAACTTTATGAAATTACAAATAGTCACCCTCTAGATTTTTATAAACTTAACTTTCTCCCCAAGTGTGGGCAACACAATCCAAATGTTGTAGAGACATATTCAACTTGTCATATTTAGCCTTAATATTTTATACTCTAACGGCTAGTTTAATCTTGTTAAACCATGTACGGCTTTCATATAATCTCTAATCATATTATGGGATATTTATTTTTTGGTTAAAATAAATGTGATGTAAACTTCCCTTTCCTTTTATCTTGATCTTCTTTCTCTTACTCTGCCTCATATGATGGATCTAATTCAATTTTTTCCATATGTTTTTATCCTCCTCTTCATAATATGAATGATTTATAAATTTTAATGATAAATTCATCTCATTTCAAGCATCCTTAAATAAATCATAAAATAACCCATTCATCTTCTCTTTGGTCACAATATTTGTGTTTTTCTTCGGTAAATCTCCTCAAAATTTTAGTAGCGACCAAAAAAAAAATCATAGAAGCTATGAGACCACTTGTTACCTTCAAATAACAACATAACTGGAACTATAAAATATAGAGTAAAATGTTGATAAATGGAAAATATGTCATCACATGCTTTCCCAAGGGTGTAATTCACTTGTAAAAATGATTTTATCAAAATATCTCTCACATAATGGTAGCTATCTATTGCATTAAGTTTTTATGGTATAAAAAATACATTATTTAGGTTTCCCTCCCTTTTATATTAAACTAATATAAATTATAATTAACCCATGGATAACTCATGGCCTAACCCTTCACTGACTTTAAACACACAAATTACAATATAATAGAAATTTTCTAAGCATGCGCGCGCGCGCGCGCGCACACACACACACACACACACATTATATTTATAAATATAAAACACCCTCTCACTTTGAGTTTTTCATTAAAAATTTGAAATATAGAGAAAATTAAATAAATTTTTAGAATGATGAGATCCTTTCAAAATATACTATTTATCAATATTCATCCTTCAACATTAAAGTTACAATCAATAATATGAGGATCAAAAGACTACTTGTTGCCATGGTTCAAGATTAAAAATTTGTTATGGAACCTTTATTTAACACTTAGGAATTTTAAAACTCACCAATTCATATATGATCATTAAGGGATTTGAAAATAAATACATAAAGGTTTTTTGAGTAATCATATTGAATATTTCATTAAAAAAAATGTAGCAAATAATGTCAAGTTATATCTAATGATGTTAATTAAAATATTTTACATGGCACACCTTGAATCCATTAAACGGGAGATATAATAATCCAAAATATGGATTTAGTTTACTAGACATACGATCTAGTTCATTTCCACTATACTCAATTATGTAATTAATATATGTAAAACACTTCTTTTGGTTTTTTCATGTAAAAAAAACTTTGCAATTAAGTCACAATGGTGAAATCAATGTTAGGATGGTTTGTAAATTCTTGTATTTATGAAGTCATCATCTTGAAACCTTTAAAACTAAGGGATTAATCAATAATGATTAAATTTATAGTAAATATAGGTGGTGGTTGTATAATCACTAGTGTCTATGAAGGTACTGATTGTGAAACTATTAGTCTACATAAAGTGGTGGTTACAAAAATTAGTTCCAAACATTTCCACTTATTAGAGACAATTAATTTGGATTATTTGATGGGTTACAAGGTGGATGAAAATAAATAAAATATATGTTAAAGGTATATAACATCATAAAATATAGTGAAAAGTCTTGAAGCTAGATTCACATTGTAGTTTTCAAGTTTTGGCCTTTGTTCATGTTATCTCATTGGTCCCAAGTTGAGAATGGTTGCTACTATTATTTTGTATTACTATGAATTATATAAAAAGTTTAAATTAGTCTTATGTGCAAGATTTATATGGAGTAGTAATGAAAAATCTATCCATGAAGGCCATGTTTGGTAGTAAATATACAATTATTGAATTACATAGTGGAAGTGGACTGCATTTGCCTCACCCACTAGAGATGTTTTGACACTAAGTTTCTCTAGGTAATATAGTGTGTTAATTTTATGTTTTGTCTATTCTTATGATTTTTTATTACATTCATTTTGTTTTATATTTCATTTACAACACTTTTTTATCTCTATTTTATCAATATAAGTAGTCTATAACAATCATCTATCAATCATATGTAGAGCTAGGAGTATATGATTCATGTTGGTGAAGCTTAGTGTGTGATATAAATCTAGTTTACAAATTAGATTGGTATTAAAGCTATTTTAGTACTATTTTTAGTCATTTTGTGTATTTTTGTGACTACATTGCGTCATATGCTTGTCACTAGAGTAAACAATGCTAGTGGTAAATGTATCCCATAAGGAAGTGGAAATAAGATATCAAAAATATGGCCCATTATAATGAAGAATATGTATGTATTGTAGATGAGTAATTTCACAATATTGATGAAGGAATGGCTAACATATCTCTTTCTATGAAAGAATCTTAATTGGATGGAGTCCATTATGGGAATTTTCATCGAGAAGCTGTTGGAATAATGCATATTTAAGCTTACCTAGGGTTAATAGGGTAAGTTATTTATTATCGAGGGTAAAATTTATTTACCTTGGTTAATTTATTTTATTGTTGGGAATTTCTCAACAATATATTTGTTCGTATTATGAGAAAACAAATAGTTTGTTTTCTCTATTTTGTAATCATTACAAATAGTTTGTTAACATGAAACAAACTATTTGTATTATAAATACTTTGCATTATATGAGAAATTAACGAGAGATTATTAAGAGGATATAGAGAAATTTGTGGATTATCACCTATTTTCTAGGTGTGACAAATTTATTTATTCTCTGGAAATATTTGCAGGTTATTTGTTGTGGGTTCTTTCTCCTGGGTTGATCCTGTGGATCCTGTGTATCTCCTACTCATTCCTTCATGGTATCAGAGCTTGGAGTTCCAGTTGAAGATCCTCTTCCTTGAAATTTTTCATCTTTTAACACATTTAAAAATATTATTTTATTGATGTGTTACAGATATTTTTAATTCTCTCAAATTCTGGTTCTTATTTACTAGTTTTTTTTTGGAAAATTCTGTACTTTATGCTCATTAAATGATTGTAAAGATTTAAAAAATTAGATTTTTTTTCATGGAGGTGTAGGAAATAAAGTCAGGAATCCATTTAAATTTGAATTTTCACATTTGGATCAGGACGTACAGCTCTTTCATTCAAAAACTTGCAGACTGGTCCCTGTTGGCAGACTGTTGGCAGACTGTAGTACCTGTCCATTTTTCTGATGTGGCAGATCGTACGGTTGAATTTTTTCAAATATGAGACCTGTTAATGAAAGATTACTCTTATATATTTCTATCCATATAATTTTTGATGAATTTTGATCAGGCCGTACAATGTTTTGGAAGCCATCAACAGGAAATTAAAAACTATTTTTTTGTCTGCTGCATAGCTGTACAGATTTCTTATTTTTGAACGCCTTATGCTGCATAAAATCCAAATCTGAAAATTTCACGTGATATAAGACTTCCAAATATTTCATTTAATGCTGAGAAGGACGGATTTGGAGCAGGCCGTACATTTTTTTTTGGCAGATCCAGTGGAGCCATTCTGCATTGCTGAAAGGTGTTTTTTCTTTGGCTATTTTTCTCAAATATTTCCCTGACCACCACGCCTTGCTAGAAAAAGAGTTCATTTTTGATAAAGCCAAAGATTATTCAGCTAATATCTCACATTTGTGAGTCATTTTTGGCATTTTTTTAATTAATTATTTTAATTTTTAGTGGTTTAAATGCAAGTCTCTAGCTTTGAAAGTTCAAATTTGACTTTGCTAAAGCGGCTAGAGATATTTTGTTAAAAATTTGTAGGGAGGAGGTCTTGGGGTCAAATCCCCCTAGATTTTATTTGCATAAAATCCATTTTTTAATTTTGTATAAGCCAAGGCTAAATTTTTTTATTTCGTTGGGAGACGTTAAATTGTAATGGGAGGGGTGTTTTTTTTTTTTTTGAGGAAAAACAAATGTCTAGATTGTTCTTGTCAACTTCATCATCTTCCTCGGGAATGGAATCTCGATTGCTTGAACCTCTAAATTCTAAAAATTACCATGTTTGGAAGCTGAAAATGCAACAACTCCTTCAATCAAAGGGCTTATGGAGAATTTTTTCTGAAACGACACCTGTAGCATTCACCACTGAAAAAGACAAATATGCATATGGTTGTAAGCAGGATGAGGCTCTTGGATTGATCTGCCTCAATGTCTCAGATAATCTTCAATTTCACATTGCAGATGCTACTACACCAAAAGAGGTATGGGAGAAATTTAAAAACCTATTTGGCAAAGTTAATGAGTTTAAAATTTTGCAATTAGATGCAGAATTGAGTACTCTCTCTCCATCAGATTTCCCTTCAATAGATGAATTCTTGGCAAAATTCAAATTTATAAGGTCACAGTTGAAAGCTGGTGACAAGGATAAAAGTGATCAGGAGAGCATTTTCATGATTGTGTCAAAGTTGAAAGGACCATATAGTGTTTTTTCCTCTGCTTTTTATACTATGATGGATACATTAGGTGATGAATTCAAATGGCCTTCCTTTGAAGTTTTTTGTGAAAGATTGACTAGGGAACAAACAAAATTAATGGCCTTAGATGCTCTACCTTGTCCTAGTCATGCTCTAGTTGCTAATTCTTCTAAAGGAAAACCTTCACCTAAGTCTAAAAAGCAAGCACCTTCAAATAACCCTCCAGAGTCCACCACCCAATCACCTCATCATTCTAAATCTACTAAGACCAAAAAGTCCTTTAAGCAAAAGAAGAAAACATTTGGTCCATGTAATTTTTGTGGTGGTCCTAATCATGATGAAAGTAGATGTTTTAAGAAGATGGAAGCATTAGAGGCAGTGGTCAGACAACACAAAATTTCCATTCCGTCTCCATCTCCTTCTACTTCTGTAGGAAAAGGGAAAGCACTTTCAGCCAGGGCTATATCTTCATGTCAGGATCAGTGGATTTTTGACTCAGGTGCTTCTCACCATCTCACACATTCTAAGGATCTATTGTCTTCTCTTACAAATTGTAGTACATCACATATTGTTATGGGTAACTCCTCACAGATTGAAGTCTTGGGATCAGGTACTGTTGATAAACAAGATGGATGTTTTAACAATGTATTGCTTGTACCTCAAATCTCTTCTAATCTTCTCTCTATATATCAAATATGTAATTCTGGTACTGGTAAAATTGTGGAGTTTACCTCACATAATGTTGTAATAAGAGAATGTAATGATCCTAGTGAGATAGTTGCTACAGGTACAGCAGACCATACTGCAAGACTCTATACTTTTGATAAGTTTGAGTCTTTTGTGTCTTCTAGTTCTTCACTTATAGCACATGGTAATAATCTCAACAAATTGTGGCATGAGAGATTGGGACTTTTGAGTTATGGATATATGCAACAAATGAGTACAAAACATCTTGTAAAAGGCCTTCCTAAGGTCTCATGTATTGATGGGGTATGTCTTGGTTGTCTAGTTGGTAAACAACACCAGGATCCATTTCCAGTTGGTAAGGCCACACGTGCAAATGCACCCTTAGGGTTGGTTCATAGTGATTTGATGACTTTTCCAACTCATTCTTTTTCAGGGGCTAAATATGCACTCACATTCATTGATGATTTCACTCGTAAAACTTGGGTATATTTTCTCAAGTTGAAAAGTGAAGTTTTTGAGACTTTTAAGGCCTTCAAAGCCTTTGTTGAAAAACAATCATCTCTTCCTCTTAAGAAGATACGCACTGACAATGGGGGGGAATATGACAATAATGCTTTCTATGATTTTTGAATTAAGCATGGGATACAACATCAGTTCACTGTACCACACACTCCTCAACAAAATGGTGTAGCAAAGAGGAAGAATCAAACATTGAAAGAGATGGATAATTGTATGATTCACTCTAAAAATTTGGGTCCACAATATTGGGCTGAAGCTGTAAATTGTGCAAATTACATTCAAAACCGTATGCCTCACAAAGCTATGTAAAATATGACACCAGAAGAAGCTTGGTCTGGGATCAAGCCTGATATATCAGATTTTTGCATCTTTGGGAGTCAAGCATGGGCATTCATTCCTGATGACAAACGTAAAGCATTGGAGAATAAAAGCCAACCACTCATTTTTGTTGGTTATTGTGAAGATGTAAAAGCCTACCGTCTTTTTGATCCTGTCACACATGATGTGTTTTTTCGACGAGATGTTCAGGTTGATGAGCTACCCACTCCACAAGAGTGTACATCTAGTTCTTCTTCTTCCCCTCCTTCTTCTACTGAGGATAGTGAGGATTTGATTTCTATTATTGATGATGATGATGTCGCACTTATTCAGCCACCACAACCATCTTCTTCACCACCTTTGCCTAAATGGGCAAAGAGCACTCTACATGTAGCTGGTTCTTTTGTTGGTGATCCGTCTAATTATCATCACACTCGCTCACAAACATCTGGTGTTGTTCTTTTGGGACAAGCTTGTACAGATGATCCAGTGTTGTTTTTTGAGGCTATTGGTATACCCGAGTGGGATGTTGCTATGTATGATGAGTATTCTTCATTAATGAAGACTGATACTTGGGATCTTGTCCCTCTTCCTAAGGGAAGAAAACTTGTAAAATGTAAATGGGTCTATATGACCAAATATGCTACAAATGGATCAGTAGATAAGTAAAAAGCTAGATTAGTAGCTAAGGGTTTTTCACAGGTTGAAGGGGTTGATTACTCTGAGACCTTTGCCCCTGTAGCTAAGATGGATTCTATTCGGCTTGTACTCTCTCTTGCTGCTTCACATTCTTGGTCTATTTTTCAGATGGATGTGAAGAGTGCTTTCTTACATGGTGATCTCCATGAGGAGATCTATATGGAGCAGCCTCCAGGATTTGTACAGGACTCATCCTTGGTTTGTAGACTCCGTCGTTCTCTTTATGGCCTCAAACAAGCTCCTAGAGCTTGGTATGAGAAGATGGATAGTTTTCTTTTGAGTTCTGGTTTTATTCATTGTGAGTCAGATCACAATGTATACATCCTGAAGCAAGGTGAGGAGCTTGTCATTTTGGTTTTGTATGTTGATGATCTCATCCTCACTGGCAGTTCAGATTCCTTGATACATGACATCAAGGACAAGTTGACAAATAGGTTTGATATGACAGATCTGGGACTTCTACATTATTTTCTTGGTCTTCAAGTTTTTCAGTCTTTTGAGGGCATTTCTATTGGACAGCAGAAGTATGCGACAGATCTTCTTCATCGATTTGGCATGGTTGATTGTAAGCCTGCACCCACTCCATATCAGTCAGGTATTGTGTTGTCTGCCACTTGTATGACTCCTCTTGTTGATTCCACTTTGTATCGGCAAATTGTAGGTAGTCTTTTATACTTGACTCATACCCATCCTGACATCACATTTGCTGTGAATCTTGTCTCTCAGTTCTCACATGAGCCTCATGAGAGTCATTTGCAAGCAACCAAGTGTATTTTGCACTACATTCGAGGCACCACTCACTTTGGTATACATTACACACCATAGAGTTCTACACAGCTTGTTGGATACACTGACTCTGATTGGGCTGGTGATGTTGACACTCGTAAGTCCACTTGTGGATTTGCTTTCACACTTGGTTCAGGTCTAGTTTCTTGGGCATGCAAAAAGTAGATTGTTATTGCATTGTCCTCTACTGAGGCTGAGTATCGAGGTGCTGTCAAAGCTAGTCAGGAGATACTTTGGCTTCGACAGTTGCTTGGAGAGTTTGGCTTCACACAGCAGGGTCTTACTACTCTTTAGTGTGATAACCAAAGTGCGATTTCTATTTCACACAATCCTGTTGAGCATCAACGGACAAAACACATTGAGATTCACATGCACTTCATTCGACATCTTATTCAGGATGGAGTTCTGTCTTTGGAGTTTGTGGCTATAGCTGAGCAGATTGCAGACATCTTCACTAAACCTTTGGCTTCTCCTCGTTATCTTTAGTTGCGAGCGATGCTTGGGGTGAAGGAAGTTGTCCTTGGGGGGAATTTCCCATGAAGTCCTTCCTTCCTTTATTTTTCATATATTTTGATTGGTTTGTACATGGGTACCTTATCAAGCCTAGTAGCCGGGACCCATCCTTGTTTGTCATTCTCCCTATGTTTCGCTTAAGGGAGGGTGTTGGAATAATGCATATTTAAGCTTACCTAGGGTTAATAGGGTAAGTTATTTATTATCGAGGGTAAATTTATTTACCTCGGTTAATTTATTTTATTGTTGAGAATTTCTCAACAATATATTTGTTCGTAGTATGAGAAAACAAATAGTTTGTTTTCTCTATTTTGTAATCATTACAAATAGTTTGTTAACATGAAACAAACTATTTGTATTATAAATACTTTGCATTATATGAGAAATTAACGAGAGATTATTAAGAGGATATAGATAAATTTGTGGATTATCACCTATTTTCTAGGTGTGACAAATTTATTTATTCTCTGGAAATATTTGCAGGTTATTTGTTGTGGGTTCTTTCTCCTAGATTGATCCTGTGGATCCTGTGTATCTCCTACTCATTCCTTCAGAAGCTTGGTGTTTGTATATAGAAATTTAAATCAAATAAGGAGGATGCTCCCAAGCATGAAAAGGTGGAAGTAAAAACCCATTTTAACCAAGCTTAAATTACATTAAAGGTTGAGGTAAAGATATATATTTAGCCATATGATGGAGAAGTGAATATGGAGAGTCCAAAGCCCAACATGAGGTATATTATAGTTTACATCAAATTAGTGAGAGACAAAAAAAATATATTGGAAGGTTAAAGCTAACCAATTATGATTTAACCTAGTTTGAGAGCTATGTTCATACCTTGATTGTTAATAACCTTATTCATATTCATAAGTGAGATGATTTTAATATTTTAATCAAGAAGTAACTTTATTCTATTTCCTAATAGGAATAGATATTTTTGTATTGGCAATATCCAAGGTAAAATCAAGGCCAACATACAAGAGTACATAAGTAAGTTATCTAATAAAGTTGTCTAAATAGAAAAAGATATAGTGGACTACAACATATTTATGAATGATGTTGGTGGAATCCATAGCCATTTAAGAAGACATGTCCTCTTTGATAAGCCTATAGATGTAGATGAGGCTTGTTCTCAATCTCACTACTTAGAGATGGAAAAGAATAATGAATCTCCATCTACCTCTCAAATCACATGAAATAAATAAGGTGGTTCAAAACATAATGGAAAAGTAAATTGTAAGCATAATTATACTTGTGTTTATAATAATAATACTAAAAGGAATTACAAGAATTATGATGTGGATAATCATTCTGAGGAAAATTATTTGAAGTTACATATAGAATTGCATTAATTCAAGAACAACAAGAACAAGAAGGATATCCCTCTTTCAAATGTGAAGACATTGGTTTCAGCTCAGATGTAGATGAGGTTGTGCATTTTACTTCTATAAATAGAGAGGTATGTTTGGGTAGTAGTAGTGATAAATAAAATTAAATTTATAAGATTTTCCATTTTAAAATTTAGATGAAGAAAATAAAAGTGGATTCTCTTTTTACTACATGTTCACAAGTAAATTTGATAAGCAAGGAGTTATCATAAAAATTGGGATATGATAACATATACGGAGTAGTGAAATCAAAAGAAAAACTAAAATGGAAGGATATTGTCTTCATAACCAAAATATTCAGTTTGCATCATTATCCAAAATGTACATAGGAAGTTACATTATATAGTGAGGAATTAGGTCTCCCAAAAAGGTAATTGACTTAACTCACAATTAGAAAATGAATTAAAGTACATTTACCAAAATAACCTATTATTAACCTTAGCAAGATAACTAGGCCATGTAGGTGATGACTGTCATTTAACTCCTCATTTAATCAATATTCAATAGATGTCTTATCAACCATGACTAGTTTCCAAAGATATCTGTAGTAAGGTATAGGATGGTAGATCTAGGAGTCTACTTATGGGGGTGTTCTGATGGTCCTAAACTACTTGATTCACTCTTTTGATGAAAAGGAAGAAATCAAATAAATCCACTCTTTTACTTGAAAGTAAAAAATCACACTCCTATTTACGCATGCATGGAAAGTAAATTCACATTTCTATTTAACAAAAGGAAATTTGCTTCACATGTCTGCTATAAAAGAAAACACACTTTTGCTTAGAAAGGAAATGATTTTGGAATAAGAAAATGCTTTTAAAACTATGAATTTGTTTTGATGCTTTTATGAATAAATGTAAATATTAACAAAATTTTAATTAGTTATAACAATGAATTAATGAAGCATAACATAAATACCATACATAGTTCTTGGTTCCAAGGAGAGTGGGCCCTTGCTCCTCTCAGACTCGAGAACAAAGATTAATCAATACTGGAAACTGAAGTGACAATTCATAAAACTAAAATGATTATAATCTAGCTAAAACCTATAATATGCTCATACAAATATTTTTCCTCTATTATCTGATATATATATCTAATTATCTTTTCAATGATGAAAGTCTCACATTTTATACTAATATAATCAACTCAAAATAGGAATCAAAGAAATAAGATTCTTTGGTCGATCCATTCATCCAAAGATAGGAGATTCAATTTCCAAAAGATCTAATTATTCTGATAAAATAGATATCCTATCTTATAATATCCATAAGTTCTAATTATATACACTTTTATCAAAAAAAAATCTTATAAAACAATAGGTGGGTATTTTCCTTATTTGACTCTAGCTAGAATGATTCTCTCTTATCCTATCTAGCTGCCAGCTTCCCCATTTGTAGCTTCATCTTTATAAAATTCTTAGCATTGACCCTCCAGAGTCAAGAGGAATGAACCTATGGAGTCTATAGAAATAAGCCTATAGAGGCTGTAGAAACAAGCCTACAGAGTCCATAGAAATGAGCCTACAGAGTCTGTAGAAATAAGCCTACAGAGTCCATAGAAACAAGCCTGTAGAGTCTATAGAAGCAAGCCTACAAAGTCTGTAGTTCTACTAGATGGAGATCAAAATTACACATTCACTATACATCACCCGTGTCTTTTTCTTGATCATTATTTACAACAAAAATCACTAAAACATGCTATGTATTAGACATTAATGAAAAAATAAAGTTTTAATCTTTGGTTCAATATAAATAAGACAAATATCTATTTTTCATGTAATAGCTATCTAAAAATCTAAGATTTGCATAAGATAATATCCTTCAAGAGATAAATTGAGGGAAATAACACGTCAATAATGATCTATATTTTGAGATCATCTGTCATGTCCCCTTTTTAGTTGACATGTTCAGAGTTGATGGTTAGCCTATTATGCGACCCTTGTAGGCTGATAGGATGGATAGAGGGTCATGGTGGAGCTTGGCTTAGATTTAATTAGCAAAATTTGTCCAGTTGGCTTTTGTTCAGGCTCTTTTGAACATGTTTTTCTGAGCTTCTATTATTTAGGGATATTTGACATGCAGCGAAGCACCCTTGTTTTGATATGGTCATGTGCAGAATCACTCCTTGATTCACTAGCTTCAGTCGGTTTGAGGATCTGACATGCATTAAGGGAGATATTAATATTTGATTGATTTAATCAAATATTAATTATTTGGCCTATTTTTAATTAATAAACCCTAATTCTAATTTAAGAAACCTTAATTAGGGCAAGCACATCTTTTTGAGGGTATAAGGGTTTCTCATGGGGAGAGAGTTGGATAATTATGGATTATTGATTGAAGACAATTTTTGCTAAGGATTTTATTGAGAAGACTAAGCCAAGGGTTCCAGTATTCTATCTGCATTAAAGAACGCGCCCTCTTTAGTGTGTGCAATTCAGAGGCTATGAGATATCAATTGATCTATTGCCAAGTTGAGAGATAACTTCACATAGAAGTTATCACAGGTATTTAGAGAGATTTATTTTATTAGGTTTTTGATTCAGATATTGCACAAATAAAGATCTTCTATATTAGAGCAATATATCTTGAGATCAGGGGACCAACAAATAGGTTGTGCTATATTGGCAGCTGTACGAAGTCCATAAAGATCCATGCAAATCCGTATGCATCAGCAGAAAGTGTAGAGACTGACATCGGCAAGCAGAGATCGACAGTGACTAACATTAGTCAACCCCCTCACCAACGTCGGTAGGTTAATGACACTAGGATACTGATGACATTAGTATAACTGATGTCGGCAACTATGTTTTTGATGCAATAGGCCGAGACGTACTAGATCCAGGTTTTATTCCCAATTTGTGGAATACTCAGGTTATTAAGACCATATTTTAAATATTATTTTATATACCTGACAGAGGACATCTATTATAATCATCTGAGTGAATAAATAAGAGATTATACTGTGCTTTATTTATCTATTTGAAGATATTTTTCATGAATAAAGATAAGCAATTCAATAATATTCAATTTCAGATTTCAAGGGAAACAGGGGATATTACAGTGGTATCAGAGCTAAATCCTATTAGGAACCCATGGAAGCACACAATTGATTACCATATACAAGCAACTTAAGATGCAGAATTAACCAAAAGTAACAAGTAACTAGAAACCAAAAACAACACAGAATTTGAGAGACAATACACAACTTGTATTAATACTCATATAGAAAAGAATACAATAAAGAAGATGCCACTTCTTCACCACCTCTCAGAGGCTTCCCACACCTCAAGTGAATAGTACTTCTTTCCTCAAAGCTCTCTTTCTTACAGTCCCAACACACAACTCAAACACAGAGTTGGTGTTCACCTCCAACCAGTCAGTATCCACTACTGCCAGTACACCCGTGCTCCACACACTCCAAGTAGATCACCCCTAAACTACAACAACTTGCACCCCAATGATCTTACTTATGGAAGGAACTGCTTGCCTTCTTCTCTTGCTCTCTTTCTGAGTACACACTTTACTCTAAGTAGATCCCACATGATCTTGCTCCCTGTTGTGTTGTTGTCCTCCCTGATCTTGCACACCTGCAAATCAATTTGGTTTTGCACACCTGCAAACCTGGTTCATACACCCACATACACCTACAGATCAATGATCTTACTTACCATGCAGATCTCCTAACGTAGCCATGCACCCCTAATGACCAAGATCATACATACATGAAGAACCCTTTTGATTCTCCAAACTAGCACCCACACTTGGTACTATGGCACTAGGAGGAACACACCATGCTCTCTTCACACACAAAAGGAGCTAATATTTGCTCTCTTACTCTCTAGCACACTTTTACAATACAACCTATGAGTCTTTTAAATAGATCTCATGCAAACAATAATTAGACACCTAAGTACAATAATTAGATCTATAGCTTTGAGTCTAAAATTGGCTCTCATCATGCAAACACCCAGTTCGTTAACTAACTGTCCATAATACTCATAGTTCTAAACCGCACAGGGGACTGACGTTGGTCCCTGTCTGCCTAGAGGTGACCGACGCCAGCCGATCCTGACCGACGTCAGTTGCTCTTCCTATCTAATCCTGCCGACGTCGATTGGCCTGACCGACGTCAATTGGCCTGACTGATGCCGATGTCTATGATACTCAGCAACCTCTCCCAATGACCTCCTCCATGTCTACATCAGTGAAGCTCTTAGCTCCATAACCTAACAATCTCCCACTTGGAGATAAATAGCTACACTGTACCTATACCTGTACCCCATCTAATCTATTTCTTGGCTTGTATCCCTCTTCAAGCTCAACCCTGAAGACCACCCATCACACAACCTATGGTGCACCTCCTATCATCCGAGTAACCTGCCACATATAAACCTACAAACCCATGTAGTGAAGTCCTGACCCTGCATAGCATGAATCCCTGAGAACCCACTTCCCCAAATTGGCTCCTAACTCTCTGATAGCACCCACTGCTTGGGCAAACTCAGGTTTATACCAGACCTCATGTGATTTTGGACACTGAACTGTCCAGCCCTTAGTGTGCTCCGGTTCTGCATCTTGCGTAATGAACCTCACCAACACCTGATTCACATCAGCTCCCACTGGAGATAAAATCAACCTGTGATCTTCCATGTCTCCCATGCCAAAGAATTTTGCTTCTCTAAATTCCTCATGACATGCCACTGAACTAACCTTACCCTTAGCTCAGCAAAACCCTGTATGTCTAAACCTACACCAAGCTCATCCTCCACATATAGTAACATGATAATGTTGCAACCATCATCCACCTAGTAAGACAAACACAATGGTTATACTGACATTGACTAAAGCCCTGCTTTGTCATCCACCTGGTACCACCTGTCAGTCCTGTCCCATTGTCCTATAGCTTCCTCAAGACCATATGACCTGGCCTTCCATCTCACATGTCCATTCTCTCTATTATTTAACTAAGTTATCCATTCATCTCTGTGCTTTCATACTGGCTGACAACCCTACCAAATCTTCTGTTTGGTCCTGCATCCTAATCATGCCATGCTCCCACTGTTTCTTGGATCCTTCCTGCTCTACAGTCAACAACTAGTATAAAGAAGAGAAACAATGAATTTGAGGCTTACTTACCACCTTCAGTCCTCCATATGGGTGTTTGAGACTCCTTAACAGCTTGCTGTCCACCCAAAATCTGTTACAGTGACCGACCTCGGTCACCACACAGTTTGTATCCAACCGACATTGATTCCATGCATCTATCCTGACTACCAACCCTACCGACATCAGTGTCCCTATTGCCAATGTCAGTTCTCCTGACCGATGTCGGTCTTACCTATTGCCGACATCGGTCCTTTTGACTGATGTCAGTCTTACCCTACCTGACATCACCAGCTTTAGTCTGCACATGACCAACATCGGCACCTGTCTGTTTGACACTGGTTCCTCCTGACTGATGCCGGTACCTGTGTATGCCTGTGAGTGATGAATTTTTACCCGTGAGCTCCTTTGAATCAAAACCCATGTCCAAACTACCCTACTCAGATGTATCCAGCCCCATCCACTGGTCTCTATCTGTCATCTCCTCTAAGAACACCAAGGCTTTCCAGTTCTTAAGTCTATCAAACACATCTGTCTTTCGCTTAAGAACATGCATCTCCTTCTTGCTCATGTGACCAAGCCTACAAAGCCACATCTTCAAAATAGAAGAAGAATCAGTAATATAAGTAGATAGATAAAGGATACCTACTTTCTTACCACCCACTAATTCAAGTGCATCTGCTGTGAGAGTTCTTGTGCATCTCTCATCACCCAACTTTCTTGAAGCAATTAGCCGCATCTCCAAGACTGGGACCTGCATGACCTTCTTCAACACCCATGTGTTGGCTGCCTGCAATTTTAGCAACACTTCCCCTTTGTCAATACTATGACAAGGCTCACCAACCCCTCTACTTGGGGTTGCATGGAAAGAGGCAACATAATCTATTAACCAAGATTCAACTTTATCTAGAGCATCTTATGCAACAACACCTGCAACATCTACTTCTTCATGTTGATCTGATACCAACCAACAATCTTTATTTACCTACTCTTTCTTTCCATAACACCGTAAGTGACCATTCGTGCTATTCAATTTCTCCATTTGTAGCTTACTTTCTTCTACCGTTGCTATACTCCCACTCAATCAGAAACCCCTGAGAGTGACCTGTAACCAAACACAAAACCTGCTCGCTGCAACCTTAGCTCTGATACCAACTATTAGGAACCTATGGAAGCACACAATTGATTACCATATACAAGCAACTTAAGATGCATAATTAACCAAAAGTAACAAGTAACTAGAAACCAGAAACAACACAGAATTTGAGAGACAATACACATCTTGTATTAATACTCATACAGAAAAGAATACAATAAAGAAGATGCCACTTCTTCTTCACCACCTCTCAGAGGCTTCCCACACCTCAAGTGAATAGTACTTCTTTCCTCAAAGCTCTCTCTCCTACGGTCCCAACACATAACTCAAACACAGAGTTGGTGTTCACCTCCAACCAGTCAGTATCCACTACTGCTAGTACACCCATGCTCTACACACACCACAAGTGCTCCACACACTCCAAGTAGATCACCCTTAAACTACAACAACCTACACCCCAATGATCTTACTTATGGAAGGAACTGCCTTGCCTTCCTCTCTTGCTCTCTTTATGAGTACACACTGTACTCCAAGTAGATCCCACCTGATCCTGCTCCCTATTGTGTTGTTGTCCTCCCTAATCTTGCACACTTGTAAATCAATCTAGTTCTACACACCTGCAAACCTAGTTCATGTACCCACATGCACCTACAGATCAATGATCTTACTTACCATGCAGATCTCCTAACGTAGCCATGCACCCCTGATGACCAAGATCATACATACATGAAGAACCCTTCTGATTCTCCAAACCAGCACCCACACATGGCATTGTGGCACTAAGAGGAACACACCATGCTCTCTTCACACATAGAAGGAACTAATATTTTCTCTCTTACTCTCTAGCACACTTTTACAATACAGCCTATGAGTCTCTTAAATAGATCTCATGCAAACAATAATTAGATACCTAATTACAATAATTAGATCCACAGCTTTGAGTCTAAAATTGGCTGTCATCATACAAACACCTAATTCATTAACTAACTATCCACAACACTCACAGTTCTAAACTGTACAGGTGACTGACATCAGTCCCTGTCTGCCTGGAGGTGACCGACGCTGGCTGATCCTGACCGACATCGATTGCTCTTCTTGTCTAATCTTGCCGACGTCAGTTGGCCTGACTGACGCCAATGTCTGTGACACTCAGCAACCTCTCCCAATGACCTCCTCCATGTCTGCATTAGTGAAGCTTTTAGCTCCACAACCTAACAAATCCTACCATTCTAAGGGTTTAACAATCTTATGCAGCCATAAGAGTTGGGACCACATAGGTATTTCACATGCAGTAGAGATTTGCTTGAAGGCAATCAGGTTATAGAAAAACAACAAATCACCATGAGTGACAGGTGTGAGGGTAGCCCACATAGGGGCCATAGGCATAATAATGATCAAGACACCAGAGAATTCTTTTGAGTTATGACTACAGGCCAGCAGCAAATGAATTAGGTAATACAGGCACTCACTACTATGGTAGAGAGGATGAACCCACCTGTTAGATAGAATGGGGAGCAAGGAGATAATAGGAGTGCTACTATTAATCAGAGACCACAACTGACCCATTCCAAGATAACTGATAGGCCTACACGGCTTTCATTTGTTTAGGAATAACTAGAGGCTCTAGTAGAGGAGGCGATAGGAGATCCCCTATTTGCTGACACACTTATGGCAGCGAATGAGGAGTGGGAGTTATTATCACCTGAGGTCAGAGAGAGGATTACTTTTGACTAATTCCTCACACAGAGGAGAGAGCATAACTGAGGTCGACATGATTAGAGACCTAGACACCATAATAATGATCTGAAGTATGTTACGAGCAGGCTCACACTAGCGATGTTTGATGGTAGTGGCAAGGTCACAGTGCAGGCCTAGATTAGTAAACTAGACACATTTCTCACATTGCATCTGATGGCTAAGGGAGATGGTATCAGATATGTGACACTGCATCTTGAGGGGGTAGCTCATGATTGGTGGCACCATGGGATGGTGACACTCTAGCATGACCAGATCACATCTTATCAGGAGTTTGTTGATAGGCTGGTGGAACATTTTGATAAGAAGGATCTAGAATCCTATTTTAGGGAGTTGGCTCAGTTGTGCCAGAGTGGCAGTCTAGAGTCTTACATTGGTGACTTCCAAAAGTTATCAGTTATGGTTCCTGACATTTCAGAGAGGTGACTTGTAGTGCTCTTCATGGAGGGATTAATAGAACCATTGAGAGGTTGGATCAAAGGCATTGATCCTCCTTTATTACAAGTAGCTATGAAGAAGGTGCGTAGCATGGAGATGGCAGCCCCATCCAGTAGATTTAACTCCAGAGGTACTTCTTCATCTCAAGACCATAAGTGCTCCAACAGAGATAGAGAGGGATTAGATTTCAACAAAGATAAATTAGGTGTTAAGAATGATTCAAAGGCCAACCCAACCACACCACCTTTGGATCGAGATGCTCTTAACGATCTATGCAAGAAAAATCTTTGCTTCTACTGCAAAGGTCCATATGATATCCATCATGATTTCCCTTTGAGGCCTAAGGGCAAGGCAAATCATGTGATGTGGGCATATTATGAGGATTTGAAATCAGAAGATTCTAAATAGTAGGGTAGTTTTGAGGAGGTAGAGGCTTCAGAGACTAAGGCAGAGGCAGATTTAGAGCTTCAAATATAGGAGGCACACCTATCTAGCATTTAGTTAGATGATTCATTCAGACTCTGTGGAGTTTTGGCAGGGCAGAAGGTCATCACGCTTCTTGATATAGGAGCCACACATAATTATATAGATGCTATATTTGTGGAGAAGCATGGACTCACTATCAAGGATTTTGAGGGCATTAGAGTTAAGGTGGCTGACGGTCACACTCTTAGGTGTGAGTGGATGATTAGAGACCTCCCATTGCACTTAAACAACTATGAGTTTAAGGCTGATTATTATGTGGTGAACATGGGGGATATAGACTTAGTCTTGGGTATGAAGTGGCTTCATTCCCTTGAAGAAGTCACTCTTCATCTCAAGGACATGGAGGTTCATTTTGATGTTGGTGGGAAGACACATATTCTTAAGGAAATATAGGGCAACAACATCAAAAATATGTTTTTTCATCAGATGGAGAGAATCAGACCACATAATATGGGAGAGTGCACTGTTGAGTGCACATTGGCACCAATACAGGAGAGACATGTGGAGGAGATATGTCTTAAGGTGAGTTCAGTTTAGGAGTTAGCACATGTGGTAGAGACTCAGCTTTCTTTTATAGGTGGGTCACATGTTGATGATTATATGAGTATGTCTAGCATTCACACTTCGAATTTAGATATTATAGTGGGTATAGGAGACAAGGATGATGTGACGCCATTGGATGAGAGTTGTGATGGACATGGCATGGATTTTGTGTTGATTGACAACAGTGTAGATCATGACTTCATTTGGGATCCAGGTGGATTGATTGGTCTATCATTTAGCGATTGCTTGAGGGCAAGCAATTTTAGGAGGGGTGGATTGTCATGTCCCCTTTTTAGTTGACATGTTTAGAGTTGATGGTTAGCCTATTATGCAACCCTCGTAGGCTGATAGGATGGATAGAGGGTCATGGTGGAGCTTGGCTTGGCTTCGATTAGCATAATTTGTCTAATTGGCTTTTGTTTGGGCTCTTTTAGACATGTTTCCTTGAGCTCCTATTATTTAGGGATATTTGACATGTAGCGGAGCACCCTTGTTTTGATATGGTCATGTGCAGAATCACTCCGTGATTCACTAGCTTCAGTTGGTTCGAGGATCTGACACGTATTAAGGGAGATATTAATATTTGATTGATTTAATCAAATATTAATTATTTGGCCTATTTTTAATTAAGAAACCCTAATTCTAATTTAAGAAACCCTAATTAGGGTAAGCACATCTTTTTGAGGGTATAAGGGTTTCTCATGGGGAGAGAGTTGGATAATTATGGATTATTGATTGAAGACAATTTTTGCTAAGGATTTTCTTGAGAAGATTGAGCCAAGGGTTCCAGTATTCTATCTGCATTGAAGAACGTGCCCTCTTTAGTGTGTGCGATTCAGAGGCTATGAGATATCAACTGATCTATTTCCAAGTTGAGAGATAACTTCACACAAAAGTTATCATAGGTATTTACAGGGATTTATTTTATTAGGTTTTTGATTCAGGGTTTTGATTCAGATATTGCACAGATAAAGATATTCTGTATTAGAGCCATATATCTTGAGATTAGGGGACCAACAAACAGGTTGTGCTATATTGGCAGCTATACAAAGTCTATATAGATCCGTACAAATTTGTATGCATCAGCGAAAAGTGTAGAGATCGACATTGGCAGCTAGAGACTGACAGTGACTGACATTAGCCAACCCCCTCATCGATGTCAACAGGTTAACAACACCAAGAAACTAATGATGGTAGTATAACCAACGTCAGTGACTGTGTTTTTGACATAGTAGGCTGAGACCTACCAGATCCAAGTTTTATTCCCAGTTTGTGGAATACTCAGGTTATTAAGACCATATTTTTAATATTCTTTTATATACTTGACATAGGACATCTATTGTAATCATCTGAGCGAATAAATAAGAGATTATACTATGGTTTATTTATCTATTTGAAAATATTTTTCATGAATAAAGATAAGCAATTCAATAATATTTAGTTTCATATTTCAAGGGAAACAGGGGATATTACATCATCATCTCCCTTAAGCTTTACCTTTTGTAAGTCCCATTACAAATATTTATTGGCATTCATAGATCTGGCTTCTACTTTCAACACTCTAACTCAAATCATATTCATCAAATTCATTTATTATATGCTTGTCTGAATTGCTTGTAAATCCTTGATATGTTTGAATCATTTGTTTCCATATATTGAATTGCTCCTCTGATTGTGGAGCCCAACTCTGCCATCCTAGAATAGGTATGATCAATAAAGGGGGTCTACATCTCATGCTAATCCATTTTTGCTCTTCCCTAGAGTTTATTACCTCTATTAAGATTCCAAAATTGAGGATGCTCTCCTCATACTCCATCTTAAGTTATTTGGAGACATGTCCTCTCATCTTTTAAGAGGCATTGAAAGTTGGTCCCATCTATTTACACTTGCATCCACCATTGAATCAAAACTCTATCTTGAAAACAAATTAAAAAAAATAAAACAATCATATAAAGCCTATAAATAATGTATTTTAACCTCATCATCTAACAAAGCACAATTAAAATTTTGTTTGATCAATCTGGGGATAGGAAAGGTTGGTCTGACACATAATCCTATAGTCTTAACATGATTTATATAGTCCTCAAATCTAATTTTCCATGCTATTTGATTTTTAAATTTAGAATGTAATGCCCTCAGTTGAACTTCTCCTACATGAAGGTTTATCAATAATTTATTGTGCTCATGGTCTCCTAGAATCAAAACATACAAATAAAATTCACAAAGCAAACCCTACTGATTAGGTTCAACACTATAGAAAATTTTCAAAAATGTTGTTGGCTATAAAATTTTGTAAGGAAGATGACAAGAGATCCATAAAAGCTACCATCTATAAAATTTTTCAAATAAAAACAAACTATATGTAGGAGAAGGATTCCTACATGACAAAATATATTCTCCTAATTAGCATGCATCCTACAAATTTTCTTCTAAATCTTGGACTTTAGCTTCTAATTATTTCTTTTCATTTTCCAAGATTTTGTTTGAAGAAGTTTCATCTTTATTTTTATGTTTAAGTGTGGAATATTCTTCTTCAATTTGATGTAGTATTTATAAGGGAGGAATACTTGGATCACTTGTTTGACAACTGTGGTCAATAAATACCTTAGAAGGAGGAGGTGCAATGTCAGGTGCTTTGGAAGAGTTTATCAAACTCTATAATCTCCTATTTTCCTTCTTTAGATTTTCTACATATATCCAAAGATCTATTTGTTCACTTTCATGTTCCTTTATTATTTCCTCTAATTTGTGAACTTCTACTACATGATCAATAGATGTTGTATTTAATTTTTGCACCAATATTAAGTTGAGATGATCCTTATTCTGAAATTGACTGATCAAGTCAGCAATGTTAGTTATTTGTTGTTGTTCAAGAGCTTGAGCTTGAAAAAGTTGCAAATTTAACTACATAATAGTATCATTTAGATTAGATGATTTTCCTTTCTCATTGCTACATACAATTTTCCCTTTATCCATTGTAGTTTCAACTAGAACAGGTGGTTGTTCCACCATACTTGATTCCTCTACCATGTGTGGCTCTTCCTCTAGATTTGGCTCCTCTATTATGATTGGAGAGTTCCTTTCAAAAGGAATTTCTTCAATATCTATAGGTGTAGGGACATTTTGATGTATGGGGTAATGAGATACCATTTTAAACCTTTCTAGAATGTCTGTAGCCTCTTATCCATCTTCATCTATCAAAATGAGCTTTCTCATTCTTTTAGTCACTCTCTGAGCTACACTCTGTTGGCTTTCCTTCTCAACCATCAAACCCTCGGTCTTCTTAGGTTCTATAGCAACCTTTCATCTCAATTTTATTATTCCTAAAAAGGGAATTGGTTGTACTATAGATTCATGAGGTTCTTGTGGAGACCTTAAAACTTTAGGGATTTGAGACCTTATGATTCTTCTTCTTGAAGAAGAAGGGATTTTTATGGAGACTACAGTCTGTGATGTCTTCCTTGGTGTTGTTTTCTCAACTTCTGCAACAAGTGGAGATGAGTGTTCCTATGGTAAATTTAGGGTTTCTTAGGTAGGAAAATTTGGAATTTGTTGTGCTATATTGTTCTGAAATTCCTTCCAGACCTCTTGTCCTTGCTAGAGGAAGTGATGTTGGATAATGAGATGAATAAGGCTATGATGCCTAAAGCAACATTTGGGGTTGTAGACATAATTTGCAAAGCACCATATAAGAAGGATGGGAGATTAATTTTGTATTGAGGGTTTTGTCTCCCTTGCTTAAAGTGTATTAACATTTTCATGGCATCTCACCCTAAAAGATTGTGTTGCCCCTCACAAATGATATACTTGAGTACCCACTTGGATACAAATTTATAGTGTTCAAGAAGTGAATTTCTAATAATACCTTTTTATTTTCCCTTGGAATCTACTAAACATGAAGTCCAAGTCTGCTCATTACCATTAAACTAAATAATTAAATCACTAAATAAAATTCTGCCTATAGCTCTCATTCCCTCTTCTAGAACTTGTATAATTTGTCTTATAATTTGAGTTGTAATAGGAATAACAATGCCTTTTACAATTTAAAATTTATGGGTGAGATTAGTGATGAATTCACTTACCATTGTTTTGTCAAAACCCTAGAACTTTTCAATGAAAGGTAGCTAACCATTTGCTCTAAACACTACCATAGAAGCTTTGTCTTTATGAAACTTTGCTACATTCTTTGACTTTGATCTTGTTTTCTATCCCATTTCTATGAGGATTTATATATAACTCTATTCCTTTAACTTTTATTGAGGTGTAGACTAGTCTTTTGTTGAAATCAAAAGGCAACAGTCACTGAGGATGGGTATGCAACAATCATGGAGGATCTGTAGACTAGCTTCTATTAAAGTCTATTGAAATGGAATAGTTTATATGAAATGCTACAGCTACATGAGTTCATAGTTTGATATGATGACTTGATACGGTTAGGTGCTGCACATTTCTACAGAGTGTGCTAGCCATTTTGTCTATTATTAGAAGTTGGGTGAAATAATGGCATGTCACGTTGATAGTGATAGTGATTCATTACTTCATTTAAAACCATTTTAATGACATCCCATCATTATGATAATTGATGACTCAATTGATTATATAAAAGCTACACACTTATCCATACACCTTTGGCAGCTTGTTTGCATGCTTCTTCATTGTGTCATGTCATTCCATTTTGGTAGATTTAAATTTGGGTCATCTCCATAGAATAAATCTTAATTAAATCAAAGATAATTAATTAGCTAAACATATATAAATAAAATATATGTCTTAATTATTTTGGCCTTAGATTTATCCTTTGCTCACCATTTGTCCTGCAAAAATAAGTTTACATAGATTAGTCAACATGACCAATCATAGTGACATGATGAGATTTTCTTATAAATTTTCTTTTTGCCTTTTGGCTAGCCATTGCTAGTTTTATAGCCAAATCCCTTTTTGTAATGCATATCCAATCAAGAAGTTGGTTTTCTGAGTATGCATTATCAATAGTGTCCTTGGAAGGATTTTCACTATATATATATATATATACGTATGTATGTATGTATATGTATATGTATATATGTATATGTATATATGTATTTGTATATATATGTATATGTGTATATATATATATATACATATACATACATATATATATATATATATATATATATATATATATATATATATATATATATATATATATATATATATATATATATATATATATATATATACGTATGTATGTATGTATATATGTATGTATGTATGTATGTATATATGTGTGTATATGTATATGTATATGTATATATATATATATATATGTATATGTATATATATGTATATGTATATGTGTATATATATGTATATATATATATGTATATATGTATATATGTATATATATGTATATATGTATATGTATATATGTATATATATATATATATATATATATATTTTAATTATTTTTGTTGGACTATAGGATTATCAAGGAGCATGTTCTCTAGAAGAAGTAGATCTCTCTAGAATAGCTACTTGATCCTTTACCGCTTGAACAAATTATTCTTTATTGAGAGGTTTTTGATAAAGCTTCAATCTATGTCCATTGACTAACAAAGCTCTTCTACTGTTATCAATAGGTATTAGCTTAATAGAACCATTTTAATAGACCTCCTCATCTTATAAGGTCCCAACCACCTTGTTTGTAATTTTCCTTTAAACTATTAAAATTTGGAATCAAACAAAAGTACCCAATCTCCTTTCTAAAACTTCTGTTTCTTGATCTATAAATCATGCCAAACTTTTCTTTGATGTTGTACTAATACAGTTCTTTGTAGTGCTTCCATCCTCATCTCATCAAGTTGATTAAGCTATGGGAGTATTTATTTCTATATTTATTCTAATTCAATCCCTACTTATATAGCTATTTTCAAAGTTTGTAATTCAAATTCAATAGAGAATAAAGGCTTCCTACCATAAACCAATTCATAAGGTGAAAATCTAGTTGTTCTTTTCCAAGTAGTATTATAGGCCCAAATAGCTTCTGGTACCTTATCTGCCCAATCCTTTCTATTGAAATTAAAAACCTTGGTTACAATGGTTTCCATTGCTCTGTTAGTGACTTCAACTTGCTTATTAGCCTGTGGATGGTATGGAGATGTTTTTCTATGTTGAGTTTGATATACTTGCATGAAGTGATTTATCACGTTTGACATGAACTATGGTCCTTGATCTGAGACTATCTCTCTTGGAGCACCAAATCTTTGCATGATTTTGAAATATAATAAATTAGATACCATCTCTTCTCTAGCATGAGTTAATACTTCCACTTCTACCCACTTGGTCACATAGTTTGTACATACTAAGAGATATTCATTCCCTCTGGAAGGAGGACCCACAGGACCTATAAAATCAATTCCCCATTTCTTAGATGGTTCTAAAACCAATTGAAGATGGCGGTTCAGAGGAATCTCTGTTGAAATATTAGGTTGTCCAATTCTTTGATAATCATCACAATGTTTGACATATCTTTTTACTTGCTGATAAAGGTGAGGCCAATAATATCGTGCTTCTAGGATTTTATGTATAGTTATTTGAGTTGAGTAATGACTTCCTCCTGGTTCATCATGACAAGCTCTAATGATATCATAAGCTTCACTATTTTTCACACACCTACAAAACACATGGTCAGGTCCAAGTTTAAATAACATTCCATTAGTCCATTTAAAATAAGAAATTTCTTTGATTAAACATATCTTTTCTTTTTGTGAAAATTTTAGAGAAAAATTCCCTGTGGCAAGGTAATTGGCTATATCAACAAACCACAGAGATTTTGATGAAATAGTAAATAGTTGTTCATCTAAAAATTTATCTTCCACTAGTTTTTATTCACTTGTAATGTTCATTCTTGACAAGAAATCAACCACATTAGACTTCCTTGGTTTATCTATAATAATAACATCAAATTCTTGTAAGAGAAACAACCATCTAATAATCCTACCTCTCACAATTAATTTTTTGGTAAGATATCAAATAGTTGAATAGTCTATATAGACAAATACCTTATAGCCTATTATGTAGTGTCTAAATTTGTTAATTGCATAGACTACAGCTAGGAATTCCATTTCATTTGTGGTGTAATTTCTTTCAGTAAGTGTCATGTTTTTTCTAATATAATATATAGCATACATGTTACCCTCTTCACCCTTTTGTCTAAGGACTGATCTCAGTGTTGTATTGAAAGCATCTGTGTATATATGGAATGGCTTAGTCTAATTTGGTCCTCTGAATACTGGAGTAGTAACAAGTTTAGCTTTGATGGTCTCAAAGCCCTACTGGCAACTATCACTCCATTCGAATGTATTATCTTTTATGAGCAAAGCAAATATAGGGGCAGCTATTTGGCTAAAATTATCTATGAAGCATTTGTAGTAACTAACATGTTCCAAAAAAATCTTAATTTCAATTTATGTTTGTGGAATGGGTAAATTGGAGATTATTTCAACTTTTTTTGGATCTACTTGAATGCCTTTTGTAGAAATATGGTGTCCCAAGACTATTCCTTCATCCATCATCAACAAACATTTCTCATGGCTCAAATATAATTGATGTTCCTCACATTTGATCAAAACTCTTTCCAAGTTGGTAAGATCCTCTTCATAAGTTCCACCATAAACATTGAAATCATTCATATATACTTCAACACAATCATCTATAAGGTCAGACAATATTGCCAAAACTGCTCTTTGGAAGGTTGATGGAGCATTACAGAGTCCAAATGGAAGTAATCGGTAAGCAAAAGTTCCCCAAGGATAAGTAAATGTGATTTTATCTTGATCTTCATCTACTACTATTATCTAGTTATACCCACTAAACCCATCTAGGAAAGAAAATATCTCTTTCTTGCCAAGTTGTCAAGAACTTGATAAATTAAAGGTAAAGGAAAGTAATCTCTGAGTATTGATATGTTTAATTATCTATAATCTACACATACCCTTAATTGTACATTTTTCTTGGGCACAATTACTAGAGGTGAAACCCACTGGATGTCTGAGATAGGGTAAATAAACCCAACTTCCAATAACTTTTGGATTTCTATTTTGATTATTTCCTTTAATATTGGGTTTATTCTTCTTTGTGATTGTTTGACTAGTTTGACAGATTCTATGTAGATGTGATGAGTTCATATGCTGGGGTGAATTCCCTTCATTTTAGTATAATCCCAAGAAAAAGCCTTGGTATTTCTTTCCAATACTTCAAAGAGTTTATCTTCCTCTTCATTTGTTAACCAACTATTGATGTTCAAAATATTTCTAGGTAATACCATGATTAGTTTTGTACCTAGGTAGTTGGATTCTATTTTCTTAAACTAAATAATCAATGAGTTTAGAAGAGATGGATGAGGAATTGCCTTATGAAACATGGTTACATTATCAACAAACTCTTTTCTAGGAAGAATCAATCTTGCTAAATAATGCATCTAATAAATGAGTTCGTTGTTTTGCCAATTTCCACACACTTTCCTAAATCAATCCATGATCATATGGTGAAGAAAAAATAGAAGAATTTGAAGTGGAGGTTTCATAATATTCTATTTGACCCAAGAATCCTAAACTGAGGTAGTCCATATATTTTAGACTAGCAGAGTCCGTAGCTTTTGGACTAGTAGAGTTTGTAGCTTCTAGACTGGTAGAGTCTATAGCTTTTAGACTAGCAGAGTCTATAGATTCTAGGTATATGTATCTATTAAATTCTTCCAAGTGCTTTTTAACTATGATCATAGCTAAGGAGGAAATGGTGTTCGATGTGTTGTCTGATTCATCCACCCAAAGTTCTTGTATGTGATTTATTGATGGTTTTGTAAGAGGATACAAAGAGATGCATTTAGACTTTAACCCATTATAAATGGTCATGTCTCCTAACCTACAATCAATTAATGCTACTACAGTAGCCAACCATGGTCTACCTAGGATTATGGGATACCTTAGATTCTTTGTTTTAGGTTGCAAGACCATGAAATCTACTAGATATTCCCAAGAATCTATTAGTACTTCAATATTTTCTATAGTCCCTTCTGGTTTAGTTACAGACTAGTTCACCATTTGAAAAATGGTAGTTATGGGTTGCATTATCATAAGAGATAATTTATGTAGAGTATTAGTTGTCATAACATTAATTGATGCTCCCAAATCTACCAAGATGATAAGAATTTATTTACCTCTGATTGTGACTATGATCACTAGGCTTCTTGGATCTACATATTTTGGAACTAATAGTTTTCTTGCTAATAAATCAACAAATTTTTTGTCAACATGAATGGTTCCTGGATATTTTTCTTTCCTCCCATGTGTTTTGATACAAAGGTTTTTGATGATCTTATTCAATTCAGGTATATCCCTAATAGCTTGTAGTAGGGGTACCTCAATATTGATCCTTTGCAACTCATGGACCAAGTTTGATTCTGGTTTAATACTAATTTATTTTAATCTTTCAAGAAAAGGAACTACTGGGGTAGTAGTTTTTGCTTTATTTTCTTTAGGGCTCATTTTGATTTCATCTTCTCCAGTGTTTAATTGAGATGATTTTATTTTTTCTTTTTCATCAGGTACCTTAAAAATGAGAATTGAAAGTTTTTGTATAATTTTCCCTGATCTTAAATGTATGTCCTAACACTTAATATCTCCAACATTGATTGTCCCTTCCTATTCATTAACATTAATAGGTGCTGGTTGTTTATTTTTTGGATTTGCTATTGGTTATGTAGGCATTAAGGGTTGATTGATTTGTCCTTATTGTTGAATAAGTGGGGGTGGTATAATAGTTTGTTGTTAAAGTGGTATTCTTGGTTGGGTGATTGTTGTTATAGGTTCCACAACTGATTCTATTATTGATATGGCTATGGTATCCATTGCTACTATGGTACCCATTATTGTTATGTCTATGGAACCATCCATGGGGGTGTTGGCATCCATTCTTGTCCTGCCCATGGATTTTAAATTGATGGGATTTGGGGTTGATTCCAAAATAGTGAAGGAACTATAAATTTCATGGTGCCATCCATGGATTAATTGGGTTTCTTGCATTAAACTATCCTTGAGCCTAGTTTTTTGGGGCAAAGTTTTGTCTCTATATATAATTTACTTCTTTAGTGGACTAGGCTTATGTTTTCATTTGATTCTTTAAAATAGGTAAAAGGGTGCAATGTTTGGTATCATGATCTATTGCATCACAGATCCCACATGACAAAACATTGGTTCTATCTAGGGGGTAGTATCTAAGGGCATGTTTCTATCTGCACTTAGGATAGTAGATTCCTAAGGGTTATATTGCATTTACCTTAGCTTGAAGGCCATCCAAAGTACTATTTAGTGTAACCAAGATATCTATCTTTAGATTATAAAATTCTTCCATTAGCTTACCCACTTCATTATATTTCCCAAACCTTCCTTTCCTAATTCTAGGTTTCATTCAAGAGTAGTTGGTACAAAGCTCAAAAATTTGATCAAAATCCAAATTATTTATATCTCTACCTCCCATCAGATTTAAAGCATCTCTAGTATCTTCATCCAACCCTTTCAAAAAAAACAATTTATAAATGTCTTGAGTGAGTGGATAATTTCTTATTTTATGAGTGAACATGAATCTATCCAAATAACCCTCTAAATATTCATCCTCATTCTATTTGATTTTGAAGAAATCCTCTTTTATTTCTCACACTCGATATTAATCTTGGTATTTGTCCAAGAATTCTATCTCCATGTCATCCCATTCTCTAATAGAATCACTAGGTAAACCCATAAACCATCTCATAGCTACATCTTTAAGTGTAGAGGGAAATAGTTTTAATTTATGGCCATCTATTGTGTAATCATAAGTTTGACATATCACCTTAAACTCAAATAGGAATTGATCAGGATCTTTTGTATATCTTCTCTAAAAATTTGGCAAATTAGCTAGTGAAATATTTTTCATGGGGGTTTGATCATTAGGATCTGTAACAATAGGAAAAAAAAGCCCTTTTTGGTTGTGTAAATTGTTGATTTTGTTGGAGAGATATTTCTTCTTCTGATAATGTTTCAAAGCCAAGATGATCTTCCCACTAAATATTTGTGGTATTAGTTATGGGTTGTTCAAAATTCTCAAAATTTTCTTCAGTTACATATTTTTGAAATGTTTCTTCTAAATCCTTGAAAATTTATAAATAGTGTCTTCTTGCAAGAGATTAATCTTGAGGAATTTATCCTATGGGGCTTGCTTGTGGTAATGGCCTAGTTTCTATCCAAGTTTCAAAAAAATTTTGTAGATAGGTTTCACTTGTAACTTTTGGTTCACTACTTAGAGATGTTGAAGGAGTGTCAACTTGTTTACTTGGTGGAAACTTTGGGATGAATCATCATTTAAAATATCTAGGATGGTACACCAATTTATTGAATTTTTATGGGATTTTATGAGTTTTTATAATATTTTCTATTTTTCACTCTAGACCAATAATTATTACCTTACTAACACCTTATGTTCCCCAACAATAGTGCCAAAAATGATGAGTGTCATTTAACTCATTTAATTAATATTCAATTGATGTTTTATCAACTAGGGTTGGTTTCCAAAGGTATATGCAATAAGGTATAGTATGGTATATCTAGGAGTCTACTTATGGGGGTGTTGTGATGGTCCTAAATTACTTTATTCACTCTTTTACTAAAAATGAAGAAATCAAATAAATCCACTCTTTTGATTGAAAGTAAAAATCACACTCCTATTTATGCTTGTGTGGAAAGTAAATTCACACTCCTATTTAATAAAAGGAAATTTGCTTCATACATCTAATGTAAAATAAAACACACTTTTGCTTAGAAAGGAACTGATTTTGGAATAAGAAAATGCTTTTAAAACTGTGAATTTGATTTGATACTTTTATGAATAAATGTAAATATTAACAAGATTCTAATTAGTTATAACAATGAATTAATGAAACATAACATAAATACCATACACATTTCCTTATTCCAAAGAGAGTGGGCCCTTGCTCCTCTCAGACTTAGGAACAAAGATTAATCAATGCTAGAAACTGAAGTGATATTTCATAAAACTAAAATGATTACAATCTAACTAAAACCTGTAATATGCTTGTACAAATCTTTTTCCTCTATTATCTACTCTCTATCATCTAATATCTATATCTAATTATCTTTTCAATGATGAAAGTCTTACATTTTATACTAATATAATCAACTCAAAATAGGATGCAAAGAAATAGGATTCCTTGGTCGATCCATTCATCCAAATATAGGAGATTGGATTTCCAAGAGATCCAATTATTCTAATGAAATAGATATCCTATCCTATGATAGTCCTAAAATTTAATTATATACAATTTTATCAAAAAAAAATCCTAAAAAATAGTAGGTGGGTATTTTCCTTATTTGACTCCAGCTGGAATGATTCTCTCTTATCCTATCTGGGTGTTAGCTTCCCCATTTGTAGCTTCATCTTTACAAAATTATTGACATTGACCCTATATAGTCAAGAGGAATGAACCTGTGGAGTCTGTAGAAACAAGCCTATGGAGGCTGTAGAAACAAGCTTGTGGAGTCCGTAGAAATAAGCCTATAGAGTCTGTAGAAACAATCCTATAGAGTCTGTAGAAACAAGCCTATAGAGTCCATAGAAGCAAGCCAATGGAGACTATAGTTCTGCTAGATGGAGATCAAAATTACATGTTCACTATATATCACCTTTATCTTTTTCTTGAGCATTATTCACAAAAAAAATCACTAAAACATAATATGCATTAGACATTAATGACAAAGTAAATGTTTAATCTTTGGTTCAATATAAACAAGACAAATATCTATTTTCCATGTAATAACAGTCTAACAATCTAAGATTTACATAAGATAATATCTTTTGAGAGATGAATTGAGGGAAATAACATGTCAATAATGAGCCATATTCTAAGCTCATTAGTAGATAAAACCACAGTGGTAAAAAACTTACATTAACACCCCCCTAAGCATAGCTTAGATGGGTATAAAAATTGGGTCCCAACATAACAAACTAATGAGGTAACCAAACATATACAAAATCCCCCCAAAGAAGGATGTCAGATCTGCCTGAGCCTTAAGAAGAGCCTACAAATGAAGATACTTGATCTTAACAAAAGGTTTGGTGAATATATCAATAATTATCTATGTTTTATATATGTAGCATAGATCAATGATTATTCATGGATGAGATCCTAAATGAAATACATTTGAATCTTCATATGCTTTGTCCATTAATGGAGGACAATATTCCTACAAATCTTGATTGTGATTTGGTTCTCATGTAGAAGATGATTGTTGGTTATAAAAAATAGATGCCAAACCTTTTGAGAATCCTTTGAAGACAAATAATATTAGTGGAAACATTAATAGATCCTATGTATTTAGCCTCAGTGTAAGATAAAGCAATAGAATTTTTCTTCTATCTTGATGAATCATCAACCCAATATGAATCTATATAACCAATCAAGTTGATATTGATGCATACTCCATAGTGAATCCTGAGACTATGAGTACCCTAAATGTAATTGAGAATCTAATTAGCTACTTTCCATTGTAGCTCATGTGGTACCTACATAAATATAGAGACTATCCCTAGTGCATATGAAATGCTAAGTCTAGTTTACGTAAGGTATATGAGACTATCAAGAAGTTATCAATATGAGGTAATATCAACTAAAAGAGATGGACATTTAGCCTCAAGATTCACACTAGATATAAAGGGAGTTGGAGATAACTTACAATTAGCCATGTTAAACCATTTAAAAAAATGATGAACATACTTGCATTGTGTAATAGTGATCTTGAACTCAAACTGATAAATTTCAATCTCAATGAAGTAATGTAATAAGTCTAAGTCAGTTATTGAGAACTTGTTAGACAAAATAGTTTTCATTAATATGATGATGGACAAATGAATCCCTACGATTCATTAGGTCATCCACATAGAGAACCAGAATCAATAGTGAATCATCCTACCATAAAATGTAGACATTTAGATTAGAATGGCATCTAGTGAATCCAATAGAAAGAAGAAAGGAGTCCATCTTGACATACCAAGATTGAGGAGCTTGTTTGAGGCCATAGATATATTTTTTTATGTTTTAAAATTAAGGAGGAATATTTCACAAATCCTTGAGGATGTAACATATAAATTTTATTTTTGAGGTCACCATAAAAAAAGACATTCTTCACATTATTTGATGAACATCCCAATTATGTGCTACAAAAATGGTGATATTGAGTTGGATTGAGTTTATTTTCAAAACTTGGGTGAACATCTCAATATAGTTGATACTAAGTACTTAACAAAAACCCTTTTCTACCAAATGTGATTTAAACTTATCTAAAGATCCATCTATAGAAAATTTTGTTTGATATATCCACCTACATTGAATAATTTTTCTTTCCTTAGGAAGAGGGATTAAATTCCAAGTGTTTTTACTCAGTAAGGAAGCATATACCTCTTCCATAGAAATATAAAACTCATGAGTGCATGATGAATCTTGAAATGAATACGCATCAAAATTAAATTCAATGAATGCATATGGTTCATGATAGAATTATGAGTAAGTTTACCTAATGTCTGATGGATATCCAACCCAATGGTTAACACTTTTAAGTTTCAATCTATCCCAAGGAGGAATAGATGTCATAAATTCAATAATATATTCATCATTTTTAAAATATACTATGGGATAAGGAGGAGGGGATTCCTCATCACTACTCTCATCATCATAACTAAAAGAAGAATCTAGACTATTAAGAAGCTACTCAGGTAAATCTAAATCATCATAACTATCATTGAATCCTAGTGTGTTCAAGGAAGAAGGATTAGTGTCATGTGTACAATCCAAATTAATCTCCTAAAAATTAAAACTTTTTGATATGAATAAATAATGAGTGGTGGTATGGATAACTTTGTATCTCTTAACACCATTAGGATATCCAATGAAGACACAAGGATGATTTTATGGTTATATTAGGTCATGTTTCTTCTTCAAAATACAGGCCATAGTAGGAGATCCTAATACTTCTATGTGATTTACTATGGAGTTTTGACCACTCCAAGATTCAAAAGGAGTGAATCCCTTAAATGTTTTATGAAGAACTCATTTCTAGATATAGAAATCATAGTTGATGGCCTCAATCTAACACATATAAAAGATACTTCGATTGTAGCTTATAGTTGGACATTTAGTTTAAGGACCTATTATTTAGCTCTACAACACCATAATATTAAGAAATATATGGAATGGTAAGTTTTAGTTTAGTATTCTTTAAAGTTACTAACATACTCACCCCCATTATGGGTAAATAAAATTTTGATGGCATTACCTAATTACTTTTATACAAGGACCTTAAAGTCCTAAAAATGATCAAATAACTAGAATTTATTATTAATAAATTACACCCAAGTATACCTCAAAAAGTCATCAATGAATATAATCATTTATTTCTCACTATTGAGTGAAGGAGTTAGAAGTGATCTAGCAATGTCACTATGAACTAGCTCCAATATATGTGTGGCTCTCCACAATTTTACACAAACACCATGATAAAAATGAACACATGGAAACCTTAAAACTATGTTATGATGTCTGAGCTGATCTAAGTATTGATATATGATATGGTTGAATCACTCATGGGCATAATTTACTCAGCCCATATGAATGAATGAGTAGTACATTAGAGGGTTGATTTGGATCAAAATTTGAGAATGTATACAATTTTGACTAGTGATTTACTTTACCAAATGAAAATATAGAGTAATTGTTTCCTTCCTGGATAACTATTGAATTGGGTGTAAATTCTACTCTCTTTATCAAATTGATGTGAGTGATTTGGTAAATGGATAAGAGATTTGTGGATAATGAGAGAATACTTAGAACATATTTAAATGTTCCATGATTCACTTCAATATATCCTCTCCCACTAACTTCTATGGAAGTATTTTCACCCGTCATTATGGGAGGTATATAAAAAGGCTCCAAGGATGAAAACATGTCCTATGATGTGTCAACATAGGATTTCAATAGGGAAGATTAGTGTGGTGTTAGTGAATGAAATCAAATCTGAAAAAAAAAACACTAAGATAACATCCTAAGCCTATCTCAAGGGGAGAGCATATTAGTAAAAACAAATAAGAAACAAAACTAGAATTCAAAGATAAATAAATCTTTAACCTTCTTTAGATGCTCTAAATAGTTTGTTGAAGTGGCTTGCTCAGTTTTGTGCTTCGAAAGGTCTATTGCAATGGAGATTAGCTATTTTCCACCTCCTCTTTGCACCATGTGGCTTATGGCTTTAGCTTGGTTGAATAATTTGGATTGATCATATTAATTTTCATGAAGCTTTGGAATCAATTTATCATTATAACTTTGTACAAGATAGCTTAAAAATGATGTTCATGGCTTTTCTATTTATATATTTTCAAAATGGTTCAAGATTAACCATGACCATCCATCTTAAGATTGAGATGTGTGTCCATGAATAAATCTAACTATGTAATTAAATTTATAAATATTCCCCATAAATATTTTGGATAGAGGGGCATTTAAGAGGCATGGAGGATCTTAATGAGGCACAGGGTGGCTTAATCCTGATATTTTATGCATTTATGGCTTGTGGATGCCATGCCATAGAAATGATGTCATTTGATGATGTAGATATTAATTATTCAATAATAAAAATAAATATTCAAAAATATCCATGTAATTATTAATTAGGCTGATGATTTGAGTTAATTAGCTTTTAAACATGACTAGGCAATTTTGGTGTAAATCTTGGTAATTGGTGCATAAATTAATCATATTGGTTAAAATGTCTTGTTATTAGCTCAAAATTTAATCAGATTGGAATTGAAAGTTGATGTTAGATGTTTTAGAACCATATTCACATTTAGGATGTTTCTAATGAAAAATAACAAAGACACGTGTCCCATGGAAGAAATTTGGTAGAAAAGAGTAATCTAGAGATCCTAGTGTGAAAATCCCATTTTGATTTGAAATGATTAAATAAAATTTAGATACTTCATAAATTGCATTGCCCCATTTAGTGTTACTCTAGCCAAAATCATCACATGAATATAATGGTTCACATCATTTAGTGTGTTTTAGTGTTTTTAGGCCAAATTGTGCATTTTGGTAAAAATTGGTCAAAAGCCTGGTTAGAGGTTATCGATGACCAATTTTAGGTGTCTATAGTTTTCCCCTATTTGTGAAGGCATTGAAAGATATAATCATAGAAACATCTTCTCAAAGAATGAAAATGTATTGTATGCTTACAACTTCAATGGTACTTGATGAACTATATGATGCCCCTTTGAGGGAATCGCTGGCACAAGTAGGTCAGCAAACAATCCCTCAGAAAGAAAGAAGAAAACCAAGGGGACCAAAGAAAGGAAGATGATGGAGTAAAAACATAATGAATTTTAAAAATAAGTTAAAATCATTGAGAGTGCAAGTGGGATGGTGTATAATGGTTTGTCCAAAGCTAGTTATAAGCATTGTACCCCGATAGTGGCAACATGGTATGATAACACAATGATTTGCCCAAAGGCGATTATAATTATTGAGAAGATGGAGCTTCCCCAGTTAGGATAGACAAACAAGATAACAACATGCCATTTTTTGGGTAAAATAAAGTAAATTTGGTGAGAACATAATGATTTAGCCAAAGGTGATTATAATCATTGAGAAATGTAGGTGGGATGGTGTATAATGATTTTCCCATAAGTGGTTATAATCATTGGACCCTGATTATGGAAAACATGATTGATTGGTTGATGACGATGAATATGATTTGATAACTTGATATAGAGGATAAATATGAATTAGGATAACCTTCTAGTAGGGAGATGTTTGTCCAAACTAAAAAAGGTTGAAATTATTTCATTATTTAATTACTCTATTTGGGATATGATTGGGATTGCCAGTGCTAAGGAGAAGTTGATTTTGGCATTCCTGATTAGAATTCTTAAAGATAAATTTTGTTATATCACTTGATGGTAAGAATCATGATAGAATACCATGAAGAATAGGCTAAAATATGCATAAGGACTGACTCCTAAAATCCAATATTCAAGGAAAAATAATGAACCAATGATAAAAACCATGATGACAATGTAAACATATGAATATGGATGGATTCAAGTATAAATGTGCAAGTAATCACCTAATGAATACATATAGACTGAATCAAGGCAACATTACTAAAACCAAACAAATAGACACAGACAAATAACAAATAAACAAGAATAAATAAAGGTTAGTCCTAATGTTAGTAAAAACAACATGATGGATATTTTCGCTATAAAATAGGTGATAACTTATCAAATAAACATGATGGGAGGAATAAAATAAAAGGAAGGGGGTGGTCAAGCTGTCTTCATAGGTGTTAGGCAAGTGGATGTTGTCTACATAGTTCCATGAGAAGAAAATGATAACTGATTAAAAAAATATGATGGATGAGATAGAAGAATAGGAATGGATTTGTGAAATGGTAAGTGTGTGAGAAAAAAAGGTTTAAAAAGGATTGATAAACTAAGTGACAAGTGATTTATTTGTGACTTAATAAGGGTTCCCAAAATCCTTAAGGTAAAAAAGTGGTCAATGTTTTTGGTTTTTTCTAATGGTTTTACAAATATTTTTGGAATTTTCTAGGTATCTCAACTCAATAAAGAATGATGAGATACTAAATGATTCAATCTCACAAAATGGCAATAACATTGCTTAGGTTGCTCACAAAATGGCAAGATCATGGCTTAAGTTACTCACAAAATGGTGAGAGCATACCTTAGGATACTCATAAAATGGCAAGATCATGGCTTAAGGGGGACTGAAGTGGCCTCAACATGTATTAATAATGGACCACATATTATTTATATGACCTTAAGTCACAATAATTACATCCACACGAAAGGTGAGGAAAAACCAACTAGGTCTAACAAGCTCACAAATCTAGAAAATGGCTAATCAGATGAAAACAATAATGGCAAGGTGATCTGGTAATTCGTGATAAATAAATGTCACCCCTAATTTTCTCATATGTGGTTATAACTAGGATACAATGGATTAGATTAATGATAGTAATTTTCCCATAGGTGGTTATAATTAGTAGTAAGACCAGTGAGGCACTGATTTGCCCATAGGTGATTATAATCAAGTTCATATAAATAAAATTGATATAGGATGGAAAAATGAGAGATATCTTGCCAAATCAAATATCAAACTAATTTCATAGATTTTCATTGTAAACATATATTTTATTGACTATTGAAACTTTATTGGAATCCCCTCACAAAAAGTGCATGAAGAACCAAAGTAACCAAGATCAAAATAGGATTGGGTAGGATGACTTAAAATAAGATTTGGTCTAAATAAGAATGGAATAATAGGATTGAATGGTCTTGCTCTAGGATAGTGATGGTTTTTAATATATTAGATAAAATGGAAAGTGGGTCTCCCCCAACTAGTAAGGTAAGGTAAATGGCAGGGTATGAAACAATGTGAAAAGGAATGGCAAATGAAAATGTCAAATGAAATGGCATGGTACATGTTTGTGTCCTAGGTGTAGTTCTGGTTTATGTTATTCCTACTGAAGTGGAGATGCACATCATGATTAGTAAATGATACAAATATAATAATCAATCATGTTAATTTCTAGCCCACACCTCATTTGAATAACTTATATGTCAAAAACTAGTTGTAGATTTAGATGCCAAGAATGTTGTTGTGATCTTCGTTGGTCATTGATTTTGATTCCTTCAAACATTGAGACAAGATATATTTTTAGCCTATCCAAGGAAAGTGTGGTTGTGGATGGTAAATAGGGATAAAATTTGGATGATAGGTTTTTTGTGAAATGTAATGGTAGATAATAATGGAATGTGTAATTGTTGAGAAACAAATGAAGATCAGGATTTTCAATCACACATAATGTTGTTTATATTGGATTTAACATAAATTTGTATATGGTAGGGCTGAAAACCTATAAATATTCTCTTGATAGGACTCCCATATTTTTATGCTATTTGGACTTGAGAGTAACTACCATCTGATTAGGCTGTAAATTATAAGCTATTTTGATTGTGTCTTCATCATGCAGTGAAGAGTGTTTTTACTTAGTGATTGGCACCTCAAAGATTTTTTTACCAATGAATCTATCTTGATTATCCTATAACATCTCCAAAATTTTTTCACTAATGAATATTGGATTTTGACTTTTACTATCTTCTAGCATTTCCAAAAATGTTTCACTAGAAGATGCTAAGTTTGAACTTTGATTATCTCCTAACACCTCTAAAAAGGTTTCACTAGGAGAATGTTCTTATGATACATGAATGTGGTCTTATCCTCCTTGATCTTATTCAACTTCTTTATCACCATGGATGTAAATCAATAAAGTGTGATTATGTCAATCCTAATCAATACTTATGTGAGATGGAATGTCAATGAAATGGCTAGATTATTGGTGGTAATATCCTATGTAATGGATTTTGTTAGCACAATACTCATAGAAGATACTAGGATAACTTATGTTGATATTAAATTATTAATTCTCAAAAATTGTAGAAGGATCACAGATGTATTCAAACTGATCTACAAGGAATTCATAGTCAATATTGTAATAGTCATGAATGTATTATGTTTCTAAATCTAATTTTGACTAAAGGGATTCTAAATCTGATGTTAAGATTGATGTTGATTCTAATTCTAATTCTAAATCAGATGTCGATTCAAGAATAGAACCTAACTCCAATGTTGATTCTTCATTTGATGGTTACTTTGTTATAATGATGTCTTATTGAATGTCTGGTATTAGATAAGTAATGTCATGTGGTGGCATAATGGGCTCCATAGAGACTAGTTTATCGAAGTGAGACTCCTCAATGGTAGGATAAAGACTAGTTTATTTAAGTGAGACTCCTCAATGGTACAAATCCTTAGAGATTGACTTGTCAAATGGAGGCCATTGAAAAATAGGCATATGGTTGAGGTAATGATTTGCCCAAAGGTAGTTAAAAACATTAAGAAGTGACTCAACAAAGACTGGCTCATTAGAGTGATACTTCTTGATAATAGATATAGGAATGAAAGGTGATTCATCATAGGTTGACTTATCAAAAATGTTTGGTTCATCAAAAACATATTGGATTGGTTGGTTATTTTGGCCTTGGTTTCTAATGAGTTGGAAAATACCAATTTTGAACACAGTTTGGTCTTTGGATAATTGGTTCGGTTGAGGTTATGGTTGTATTGGATATGGTTTTTGAAAGTGGGAAACTACTAATAATGGATAAATAATGATCGATGGTTGGATAATGATATGGAATTGTGGAGCTTGGTTGTTCACATAAGCCAAAGGACTAAGTCTTGGTATAGAAATGGTATGGCATTATGGAGCTTGACTACTTGCACAAGCCAAAGGATGAGGTCCTGTAAGGATAAGTTTGTGTAATTATGGAGCTTGGTAGCTCACACAAGCTAAATCATATAAATCCTCCTCATAAACCATATCATCCCAATCTTAATTTGGATCATAAGCTAGTTATATACTATGTTCTATGTAATGATTATTGTAAAGAGAGTATGGATCCATATCTCAAAAAACATTATATATAGTTGGGTATTCAAAAAATACCTCTTCACAAGCCTCTTCATACCAATCAAGGTCTTGAGTTTGATCGTAAGAAGGAATTTGGTTATAGTCAATTTGTGTGGCCATTATATCATAACTTGAATTATATGTGATTCCATCATAAGTGTAGCTAGACATGTCTGCATAAATGATGAAATCTCTGTAATAAAAAGGCTTAGAGTTTTAAAAACTCTAATAAACTATGTCTAAATGACAAGTAGTTCAAACATGGTCTAACTTAGTCAAAAGGGTGGAGCTATCTATCTAAACAATGATTTGATCATGGAGTTATATCTCCAAAATAGTTTATGCTAAGACTTGGCATAAAATAGTCTAATGTTAAATGTCTAATGCCAAATTTCATACACACAAATGTTCAAACATTTGAATAAAAATTGACATGTCAAAATTCTAGGTCAAAGTGTTCCAAACAAGGTCTAAACTAGGAAAGGGAAAAGAGTTGCTACATATTTTGTCCAAATTGGAGTCAAAAGCTAGGCTGAAATTGGATGTGCTAGTACTTTTAGCTAAACGATGTCAAAATATAGACTTGAAATAAAGGCATGAGGTGATTTTATTTAATCTAATAAGTCTAAAAATGGATTTGATATAGACGTAACACATAGAATCAAACATAAACATGATCAATTGGCATAATCCATAAATTAAAAGGCTCTTAGAGAAAGGTTGTGTTCTCCCAAACAAAAACACAAATAATGATGATGATAGGATCTATGAATAAACAAAATAGATAAAAGTGAATGACGTAACTATGTTAGACAAAGGCTCTCAAAGAAAACTCAAAATGGTTGAAACTTTGAAACAACTTGGAGTCTATGTGAATAGGCCTATGAAATAATTTTAAAAATAATTTGAGCAGTATAAAAATCATAAAATTCTCAAATGATGTGGCAAATGCTTTTTTCAAAAACTCTAAGGTAAAATGGTTTCAACATAATTTTGGAAAGATAATACTATGCTCCTCAACTCAAATTATTCCTACACACAATGTTGGACAAATTATCTAAGGCACAAGTGTGCTATCAAATAGATAAATAACATGATAAGGTGGGTAGTCAATGTTTAGGACTCAAAGGATTAGTAAACACACAAGATGACTTTAGTCTTAGCAAATGATGATAATGACATCGAGTCTAAAAATGTCCCTTAGTAAAATTGAACTCAAGTTAAAACAAGTCATGTACAAAGTGGCAAACCCAATTTAACACATCAACCTTTAAAACTTGGAAGAGTCTAATTTTGAAGTTAAATTATCAATTAGGAACTTTAAATAAAATGTGTCAAAATGTCTAGACTCAAACGGGTAACATAACTATGCTAAATTGAAAGATATGACACAAAGTGTATGATGATGAATTTGAACAAGGAAAACATATTTTCACTTGGGCATCATAATGCCTCCTTTGCTAAAAAAAATTTGAGGACAATGTCTTTAGTTATGTTATTTTGTTAACACCAAGTTTGGACTCTCAAACAAGACCAAGTAATCTAAGACAAAGACAAACCAACTAACTAATCATATTAAATCTTAAACTGACAAGGTATGGTAAAGTGGGGTTAACTAAACTAATTTTATTTTGAACATTTCTAGATGTATCAAAAGCATACGACTTTCACATCAGCATAAAAAATAAGTGCACATCATTTGGGTCCATATCATATGGCTTGTTGTAAAAATGTCTTTCCCTTTTTACAACCATTACATTTATTGCTTGCTCAGTATAGTGTGATGCCCAATATGCTCAAATGTCCTAGTCTTAGCCTCTACTAATGGAGATGATTTAACTAATCAAACCATCATCTCAACGAGGGTATTCCAATTTATATACACTCCCATAGAGAGAGGTTTATGATGGTGCTAGGAGATGAAACCTCAAATCAAAGATTCCCTAAAGAACTTATGGGAGGTGATGAAATCCCCCTCACAAGCCAATATTCATGAAATAAATGACACAATATAAAGACTTTATGGTCACCTCAAGATAATCCAATACTGTTGTAAGTTTTTAAAGAGTGCTTTAAATGACATTATTTATATTCCTTACACTAGTCTCAAAGTGCAATGAGATGTCTCTTTTGATCCCAAAAGTTTCTTAAAGGGAATAGATGGGAGAGCATACATACACATCTCTTTTTTATAAAACACACAATAAGAAAGTTTTCAAACAATTGAAGTGAGGTTAATTTATTTAAACTAAATTAAAAATGTTGATTAGATTTTTTACTAGCCCCTTGGCTTTATGATGTGCAAATAGAAATAATAGCAAACCACCCAAAAATAAGTTGGTGCTTTTGATCTTAAAAGTTCCCTAAAGGGGATGGATGGGAGAGCATATATGCACAACTCTTCTCACAAAAAAAAAAACAAAACAAACATGGCATGATAAATGAATGTTTTCAAAATAAATAAATCTACATTTTGTTATGTTAATTTTAAGACACCAATTGAAATGTGTTGTGAAGTTTGGCCCCTTTGGAATTTTATTGAGTTTGTAGAAACTTGATAAACATCCATGTCATAAAAACAAATTAAGTGATTTTTAGACCCCAAATAGACAATTTGAACAAGATTGACAATAAGTTAAGATTTGATTAGGTTCATTTTTTAGACACCAATTGAAATTTTTGGATTATGTTAATATCCAACTTGAATAATTTGAAATATTTTTTATAAACAAAACAAGACAAAACATAACTATGTTCATTTTAAACCCAAAAGTCTAAATGTGTATGTTTTAAGATGTTTGTTTTAAGTCCAACTTGAAGTGTTCGATTAGACTAATTCATTTTAAATTCCTAAAATGAAGTTTATATCTTGTATAAATAAGTAAAATGGTGCTCAAATGTTGCTTTGACCCTGTAAAAACAAGATTATGACTATTTTCTTCGAAACACTTTAGAGTATGAGACAAGGACTTTTGAAAAATGATCTCTTGGGTTTCACACAATTAAGGTGGTTTATATAGGTGAGTTGGGTTGGAAACTGAGTTAGGGAAAGTTGGGGTGAGTTGGGGTTGATTTAGGGTCAAATTGGGGCAATTCAAGGTGAGTTGGGTTTGAGTTGGGCTGGTAGCTAAGTTAGGTTGGCAGTTGAGTTCATTTTGTAGTTGAATCAGGTTAGCAAGTGAGTTGGGTTACACAATCTCAAGAATAAAATTATGACTTAAAAAAATAGATTTTTTCTCAAATTTTTACATTCTTTTCTTCCACACTCTAACGTCATTCATGAAAATGGTTAGTTGATTTATTTTAGGTGCAATTTGACCAAATTTGTGAGGCTAGGTCCCACTGAGCATGCCATTTGTGAACATAAGATTGCAATAGGGGAAGATTAGTATGGTGTTAGTGAATGAAATCAAATCCAAACAAAGAACACATTAAGATAGCACCCTAAACCTATCTCAAGGGGAAAGAATATTAAAAAAACTAAATAAGAAACACAACTAGAATGCAAAGACAAAGAAATCTTTCACCTTCTTTAGATGCTCCAAATAGCTTGTTGAAGTGGCTTACTTGACTTTGTACTTCAAAAGGTCTATTGCAATGGAGATTGGCTATCCTCCACATCCTCTTGAAACCGTATGGCTTATGGCTTTGGCTTGGTTGAATAATTTGGCTTGAGAATATTAATTTTCATGAAGCTTTGGAATCAATTTAACATTATTATTATACATCAAGATAGCTTAAAAATGGTGTTCATAGCTCTTCTATTTATAGATTTTCAAAATGGTTCAAGATTAACAATGATCATCCATCTCAAGATTGAGATGTGTGTCCATGAATAAATCCAAATATGTAACTAAATTTATAAATATCCCCCATAAATATTTGGGATAAAGGGGCATTTAATAGGCACAGAGGGTCTTAATGAGGTATGGGGTGGCTTAATCTTGATATTCTATGCATTTATGGATTTTGGATGCCACCCCATAGAAATGATGTCATTTGATGATGTATATATTCAATATGCATTTCCAAAAATAAATATTCACAAATATCCATGGAATTCTTAATTAGGCTCATGAATTGAATTAATTAGCTTTTAAAAATGATTAGGTAATTTTGGTGTAAATATTAGTAATTGGTGCACAAATTAATCAAATTGGTCAAAATGTCTTGCGCTTGGCTCAAAATTGATTGGATTGGATTGAAAGTTGATGTTAGATGCATTGGAACCATATTCCCTTTTAGAATGTTGCCAATGCAAAATAACAAAGGCATGTGTCTCATGTATGAAATTTGGTAGAAAAGAGCAATGCAGAGTACCTAAGTGTGAAAATGCCATTTTGACTCGAAGTGATTTGATCAAAGTTAGCTACTTAATAAATTGCATTGCCTTATTTAGTGACAATATGGATAAAATCAACACTTTAATATAAAAGGTTCACATCATTTAACATTTTTTAGTGTTTATTTGGTTAAAATCTTGGTTAGAGGTTATCAATGGCCAGTTTTAGGTGTATACATGATGAATCCATGTGGTGCAATGAACTCGAATAAATTACCCATGTGAAAGGATGGGATGTAACTAAAATAAGTGATTTTCCCTTATCTTTATCCATTCTACTATTTTTGAAATTAGAAGACTCATGTGATAATGAATTATGACTAAAATAATTAGAGATACTAATATTGTGCTTCTCGAGCATCTTAGTCATTTAGTCAATCTACTTCTTCATGCATTTGGATTCATCATGGATAGGTCTCTTGTAGTAGGCACATGTGAATTAATCTTTCATAGGTTTCATGTCTAAATATGAGGACTCTTTTGATGTTTTTGACTTAGCATCAAATCTATGAACCTTTCTTTGCTTTAGGTCCTTTTTTTAATGTTTTTTCTCCTTAATATTGATATAATCATTCTATTTGTCATGACTCATAATTAAGTCATGCCATTTAGATGACTTTAGAGTATCCATAAGGATGGAATGGTCCATGTATCTCTAAGGGTATGATTAGTGGTGTGAAAGGTAGAAATGAAAATAGAATACTTAGATCTTAATTAAGGAAAGATGGAAAATATAAATTAATCATCATTTTTATTAATTTTGCATAGTTTCAAATACAAGATAAGTGATTTGAAATTTATCAAAAAGTCTTATATAATATCAAAGATATATGGGCTCAAACTAATGAGCTCATTCTCTTAATCATGAACTCTTATTTGTCTTACTTCCCAAAGAGTTTTTATAATATGGTAAAAAAATCATTAGGATTAGATATAGGTTCAATATGAAATAGCAATTCAAGAGACATAGATGAACATAGAAGACCATAGCCTTTATCACTTCTATTAAACAACTTCATTCTATGAATCAACTGTCACATATTTTTATGTATCGATTGTGATTTGGTGTAGGGATTTAATCTTCAAGAGGATTTGAACATTGATTTTACATTCATGATAGTTGAACAGTGTAAGAAGTAGAACTGGACTATGATCCATGGTGTAGAAAGAAAGTATGTGCTAAACTGAGTGTGTGGAAAGACAAAAAATGTACAACCCCACCTAAATATGTAGAAATTTAATTTTAAAAGGCACAATAATATTAGCAATGTGTATAGATATAATAACTCACACTCTAAAAAAAAATGTCACCTAAAAATGAACTATTTTCCATAAGTTATGGAAGTTTGAATGTTGTTTGCTCACAATAAATAATAATCTCCACTTTACATAAATTTTTGGTGTGCAAAAAATTTGGCCAGATTTTGCGAGGAAACTTTAAGATCTGTTGGGATGGTTGTGACCAAAGGATTAAATTCCCATGTGACAAGAGGTTAAGGTATAAGATGAGTGATCCCCCTTCATCTTTTTGATTGATTTAATTGATGTGGGAGTGATGTCACATAAAAAAGCCTCCAATTTTCAAATGAATAGAGAACATTTCCATTCAATAAAATTTGATAGTTTTCTAGACATCCCAAGGTGCACAATGGGAAGGCATATTCTGAAATGTGATAGTAGTGTCATGGATTCTAATGGTGCTTCAACAAGGTTAAATGTTTTTTAGGGGAAAACACCTACCAAAGTGCTTGCAAGGGGTATAAACTCTATTGATGATAGAAAAATCCTTAGATCTATAGTTTTAGAATGATTTCCATCAAAACTAGTAAAGACCCACTTGGTTTCTTGAAAAAACCAAAAAAATTCAGCCATGGTTTGTCCTCAAAGTCATTTGATGTACATTTTTTACAAAATTAAAAAAAATAACATTGAAACCATCTAAAATGGTGAAAAAGTATCACAAAATTAGGTCATGTTTACAACCATTCCTGGGGATTTTCCACCTTATAAATTCAAAGATGCCATCCATTTTTAACTTTGAGACTCTAGATATGTATATTTGTATATATTTTATAGAAATTCCACCAAACCCTTGAAAATTGAAATCAATGAAAAATCATTAAACAGGATAGAATGTTAGATCTCAAAAAAAAATTATTGTCATTCATCTACCAGCTTGGCTCTGATACCATATCAGAGTGGGACACAATATAGGATTTATATGGATAGGATTGAATACATAAATCTAAACCTGTATAAAGTAGTGAAATCAGAAGAACAAATCAAATAGAAGAAGCTTGTCTTCATAATCAAAATATTGTATTAGCAGTATTATCTAAAAAGTAGATAAGAAGATACATTATATAGTGAGGAAATAGGTCACCAAAAAATGTAATTAAATCAAATCATAATTATAAATTGACTTAAAGTACATTTCCCATATTGAACTATAATTAACTTAATCAAGCTAATTATATCATGTAGGTTAAACCACATAGTGAGAAAAAGTCTACACTAATAGTTAGAAGGTAATGGTATGTTACAGCTAAAAGGAAGGATATTATTTGGACCATGGAAACAACATCCCTTGGAATAAGGTATGTAAATAATAGTTTTATTGTAGGTTTAAGCCCTCAAAATGAAAATTTCACAGATATATATCATTCATTTGTTAAGTACATATCCCCTAAGCCCATTTATCATTAAAAACAAGAAAAAAAGTGTCGAATCATGGAAATATGGTAATTGGTTTAATTCATTGACATATAAAATTGGTAAAGTTATTATAGATACTTGGAGAATAATATATAATAAGACATTTGAAGAAGCTAGATTTTATTTCATAACAAGATTTAAAACACTCAAGAAATCAAGTGTGTAGAGGTTAATAGTATTAGTTGCATAACCATTGACACCAGTAGTAGTTTAATAGAAACCTATAGTATAAGTTTCCTAATAGCCAAAAATAGTAACTTTAAGTATCTAAAACATGGTTTTAAATGTAGTAATGTTCATTACTTTGACACCATGTGGTGAGTCTTTTGATCCTAAATAATATTTGTTAACATATGACATGAAATGGTAGGTTAAAGGAGTGACTATGAAGGATGTGAAAAAGTGTGAGATTATCAAAGATTTAAAAATTAGATCCTTGTAATTAATAAACAAAAGAGATTTTCCTAATTTGAGTCTTTAATATATAAAGGACCTATTAATCACATAATTAAAAATGAAGAAGTATGTTAGTCAGACCATTCAGGTCCTTAACTATATTCAACATAAAAGTGGATAATTAGTGTGAGAGTATGAGAATAGATGATCAAATGTATTAAACAAAGTTAATTTTATTTTGGAAAATAAATAAAGCTTCATGGTTTATGGAAGGACTACGATCAAGAATTAGGTTTTCCATTACTCAGTCACATTTCTTAACAAAAGTGGATGTAAGATCAACTCAAATTCAAGTTGAACAAATTAAGGACTATGGAGATGCAACATAATCTAATAATAAACTTGAGATAAATATAGATGATTTTATAAGGAATATGAATGAATATCATGAAAATGACAAACCTAAGTTGGGCTTATGTTGTATGCAGTGAGGTAAAGAATGAAATCATAAAAATGATAGCCCTAAAATTAAAATATAATTCTATGAAATTTACAGAGTCATAGGGCCTGTGACATCCAAATGTCTATAATACAACAGTTTATCTAGAAACCATAGACTTTATATTTTAACTCTTTTAGGTCACCAAATCATGATGAAAATAGTTGTCAAGCCCTATAAGAACACAAAGAGGAATCACTAATTTTTTTTCACAATTATAATGTATTAGGTACCTTTTTTCAAAGATAATAATTCCATGCTCATATGCTGAAATGACTAGTGTGCCTCAAGGTGTTTTAGGATGGATCCTTTCTCTCCCTGACATCAACTACAAGTTCTATTAGGATACATGCCATCATATCCATAATATCAATATCATACATCATGGAATACTATGATTCCATAGCCTCAGTAGTAAAATTGGGATCCATATTCTATTTAGATATAGTATGGTGGGTATTATGCTCAATATTAGTAACAAGGGTGGGTTTTCCCATAACATCAAGGAATATTTGGTGCAAAAAAGGCATATAAAATATAAGTTTGGGGTTTCCAATTAAACACCATAAGATGCATAGGAGGATATCATTATGGATATCAAGGAGGTCATTTAAATAATGATCAACAAGCTCACCAATCTATCCAATGTTATCTTTTTGGTGAGTAAAATCATATTCAATGAAATTATTCAACTAACCAACAAATACAAACATATTCTGCATATTGTAGAATCATATACCAACACCATACTGAAGATTACTAAATTTTTGCAAAGTATAGGAAGGAGAGAGTGAGGAACACAAACATGATAAATTCACACCTTAGATAGAATGCTTTTATGCAAGTAATGACAAGGAAACAACATGAAAAATAGGGTTTTCCTCCTTTATAAATTCCATAAGACCATAAAATTCAAGATGTTCACTAGGACAAATATCTTGGACTTACCACAAAAAATAATTTAACGTACCAAGCTATGTAGGTTATTCAAAACATACAATAATAGAATTAATTGGAATGTGATGCTACAACTATTGATGGATAAATGTATGGGTAGATTTTTCACATAATTCATCAAGAATGATTCGTGATGGCATTAATAGACCTCCTAAAACTTTTGATCACTTTAATAAGTGAATATATCTCTTATAATATCATAGATCTTATACATAATATGCTTGAGTATGCACAAAGAAGACAATAACATACTAACAAAGTCATTTGGTATGTAAAAACCAAAAATCCCTAGGACATGGACTCTTGAATGGACATTGAACTCATAAGCTATGAGGTACATAATGATTTATTTGAATTTGGAATCATCGTAAACATGAAACCAATATGTACATGGGAGGCTATTGGTTTAACATCATTGTGCTATAGTCCAGTTAATCTTAGTCTCATAGATTATTGGATACTAGAATCGATTGGTTAGCTTGAAGATGTAGAACATAAGGTTGTTAAATTAAACTTGTGAGGATATTTTGAGGTAATTGACATGAAAATATTTGAGACTCATTATCCCTCTTTGATTGGTAATAAATGGGATTATGATGGTTAAATGACTATAAATATGGTATGAAATCAATTGGAGGAACACTAATAAGATAAGATAATTATGATACATTTGAAAAGTTATTATCATAAGCCATGTGTAATCCCTAGAGAACTAGAGTCACCTTATGATTATGGGGATAATATTTAGTTCAAGGTAAATATATATAAAAATCATAATTCTTTATGAGTTACTGAATATTAATTCATTAATCCATAGATAAAATGTCAAATAGAGTTGCAGCCAATTAAATAGGTTGTGTACAAATTAATTATAACAAAGACACCAAATTTGTAGTTTTAGATTGAATAATGTAGGTCACCATCTATGTGATATCAAACTAGATCTGAGGTATATTTCTTGTATAATTTAGGTGTGATAGATATGTATTATAAAGATCCTATAAAATAAGGTATCTTACATTGGGAAACCACATATTCAATAAGTGGTAACTTAGATATGCATATGTTGAACTAGGTTATGGGAGATTATGAGGTGAACCATCTATGAATGGTGTTCACCACATAACATCAAGTGTGACATTAATTTATAATTGAAGATCTTAATTAGTTCATTTTCTTATTACAACAACATTTTCCTAATGTGGATCAGAAAGTCAATGCACCTAATTAAGCATTGAAGGGAACTTATTCAATATGGTGGGAAGTGCATCAGAAATCTTAGCTATCATGGGATGAGTTGTGAAAATTTATGAGTTCATAAATTTATATACCAGTCATTGTTAGCATATATTGCCTATTGTTTCAATTAGGATACTGTTTAGAGATGCACATACACAAGTGCGTGGAAATATGGTCTTATAGGGTGTCAAACCAACTTATTGGGTTCATGTATTCTCAAAGACTTTGGAACTGCTAACAACTACTTCATATATACATCAAGAGTGCAAGTGATAAACTAACCATTAGGAATAACTTCTAAAACTTTTTATCCAAATATATTTTTTTAATATGAAAATCCTAGAGTACATAATGATTTTTACAAATTAAAAACAAATCTATGTCATGGGCAAGAAAAAGACTTAAACACTTTGGTAGATTCATCTTCACAATAAGAGACCACTAGAAATTTGAATGAATCTCTTCAAAATAATAAGTTGATAAAACAAAAGAAACATATGTTTTTTAAAACATGTAATAGGATCACAAATATTGAATACTTGACATAATCTAGTGATAGTGATGAGGACCTAGACTTTAATGGTTTCTTTAAACCATAGCGACAAGAAGATCCACTAAAAGATAATGTCAAATAAGAAATTGAGGATCCAAGGATACAAAATATGAATCTTGCAAATAAATAAAGATAAATAACTTAATGAGAGTCCATTCCTAATGGAGAAAATTGGATATATCAAGAAGCACCGAGGAAAATTATTACAAATATTAGGATAGAGTCCATGCCAAAGTGTGAAACTTTGGGAGATTATTGGACTTAAAATGAAATTTTAGAAGGATTGTATCTACTAAGGGATTATCATGACTTTTTTACACTAATTTTATAAAAGTGAAAGGTGTAGATCCATCATTAGGGGAGATGCATATTGAACTAAAATTGTATGCAAGACATATTATAAAGTACCCATACAAATTGAACTCCAACATGAAGTTGAACATGAAGGCTGAACTAGATCACATGTAGGAAACATGTATAATTTATCACCCAACCTCCTCCATCCATTTTTGTATATACTAGATGGTAAAAGTCAACTAATAAAATACTACAAGATGGATATATTTAATGCATAATTGGGTGAAGTATCTTAAGGTGCATATCCATAAATCACACCATAATAAAAAATCTCATAATATACTTTGGTGCATAAATAAATAACCCATTATATGCCTTGAATATCTCCAACAATGTAGGATTTAATGGTGCCCTTTGAATATCCATCTCAGGAGGTCAAGGCATAACCAACCCATGGACCTAAGTAATAACTACAAGGGATGGCTTGGGTTGAAAAGGAATCAGATAAGACTCAAAGACCCACACTATCATCCAAAACAAAAATTAGCACATAGATGCACTATCATGGAATCATCCTCTTATTGGGTTCTCAATCAATCTCAGTGATCGATTCACCCACTCCTATAAAGGATCATAAGGAAAATAAATATTTATATCTTGAGCAACAATTGAATAACTAGATATCATAGCCCAAGAATAAGTTGTGAAGGACCAATAGGAACAATAAAAGGTTTATAAGGTGACTATGATTAAGGCTTGAAAGGAAGAAAATAAGAATAAAAATAAAGAGTCAAAACACAAATCTACCATGGATAAGGCAGAATGCAAGAAACAAGAAGAATATATTATAAAAAAATCCAAGAAAGTAGAGGAAAAAATGAAAAGGGTCGTGGAAGTAGAGGTGAAAAAAAATAAAAGGAATTAGTTGTGAGGATGTATAAAGAGAAAGAGAACTAAGAGGGTGATGTGGAAAGACTATTAATACTGGTAATGTGTCATGGGCACTATTCTTGTCGATTACGTGGAATGTGATTCCATACTCCTCCAAGACACATATGAGATTTATGGGGTGAAATTACATGTGGGGACTAGTGATAATGGGTTTTATCTTTATCAAAAGGAGATCCACTAAATGTTTTGGATGCACATACAAGTGGGGGACAAATATTACTATTCAAAATGACCACCCATGTGGAGTGAGACTCCATTTTAATTAAACATGTTAGAGGGTTACATATTAAAGTGAAATTATTTGGGAAGACATTTAGGGCCAATATTATTTCCATGAGAAAGATGGCATATTTTTTCTTGGAGAAATCTTTTTGTCTTATCATCATATTATCTCATTCTATTTTATCTTTTGTCTTCTAATGGATAATGCTTTTGTATCTTGTCTTTATTTCATCCAAGTGGAGGAAGGCATAATTATTGGATGGATAGTTGTTTTCACATGCTTTGGATGTTGGTTGTTATTCTATATAAGGATTTGAGGTCCTTTGTAATAGGAAGGGTGGTTTGTATGTATTTTTATTGAGACAAGTTTGTAAGGAGTGGTGTTGTGAGGATTATGAATTGTGAGTTATGATGTATTAAATAAATTAATGAGAAGTGGTGTAATTACTTGAAGAGAGTTATGTGTTTGTAAGATATATGGATTATTGAACACATAATTTGGTATTAGAGAAATTTTGATTCTTGTTGCTTTATTTTCCACATTATTATGGGTAGAAAACAAGAGGAATCATCTTCCAACAAAAGAGAGTGTTTGGTTAAATATGCCAAAGTGTGTTTTTTTCTAAGTGTAAGATATGGATAAGAGACTATCCAAGACTATGGTAGAGAAAATAGGTCCATATTTGAATGGACAAGAGGATTCATAATAAATCATGACTTAGATAAATTTGAGGTAGAGTTGTATTTTAAGCAAAATAATGTTGAAGACCCCATTAGGGTAAAGGTTTTAAGTAAGATGAAGAGTGGAGTTTGGTTCATGTGTTGGAAGCATATCTAAGTGAGGAGACAATGGAAAGGTAGTAATATGTGAATGGGAACATATGGTTTCGAACTTGATGGGTGAATTTTTACACCAAAAATTATAACCATGATGAATGAGAAAGCTTCATGTATTGAGGCTTGAGAGAGAAGAGAAGAAGAATATTACCATGAGAGGCAATATGAAAGATAAGTTTTCATTGGAGAAATTTAAAGTTATTCCAAATATTATAAAGAATAAACATGTGAATAAGAATAATTAGTTTATCTTTTAAGACAATAAGGAAGACAAGATTTTAAGTGTGGATATTGTATACAAGGGAAACTCAAACTAGTATAAAAAATAATCCTAGTTCAAAGAAGATAAATCAAACTATCCCTTATGCTTGTTGGTACATTTATAAAATCAGGATCATGACCAATATGGATCCACTATACATAACTAATGGGTGTCTTACCACACAATATCACTAGAGAGGGTTATAAAGCCTCTAAGAAAGTAATACCACATAATAACATTAGATAGGTCCTATGTTTTCTTATAAAAATAAATGATAAAGTAAGTTAAAATCTAATCCAATCATCACTAAACAATTTGGCACAAATAGGGATAATAAACATAAAAGTAAACATTTAAATAATAACTTTACTCAAGGAAATGTAGAGGTAATCCTAATACATGGAGAAAGAAACATATACATAAGCTAACACATGCAAATATATCTACTAATAAATAAGAGCAAATATTAGGAATAATTACCTTGAAGATGAACCTGTTGAACCTTAATCTCTCCCATAGCCAGTGGTGTTTTTCAATAGGTTGTTGTAGTTTATAAGGATAAAAAAGATAAGTCAAATCTAGGCTACATCGTTTCTCCTATGCATCAAAAAGACTTCTCTCATAAGACAAGATTATTCTCTCCAAGCGTAGTATGAAACCCTAATCAATGGCTTATCAAGTATAATGGTGGATAAGAATATGTACAAATAAATGATTATATCTATATCTCTATAATGAAAATTTAAAAAAGTTTATGTTTATATAGTTAGATCTAACCCTATATCCTTAAAATGTTTTAGCAAATAGAGTTGGCCCATTCGACCCTATTAGAAATAAAAGTAGTTATGTCTAGACTAAGTTAGTTGGACTTGATAGATGGAAGCATAACATGCATCGAGTATTATTGTTATTTGATACCTATTTATGTCAATTAATAGTGTTGAGATGGTAAGGTTTACATGTTATAGTATATTGATGTCTATTGTTATTAGTTGATAGTTATTTAACTAACACACTAGGGTTTTAGTCACCTAAGAATTATTATTGTTGGTTAAAAAAAATTTTGTTTATCAATAGAATATCTATCACATGATGAATTTTAATATTAATATATATCATCACTATCACATGATATCTATTTTTTTTAGTTTATAGGATCTTGATCACATGATGCTAAGCATGGAATATACTGAGAGGGGGGGGGGGTGAATTAGTATATTATATATCTTATAAAAATTTCCCTTTATCAATTTCCACTTAATCAAACATTCAAGATATGCAATAAGACTCAAACAATAAACATCACACAAGATAGAGAGAGACACTAGATATAATGTGGAAACCCAATGTGGGAAAAACCATGGAGAAAAATCTCAAGTATATTCGTGAGAACAAACCCATAGGAGCACCATACCCCTTTGCCAAGTACAAACCTTAGCTACAATTCATGAGCACCAACCCATAGGAGCTTCAAACCCCTTTGTTGAGCACCAACCTAGCTACTATTCATGAGCACCAACCCACAGGAGCACCAACCCCTTTGCTGAGCACCAACCCAGCAACAATTCGTGAGCACCAACCCACAATATCACCAACCCCTTTGTGTATACCACACACCTATCTCTCAATGTTGCTATCTCAACAAATGATAGATCAATACAACATCTCCTTCCTCTCTCTCTCACCTTTGCTCTTCTAAGCTAGATATAACAAATACAAATCATATTCATCTCTCACAATTGATCTTCTAAGTTAGATATTAAAATATTAAATCAACCTCTATCTTCAATATTACAAATGGCTTCTCAAGCCTTTATTTATATCTTTCCAAATGACCTTTGGCCTTCCCCCTTTCTGACCTTTCAATCCTCATGGAAAATGGTGCCAATCTTGGATGACCCTTCATATCCAAGCATTTGAAAAGTCATGTGGTGACCCTTCATGACCAAAAACATCTTTCCCACTTTTGTCCTTATCTTTGGTGACTCTTCATATTCCTCAAAGTGTCCCTTCATGAGAAATTGCACCTTTACTCTTTTGTCTTCACTTGGTGACTCTTGGTATTCCCCAAGATGAGTCTTCATGGGAAAATGCGCCCCATCCTTATTTTGTCTTTATCCCATGGCTCTTTGACTTCTCCATGGGCCCTTCTTTTGTCTCATATGCAACCAAAAATATATTCATTGATATTAAATAAATATTAACTCATATTAGCCAAGATATATTTATTACTAACAACATTAAATGTAATGGGCCCTTTATCACCAATAATGCTAAACCTTTAACATCAATGAAAATATTTCCAACAATCTCCCCCTTTGTCATTGATGGCAACCTCAATCCTAAAACTACCACATCTTGTCACCTACACATACTGTCATCTGAAAACATACAGTAACTTCCCCTTACTGTAGCAACCTATACCTGTTCCTTGTACCTATTTTTTACACTTGTACCTATACCTGTTATTCTCCCCCTTTGACATCAATGGAAAAGGGCCTACCTGGAGCTAACACTTAGCTCCCCCTCACTTGATGTTGAACATCAATGTCAAGAAGTAATAGAAATTACTCCCAACTCTTTTCACCAATCTTTGAATGTATCCTTTGATCGTGCCTTTGAGAAGATATCTAACAATACATACACATTGTTCCTTATCCTTTGAGCATCTGCAATCAACTCATTTGAATCTTTTATTCTAATCTGATAACCTTCAGCTTGAAACCTTAATGTGTATCCTTGATCACAAATTTGACTAACACTCAACAGATTATGCTTAAGACCTTTTACATACAAAACATTTTTAGTCTTAGTTTTACCATAATCCAAACTCAAAGTACCTTTTCTGGCTATCTTGGTAGTGGTTTTATCTCCAAATCTCACTGTGCCACCATTGATATTCTTTAGAGATATGAACTTACTTTTATCTCCTATCATATGTCTTGAACATCCACTATCAATTAACCATGGCTGATCTTTACCTCCTACATGTAGGGTTGTCTGAACCATCATAGAATCTTCATGTTGTTTCTTCTGACATGAACATGTCTGAACCTTCTCCCTGATGAATGGAGCTTTGAAAATTTGATCCTTCTTCTTGATGAATGGAGCTTTAAACCTTTGATCCTTCTTGACTGACTCAAACATGCTTCTATAATACCAAGCTATGTGTCTAAAGTTGTTGCACTTGTAGCATACTATGGTCTCTTAATCAAAGCTTAATAGAGGAGCAAAAGAATTGTGGCTTCTGATTGACTCTACTTGACTTTCCATCTCCATATTTTTGAAATTGTTAGCTCTTTTTCTACATTCTAATTTATTGTGACCATATCCATTACAATAAAAACAATAGCCATAAAAATAAGACCTATCTATATATCTCTGACTTGATTGCCTTTTGTAGTTTTGTTCCTTTTAGCCTTCTCTATTTGGAATGTCCTCTATATTCTTCACTTCTCCCCTTTTTGTTTCCTCTTGTATAAGAGCTTTAACATATCTCTTTTTATTTTCAAATCTGATCCCTATTTTATTTGAATATTCTTTTTGACTTTCCAATATCTTATTCAGCATGTTAGTGCTATCCTCAGATTTTGAATCACTAACTACTTTATCATTGACTGCTTTCTAAATATCTTCTTTTAAAGAGGCAATTTCAATAACATACCTTTCACAATCTTTTCTTGCTATTTCCAACTATGCTTTGAGATCTTCATTCTTCTTGGCTTGTTCAAAGTGTTCTTGTAGATCTTCAATCATTTCCTTTGACTCTTGTTCATTTTTCTCGATCTGGCACTTTAATCTTCGATTCTTCTTCTGAACAACTTCTAACTCTTCTAAGGCACAATTGATTTCTCCTTCCATATCTACTTCAGTTTCCTCCTCTTCTTCTTCTTGATTATCATGTATGTCCATGAATAAAATCTCTTCTTCTGAATCACTGACTCCACTATCTTCAACTAAGCTAGGATCCTTAGAATACAAGCTCTTCTTCTCAAATCCCTTCTTGGATTTGCCTTTGAAATTATTCTTGTATGTAGGCTTTTCTTCTTCATCATTAACCTTATCTAGGCATCTATCTGAAAAATGTCCAATCTTTCCACAATTAAAACATTGAAAAGGTAATTTTCCTTAATATTTACTTGTTCCTCTTTTCGGCCTGCAAATTAAAAGTGTTTCATTGTCATCTTCATCATCACTAGAACTATCACTTGATTCTTGAATCTTAGCTTTCTCCTTCTTTAAGGGTTTATCTTGTTCTGTCTGCATCTCATATGCTGTGAGAATACCATGAAGCTCATCCATCTTTAGCTTGGCTAAATTCTTCGTCTCCTCGATTGTTGAAACCTTTGCATCATATCTCATTGGTAGAGATCTCAAAACCTTTTGCACCACCGTTGACTCTTCTAATGTTTCTCCAAGACCTTGAATCTAATTTACTATCTGATCAACTCACAAGAGATAACTTGCTATATCTTCTTCTTCTTCTTCCATCTTCAAACTTTCAAACTACCTTCTAAAAGTTTGCAACTTAGCTTGCTAAACCTTTCCATCACCTTTGTAAATATTCTCAAGTTTTACCCAAGTTTCATGAGTAGATTTACATTTCATAACTTTAACAAATTGAGATTCACATAAACCACATAAAATAACATTTAAAGCTTTAGCATTACATTCACTTGCCTTCTTTTCTGCTGGAGTAATTGTAGATGTCTGTGGCTCTTCATATTCCTCCACCACTGATTTCCATATGTCAAATCTAAGGGCCATCAAATAAACCTTCATTCTCATGCTCCAAAAAGCATAATTCATTCCATCAAACAAAGGTGCCTTATTTGTAGAAAATCCTTCCTGTGACCCAGCCATTGTGCTTTCCTAATCTACCTTCAAGCTATAAAACTTTTCAAAAGTAACTTGCTCTGATACCAATTGTTAAGCATGAAATATATTGAGAAGGGGGGTGAATCAGTATATTATATATCTTATAGAACTTTCCCTTTATCAATTTCCAATTAATCAAACATTCAAGATATGTAATAAAACTCAAACAATAAACATCACACAAGATAGAGAGAGACACCAAATATAATGTGGAAACCCAATGTGGGAAAAACCACGGAGAACAATCTCAAGTATATTTGTGAGAACAAACCCACAGGAGCACCATACCCCTTTGCCGAGTATAAACCTCAGCTATAATTCATGAGCACCAACCCACAAGAGCTTCAAACCCCTTTGCCGAGCACTAACCCAGCTACTATTCATGAGCACCAACCCATAGGATCACCAACCCCTTTGCCAAGCACCAACCCAGCAATAATTCATGAGCACCAACCCCTTTGTGTATACCACACACCTTTATCTCAATGTTGCTATCTCAACAAATGATAGATCAATACAACATCTTCTTCCTCTCTCTCTCACCTTTGCTCTTCTAAGCTAGATATAACAAATACAAATCATATTCATCTCTCACAATCGCTCTTCTAAGCTAGATATTACAATATCAAATCAACCTCTCTCTTCCATATTACAAATGGCTTCTCAAGCCTTTATTTATAGCTTTCCAAATGACCTCTTGCCTTCCCCCTTTGTGGCCTTTCAATCCTCATGGAAAATGGTGCCAATCTTAGATGAACCTTCATATCCAAGCATTTGAAAAGTCATGTGGTGACCCTTCATGACCAAAAACGTCCTTCCCACTTTTGTCCTTATCTTTGGTGACTCTTCGTATTCCTCAAAGTGTCCCTTCATTAGAAATTGCACCTTTACTATTTTGTCTTCACTTGGTGACTCTTGGTATTCCCTAAGATGACTCTTCATGGGAAAATGCATCCCATCCTTCTTTTGTCTTTATCTCGTGGCTCTTTGACTTCTCCATGGGCCCTTCTTTTGTCTCATATGTAACCAAAAATATATTCATTAATATTAAATAAATATTAACTCATATTATCCAAGATATATTTATTACCAACAACATTAAATGCAATGGGGCCTTTATCACAAATAATGCTAAACCTTTGACATCAATGACAATATTTCCAACACATGAAAAGTTCACTATTGCATGGAAGTGTCACTATACCATGATAGCTTCACTATCACATGATAGTGTTATTTTTGTCCAACAAATTTTCACATAGGTCTTAGACTTAGCCATGTTCTAGGGTTTTAGGATTTTATGGAGGCATTACATGAGGTAAATGGATAGACACTTTAAGTAATTTAGATAAATGTTAGGAATGATATAAAGCCATAACATTCTTGCGAAGCACCAATGGTCTTCCCACACATTTCATGGTGTACCCTTTAAGGTGTGAAATCAAAGAGATTGAAACTTGAAAGGTTCTTGGAAGATAATAATTTTTATTAAGTATTAAATTTAATAAAATTATTATGTGTATACATATTCCCCACTTGAAGCTCATAGCATGTCACATGAGTATAATAAGGGATGGTGATTAAATAATGAACATAACAACACATGAAAATGACCTAACTAAAAATGAAATATTGAAATTAATGATGAAATGAAATTAAAGTAACTAAACATAAGATATGTATACCTTAACATACTTTTATATTGAATGACTACATGCAAACATCTTAGTATCAATTGTGGAGGGTGTAATACGTGTATTTGAGAAACCCTAGTAATACAAAACTAATAATAAAATCAATGTGGTAATATGTAAGATGGTTAAAGTAGAAATGAATTACTTAAAAAAATTAGCTAATTGGGATTCTTAAGGTAAGGTTAGAACCAAAATTTCAAGCATGTAAATGATAAAATGATAGCAAATGAATGTAGTACACACTAAATCATGTTGGCAAGAATGTAAAACATAAATCACAAATGAAATATTAATCTAAGAAAACTCTAAAAAAGATATGTAATAAAGTAAAAATTAACCCCATGTAAGATAAGCATGTCGAATCAAACATAAAGGAAAACATGAATAACTGAAAATGAAATGTAAGTTAATCTATAAGACAAACATGTCAAGTCACACATAAAGAAGAAAATGTAAGTATGTAAAATGTCATATGTAAGATAAGTGAAGTAAAAAAAAATCAAACAAGAAAATGATGGATAGATGAAAATAAAAATCTCTAAAAGATGAAAACTCAAACTTAGTGATTGTTCTCAAATATACTGTAAATAAATATAACCAACTAATGACATGACTAAGATGTCAATTATATGGTGTGGTAAGAAAATGTCTCAAACTTAGTTCTTTTTTTGAGATATACTATAAGGAAACATAACCAACTAATGACATGACTAGGATGTCAATGAGATGGTGTGGTAAGAAAATTTGAAGGGATGTTTTTGAGGAAAACTTGGTCCTATCCAAGGTGTTAAAATGCAACTCACAAACTATAAACCAAGAGGAATAATAAGTAAAATGTGATCAAGTGGGAATAGCTAAAATCAATATCTAACAATGGAAACATAAGTAAAATATGATGTAAACAAAGAAATATGAGGTGAAAAATTATTATGTGAACATCCTTAGCAAGAATAAAACATATTAAGTGAGCAAGGATAATAAATATCAATAACAAAGACTTAGGAATTTTTTACTAAGGAACACAAAGCTTGGTCTAACAAGTGAAGTACATAAATCATCACATGAAGGCTATATGCATGAATAGTAAAATGAACTTACCTTCCTATAACATGTTCCATATTCCTTAGGACCCTTTATAGATCCATTAGGTCTACTATGAAGAATGGGTACTTGTGTGATAAAGTAGGTGAAACTAGATGGCATATGATAAAATAAGACCTCCTATCCTAGTTTAATGGCCTGCTGGACACCAATGGACCTTGGCTCTATCATGAGGCTAATTATGAAGTTTAAACTTTGATTAAGATAGGATATGTGCCAAATATAAATCACATATTTTTGTGTGATATGAATTTTAATATTATTTTTACCTTTTTACCAATGCGTTTTATTTATTTTATGATTTAGATTTAAATTTTTTTTATGGCTTTTATGATTCCTCCTCCATACAGACTTAGAATAACCAACATGAGTGAAAAAGGTGACAAACAAAAGAGAGCTTAAACTTGATCACTTGATAAAAGGACATAAATACCAAGGTGTCTAAAGACTCCTAGACTTACTCATAAGTAAGTGTTTAATCTAAAATTTGACCTATGTGTGCCTAAAATGAAAGGAAGTAAGGGACTGATGGGGATCATGAGAGATCCATCCATGTAAGAAGTGATTCAATGATTAATATGATTATATCTAATCACAAGGAGGTAAAATAGTGATATGAAGGGGACGGGGTTATGTTATAAAACTCATGTCACTAAGAATCCATACTAACCTACAAGGGATCTAGCACAAGCACCAGTAAAAATAGTAGTCATCCCAAAAGAGGGGGAAGGTAAATAGTCATTCCAAAAGAGTGGGAGAGTAACTGATCATCCCAATAAAGGGTAAAATTAAATAATGGTAAAATATTGATAAATATACTAAGGAAAATATTGACATAAATAGTTAATAACTGACAATAATGAAAGATATATCAAAGAACCAAAATTGAAACAAATGGTAAATATAATGTGTAATAAAACCAAGAACCCAAAGGAAACAATGGTGCTATTAAAGTGTGTTTTTGAGGAAGACCTAGTCCTATTCAAGGTATTTTATTAGAACTCATAAACTATAAAATGCACAAAAATAAAGAAACATGAAAAAAACATAACAAACAAAATCTATGATAACGTCTATATCAAATATGAGCATGTGAAATACAAGTTTATGAGTCTGAGAATGTTTCTTAAAGTCAAATTTGTTTTTTATTATGTATTTTATAATAATATTGGGAATTGTATGATTACCCAAAGGGTAAGTGTATTTATGGATGGGCATCATGATATTACCTAAATTTTGAAGTGATATGTGTATGGGCATCACAAGATTACCCAACATGTGATATGGAGTGAGGTGAAATTGATCCATTAGAATTATTTGCATTGGGTTGGTAAACAAATTTGAAGATAGATAAATCTATTGGTTTTTTATATTTTAAGAGTGTTGAAATTGAAATAGTATTTGTAGGAGAGGTATGAAGAGGTCTATAAGGAAAATTATGCCCATGTATGATGTATTTTGGAGTAGGCATTTGGACTAGGTGCTTCTTAGGTTTATGTGACCTAAGAAGTTGATGTTGGACAAATGAAACCACTCATTTGAAGTTTTTCATGTTAGATACCCTTTATTTATTGGTATAGGAAGAAGGATCAACTATGGTTTGGACAACATTAGTGGATGAAATAGAGGTTTGGGATAGTTGTTGTTGATAGTTAGGTAAGTGTTGTTGATGTGATATTGGTTCTTTAGATAGGACTTGTGAGGATTGAATATAATATTGATAATGTTGTTATATTAGAGTATCAATATTAAAATGTGGACCAAGTAAGGAAGGAATAAGAAATAAATGAAGATCATGACAAACATCATGGGAATGACCTATCGTAGAATGCCTTCAATAAAACTTATTAAAATTGTACCATTTTAGAGGAGGTTTGGAAGGATCAAAGCTCATGGGTTTAGAGGGTGGTAATTTATTCTTAAGTGATTCCATAGTAGTTTAGTGTGGTGGTTCAAATTGATTCATAATAAAGTCTAGCCTATTTTCTTAGTCTAAGGCTTCTTCTAAAGATTTAGGGGAAAACATCTTAAATTTTTATTGAAGAGGTTTTTTTAAGAGTGATAAAAATAATTTTGAAAAAGTGTCATAATTCATGTTATGGTCCACTCTGTGAGCTATACACTTCCATAATTTGATGAAAGTGTGAGCAGATTCATTAGGAAGTTTTTTGGCATTGATGAAATGGCTAAGGTAATTTTTAGGAAGGTCATCATGCTGGAATTCCTTCGCTAGAGTGTTGTCTAAATCCTATAGTTATGATATAGAATGTTTAGGAAGTTGTTTTTAAAATTCAAGTTCATCACCAATAAAGGTTTTAGCTAGGATCTTGGTGGTATCAAGGTGCTAGTTTTGACCAATTCCTTATAGAGATATACCAAAATATTTCAGAAAGATATTGGGATCTTTAGTTCCAACATATGTGATATTTAAAGAGATTTTTCCAATGTATATGTAAACAATAAATGGAGATAAAGATGCATTTTGAAGATGTTGAATAAAATTTTAATGCATGATTGGGTGAGGGATGAGATTACCATTAGCATCTCTAAGAAGAGGAGGGAAATTTTTTTGATTTAGTTGATTCATGATGACTTGAGGTGGTTGACTAGCCATTTTTAATATATGAGATTGCATTTTCATCATTTGGTAATGGTTAATTGTTTACATAAATTTTATTTGTTGAATTATTTTAGTAATAATTTGAGTTGTATCAACAAAAGGAGTAGGATTACTAGTGGTGAGAGGTGGAATGTTAGGTTCTGTAGGAGGAACATTCCATACATTGGTAGTAGGGGATGGATTTTTGGGTGTATGATTCCTCACATTGTTAGTAGCAGGAGGAATAGGATGAATAACCACAATTATACTACATTGTGTATTAATTTTTTTTGGATTAAGAAGACAAGAAGGAAGAAATTAAATAGTTTTATCTAAATTGAGAAAATAAGTGAGGTTCTCATTAAAGGGTAAATTATAAATAAGACTAAAAATAATAATAGAGCTTTGGTGGTTTGGAACCCCCAAAGCCAGGATGGTTCATGCTAAATTTTAATGGGGATTATCATGGAAATCATAGAGCATCAAGAACTAGATGTGTGATAAAAGATAGTAGCAATTCATTAATTTGAGCTACATATTTCATGATACTAGATCAAACCCATAATGAAGTGTAAACACAAGTAGTGGTGGAAAGGATTGAGATAAATCTTGAGTGTGGAGTGTCATGTTTAGAGATATAAGGTGATTATCAAGTGATAGTTTAAAATCTTTCTCTATAAAAGGCCAAATCCTGACACCTAGAAAATATTTTTTCATAGACCTGGGTGAATTTGGGTCTCTTTAAAAGATGGTCTTGCATGCATTACTTTCATGAAAGTAATAGGGTGGTAGATTTTCTTATGAATGTTAGGATTGATAAAGAAAGAGGTAATGGTTTATAGTTACAAAGAATGTCAGGTGGATTTCATTGGGATAGATTTGGTGGAATTATGATTAATGTCTCTTTGAGGCTAATGAATAGGGTGACAAAGGATAAAATGATGGAAGTGTAAATGCTTAGTCGAAGATATAATGCGTTATCAACCTATAACATGAAAGATATTTAGGAGGTAAATTTTATTGATTATATATGCTTCTATGTAGGCATTATGTGTTTTGGTGATGGAGCTTCTAAATGGTGAAGAATGGAGTTAGAAGTGTTGGAAACACTAGTACTATCATTACATTTTGGTGGAGCTAAGTCAAGGGAGATGGGTTTTGTTGGTAGGGTGATGAGGATGCATTTGATGAATGTGTTTTGGTCATCATCACTAGAAGTTACAAAGGTAATTTAAGAGATTCTAAGGGTTGATATATTGGAATGAATTAGGTGAGTGAAATTTAACTCTAATTTGGTGGCTCTATTTGAAGTAAATTTATGTATGGTGGTGCTAGACAAAGACTAAGTAAAAGAGATAGTAGTTTTATTTGTGTGGCTAGAGTATAAGGTTTATTTGCTTTCTGAAATAGATAAAATATAAGAGGGTCCCGTTATAGAGATCCATTTCTTAGGGAAGGATGGATTGGGATTTATTACATTGTCCTTATTTAGGGATTTACATGGAAGATTTGTTACCCTAATTAATTTTGTTCAAGAGGTAGATGAGTTGTGTTCTAGAGATGAAAGGGAGGGAAAAGCTAAGGGTGTGGCTCTTCCAAATTTATAAGAAATGTTAGCCCCTCTTCCTCAGCTAGGAGAGTGGAGAGTTATGCCTAGGTCACTAAGAAGGCCATAGTGGATTAAATAGTTTTCTTGAGGCTTTGTTCATGGTCACTTTCAAGCACCTCTATGGTGGGAGGAGAATAAGGGCAAGGTTAAGGAACAAGGGGCTCACACAAAAAGATAGAAAACATAAAATGTTTTTGAGATGGGGGAGTTTAATGGAGTTAGTTGGATGGTGGGTTATTTTTTGGAGGATCATGCTTACCCACAATTGATGGTAAGCCAAATTCTTGAGGAGAGGGAGAAGGTTCATATGTAGAATCCATTTCAATAACATGATGATGCATGGGGATGTAACCAGATCATCATGATTGATTAACTATTGATAACTTGTGAAATGTTATTTTTTGTCATTTAGTATCTGGAGATAATAGGTTTTGATAGTAATCAAGCCTAGTTAAGTCTAAGAGTTGTAATTTATCTCATATATGTATTTATACTTTATGACTGTATGTTTTATTTTTATGAATGCTAGTTAATGCCTTAATATTTATTTCATTAAGTAAAACCTATTAGTTTTTTGATATTTTTATGTTATTAAGAAAGGGACCCATAAACCTTGATATCTATATAAAATAAAATAAAATAAGTCAAGTTATGTTCTAAATCCTTAATTATGCAATGTTCTTGACTAATTAGAGGCTGAAAAACATGACATCATTATGAAATAAGACTAGGTAGCCAAAAATGGTAAGGAGATTATAAATTACTAAATCAAACATGTCGACTTAGTTCATGAGAAAGCTAAATAGAATAGTATCTAAAAGAATAAGTTGAATGGGTCAACTATGTTATATGTATAAGAGAAACTTAATAGTCTCTAAGAGACTGAGTCAGATGGATTGACTATGTTCTATGGATAAGAGCAACATAACAACCTCTAAAAGACTAAGTCAGACAATCTGACCATGTTCTATGGATAGTGAAAGGTGTGAAATTTTATGAATCTAGACAACTAAGAAAATTAAATTAGACATACAAGAAATTTTATTAATGTGTTTTATCTAATTACAACACATAACACACCCCTTGTACCAATGATGGCTAGTACAAGTTTTGTAATAAAAAATACAATTTACAAAGAGTAAGTAATAATACTAAAATGTAAATTATAATATAAATAGTGGACATTATTATGTGTTTTAAATTAGATTATGTTTTTTTTAAAATGTGATAATGTGTTTGGATTTGTGTAGGAACTAAAAGTGGCAAGCTAAACATGGTTTTAGGTATGTTAAGGCTAAAAGGGATGTATATTGGTGATGATACTAGTTTGGTATTGGGGCCTACCTGCTCACTTAATAATCCCAAAATGATAAGGGTGTTAGGTGCTTTTACAATATATACCATCAACCACATATTTATAACTAGCTAGAAAATTGGGTCGACTTCACCCTTGGTGATGAAATCTATGTAGGTAGACATTGGCTAGAATTTATTTAATATTTTTATATTGTGTTTTGGAAGTGTGTGAAAAAAATAAAAAATAGGTTGACTAAATTGATAAGTTAAAACTTCATATTTAGTCTATGTGTGTTACTTGTTTCTATCTATTTTTTACTTTTTCCTAAGTGTGAAAAGAAGAAACTAGTGGAGAAGGGTGTATAGAAGAATACCTATTGAATGTGCAGATGTTGAATCTAGAATTTGTGAGAAATCCTCTTTGGCTAGGGAATAATGACTTGTAATTAGAAATAACTACCACAAAATTATTGGTTAGATAAGTAATTGGATGGATTGCCTAGCATGAGCTAGATCCTAGAAGTGAGATTTTTAAGAGGATGTCAATACACCTTGTTTAAACACTTAAGTTAGAAAATGAAAATGGAAATATTTTAATAAAATGATATAAAAATAAAAATAATAATAATAATTAATAGAAAATTAATTAATAAAACTAAATTCTTTTCTTAGATGTATAAAACAAAGCAACTAGTTTAAATAATGCTAATGCTAAAAATTGGCTAAAACAAAGTTGTGGTTTTGAGTTTGGATTGGTTTGATGAAGGTCCAAAGAAATATTTGGTTGGGGTTGGGAAATGGTTGGAATGGTGAAAGGAAATGTGTTCAAGAAAATAAGAGGGATAAATGATCAAAAAGAGGGCCAAGAAGGAAAAGGGGGAAATTGTAAAAATGAAGAGAAGAAGACAATTGGGAAAATGGTCAAAATGAGGTCAAGAAGGCAAAGGGGTAAAGGGTGATCAAGAGGGTAAAGGGATATGGATAAGAGGATAAAATGAAAAGAGGGTGTTGAAGGAAGAAAGTGAAATAAGAAGGCAAAAGGGAAAGGACTAAAGAAATTAAGATAACTCAACAACAAGATTACCTTAATGATTAAAGATGTTTATTGATGAAGATTGGCTTGTTAAAGATCTTTGATGATTTTGTTAGAGTTTCATTTATTTGTGATCTTTTCCTCCAAGATTTGGATGAATTAAAAAATTATAACCTCCTCCAAAGACCTGTAATAAGACGTTAATGACCAAAGACTAAATTGCAAGTTAACCTTGGCTGAAGGAGAGGGGGTAATTATAGCATTTGATGTTAAGAAACATGCCATAAGAAGGGAATAGTGAAATATGGCACCATTTCTCATGTGGTGTATTAATTATTCAAATATGAGGTTGGTAAAGATTCTCATTTTGGTTGATGAGTGTCCCACCTTGCACATGAGTCCAATTTTTAATGGGAATCATGCACATAGTTTTGAATGAGGCTTAAATATTTTTCACCACCTTTTCTTATCTTCATCCAGCATTTAAAGAGGTGGCACACCAAATGTGGCACTATTTTCCATGTTGTGCATGAAGATTCAAAGATGAGGTTGGTGTGGATTCCCATTTGGGTTGGCGAGTCTCCCATTTGGGATAAAAAGTCAAAAATGGGTGCCCTTTGTCTTTACCAAAGCATTAAAGAGGTAGGTATCTCATTTTGAAGTCTAATTTCATGTGTGAAAGTAAAATACATGTTTAATGATGGCCAATTAAGGGAAAATTCACCATATTTCAATGGGAGGTCCTTTTGATACATAAATGAGGTCATTAAGTGCCTTAGGAAAGGGTCCCATGTGGGGTATGATGTCCCACATCAATCCAACTCACTTTTAAGCCATGTCATTTATCATATCACCTTCCATGTCACTTTCCATGTCACATGTCATGTCACTTTCCATGTCACATGTCATGTCACTTGCCATGTCACTTACCATGTCACATGCCATGTTACTTACCATGTCACTTGCCATATCACGTGCCATGCCATCATGAATAGTGATAGTGGGTCCTCTAGTGAATAGTAATTTTGAATAGTACTTTTAAATATTATTTTTGAATAGTGATTTGGTTATATTAAGAAGGGTTGGTTAAGGGTTAAGAAGGTTTAGGGGGTCTTTGGGGGCTCTAAGGTATTTAGTCATTGAAAACTATGCGTGTGCAATTTTCTATTATCTATATTTTACCACTTTTTTATTATGTGACTTTGAAAAGCTATAAAACAAAAATGAATAGCTTGGTTGAAGGTCAGGGTGGCTAGAGTATGGGAGGAAGTGTTCCCCCTAAAACTAAGAGTTGATGAGGAAAGGCCAAATCTGGTGTAGGTTTGATAATCAGTCAATGGGGAGGCACTAGGTGGTGCCACAAAGTAGTTAGGCATTTGAAATGCCAATGTGCAAAGACTAAAGATACCAATATTGGTAAAAATAAGTTTAATCTTAGAAGGACATGTGATAGGGATAACCAGTCCATAAAAGTTGGTTATATCTGATTGGGTTAGGCCTATCAAGCTAGTTAGGTAGGGTTGATATTGGTTATAAGTATCCAGGATAGGAAGTGCTCTTGTAAAATAACATAATTTTTTGGGTCATACATGATGTGGTACAAAATCTCAAGAGTTAAACATCGCAAGGTTGGTCAGTGTGGTTAAAAGTCATCATAAGACATGCTAATGGTCTAGGTCAAAAGTAACTAACATTAAGGTGGATGTGGTGAAAACATGGGTAGATTAGGTATGGGTTAGAAGGGGATGGCCGAGTAGACTCCATATGCACTAGACAAGTGGACACTACCTACATATTTCCATGAACATAATGTCCAAAATGAACATCAAGCCTAATATAGTTATTCTGAGTTGGGGTGTGTGGGTTAACTTGGTTACCCCAACATGATGTATCATGTAGTTAGGTCTAGTTGTTGTTAGATCCATTTGAAATATGTTAGAGAAAGGGAAGCTCCAAAGGGTGGAAAATATGGGTATGAAATAGTTTTTCTAACTGGTTTGGTAGAAATAATGGATGAGATTACTAGGATGTAACTAGATGATTGTGTCAACTATGTAAAAGGAATGTGTAGCCATAGATAAGTAGGTTCAAGCATGAAATTTCTACCAATAATTTAAAAAAGGGAGAAATATTCTTTACCAAGTGTTAAAAAATATGGCACTACTTGAATTACCATGGTGACTTGATGGGGTCTTTCATCACCATCCAAATAAGTTGACATTATGCACACTCTACAAAAATGTTGTTAACACACTATGAAATAGTATTATTTGATGATTTAGGGAATAAAAGTAGCAGAGTGGGTAAATTACAAGTGGAAAAGATTCAAACCCTTGACCCTTAAGCCAACGGGGTCCCAAAATAAATAAGCATTGAGTTTTAAGGAAATTTGGAGAAAGAGGCTAAGGGGTTTTCAAATATGGAGTGAGGTGAGTAGTAATAATATTAATTAAATGAGGGAGTAGGTTGACATAGGAAAGAAAATAAATGGTATAAATGGAAAAGTGAGAGGGAAAAGAAGAGAACAATGTATGAAGGTAGACAGCTTGGGGAGTTAAAAAGGAAGGTGGGAAAAATAGGTCCAAGGAGAAAATAGTTTGGTGGAAGAGGTGACTACTAAAAAAAGTGACTACGTGGAACATGATTAGAGAGTATGGCTATTATGGTGCATAGGAAGATGTAGGATAGGTAGGGAGAATCAAGAGAAATTATTGGCTAGGAGGTAGGTCACGTGAGAGGGTATAGCTAGCATCCACATGTTGGTACCCCCAAATCTTCCAGTTGAAGGTGGTTTTGGTTTTGACTCTAACATCTTCGAGGTTTAGATTAAAAGTGGTTTGAAATAGGTAAGACTAGAGGGGGTGGGGAAGGAATCTTCATCTCGATGGATTAGCGATACTCAAGCTTACTTATTTGTTGTATGATCCTTGGGATAATTATGTTATAGAGCCATAGGATTAGTATGTATCTCAGAGTAAATCAAAGTTGAATGTAAGACCTATGAGGTAGTAGAATGCTATGTGTTGTGATCATATAAGAGAAAAATGGTGGAGGGTTTAACAAGGAAAAAGGTGATAGGTAGGGAGAAGGGAGCAGCTAGAGAGAGACAAAAAAGAGGATCCAAGCTCAACATGTAGAGGAATTAAAGTAAGAAAGGGATGAACCTGTCTATATTTTGTGCATTAAAGCAAGGGCATGGAAGGTTTAAGGAAGCAAACAAGGAGATGTACATAAAAGTGGTACAATGGGTGATCAAACTCTAATGAGATGGAGGTTGAATGGGAGAAAATAAGGGAGATACAACAAGGGATGAGGTGAAGGAATACTAGGACATGGATGAAGAGATATGTAGAGAGAACAATGAGGTCACAGATAAAGATGAAGGTGGAAAAGGATGGAATTTACTAGGCATGGACATATAGGAGGAAAGAAATAAGGTTAGGAAGAACAAGGAAGGTCATCAAGGGAGACAAAAAATGAAATGAAATGGAGAAAAAAGAAGAAAAATAAAGGGTAGAAGATGGGAGGTTGGGGGATGCTCTAAAGAATGATAGATTGGAGAATGAAAAAGGATGGGGAGATAAGTGTAACAATCATGAAGGGTAAGGGGGGGATGGGAAATATGGGAGACCATGAAGGGTTTGACGATAATTCTAAATGTATACCAAGGAGAAAATAGTTTGGTGATGAAAATTAAAAATAAGGAAACACATGAAAGAAAAGGAAATAGGAGGAAAAAAGGAGTTAAAAGAGGAAAAAAGGATGACAAGAGAGTGAAGAAGTAGGTGGTATGTTGACCAAGTAAGCATGGATGATGATAATCAAGGAGAGGAACAATGAATAAAAGTAGATGGTGGTTTTGGATATGATAATGGGATGGAAAATGGGAAAGGGGTTAAGAAATACAAGATAAAGAGATAAGGTATGCATCAATCATCTTGCTAGAAGAGGTTGAAAAGTCAAAAAGTGGTGAGGTTATGAAGAAACAGGGGAAAATAATGAAAGGGTAGGAGATGAAAATAAGGGATGAGGATCATGGATGATAAGAAGAAAAAGGAAGAATTGAAGTAGGGATATAAAGCATAGATACTCACATAGATGCAAAAGACAAGTGAATACTGAGATGGAAAGAGGAAAAGGGGAATGCAAAAGACAAGAACTAAGAAGAAGAAAAGATGCAATTATGTAAGGTTTATCAAAGGATAAATACCTAGGTAGAAACTATTTGCAGAGGAAAAAAATAAGACAAAAAGGATGAAAGGATGGGAAAAAAGCAAACACAAAGGATGAAAAATGGGTATGATGGGAAGAGTGGTGAAATGGTAGAGAGTGGTGGTACACATAAAGAAAAAGTGTAGCAATAGAAGAATCATAAAAATTTCAAGATGTACAGTATGATGTGGAATTGGTGAGGAAAAGAGAGTGATAAAGAGTGTATGATAAATAGCTAAGGGTGAGGGGAGATGATGAGGACAGTGAAATAAGTTAAAGGGGATAAAGTTTAAGGTTGGTAATAAGTGGAGAGAGGGACAAAAAACTTGAAAAGTGGGTGACAAAATGAGCTATGAAGTATTCTCAAGGAAAGGTGATAGGGAGGCTAGAGAGGTAGAGTAGATGGTGGATTTATGGGAGATAAGAGGGGCCAATGATGAAGGCTTTCAACCCTTGTGTTAAATAGATTGGCAAGCTTAAAAAGTGATAAAAATAGATTGATAAGCTGAAGGGAGGGAGGTGGTGAGGGGATAGGTAGAGAAGTGGAGGAATAGATTTTAGGAGGGAAAATAAAATAAAATATGTGGTTGAACTAACCCTAGTAACTGAGTGTTGCCTACATATTTTGAAAAGACCTCAAGATAATTTAATTCTCCCAGCAATGGGGAACATACTTAAGAGGAAGTACTAGATGGTATTAAAACATAAGGATGCATAAGAAAGAATTCAAAGATTCCGTGATGTAGGATGCTCTAAGTAAGAAGATGATGTTAGCGATGGAAATGAGTGAGAAGAAAAAGGGGATGGAAATAAGTTAGTGGCTGAGCTACCCATAGAAGTGAAGTAGTACCCAAATAGTTCATGAACATCAGGATAATGTAGTTCAATAAGGGTTGGGTGAGTGGTGTTCAAATTGGCTGCCCCAATTTGATGGACCACATGGGTTGGCTTGGGTTGATGAAGGTTTTTGTAAATCAAAGGTATTTGGTTTTTAGTGAAGGTGATGGTGAAGGTGCATGGTGTATATTGGTGAATATTTACCATAATGATCCCACATTTAGTAGGATGAGAGACACAAATAAGTAAGCTAGGATAAATAATAAGGGAACACAATGCTAAGCACCGAAAATGACCTTCAATGGAGTTAATCCATAGAATAGGTGCCTTTACAAGGAGGTTGTACCTTCTAAAATTATGCAAGGGTAGAATCTTGGAGATAATGTTTACCATTATGATCTTAGTTTTAGGAGGTGGGCTTCTATCAAGATATGTATAGTCTCTTTGGCCAAGTTTTATCACTGCTATGAGCTAAGTTTTAAGGGAATTAATGAAGTGATGTCTTAAAAATAATTTCTTTGATGACTAAGTAGATTCTACGAGTAAGAAAGTTGGTAGTGTGGTGAGTTATAGAGGATGGACCTTGCCTAACCCAAGAGCTTCAAAGGTAGGCTAGAAAAATGGTGGCTATGTCTATATCCTCTATCTCAGTTCTTTGGAAGTAATGTCCTTAGATTCCACTTAGAAGAGTCTTTATGAGTGGGGAGCTATGTGGTCCAAGATATTGGTTATACTATTAGAGAAGGTGATCGTTCTCCTGTCATGCATGAAATTTCAGCTAGCACAAAAGAAAAGACTGCCATGTTTGAGTAGGCACTACAAATGGTTGGGTTCTGACATTCAGAGCCTATGGTAATGGGTTGGTAATAAAAAGAGGGTAGAGGGGCCATGAAGGTAAATGTATTGTTTTGAATTCATGGTGGTGTACCTCTAATGGAAGGGTTTCTATATTAGTAAGGATTTGGGAGTTACCACTAACAACAATAGTGGTAGTTTCAAAGCTGTGACCATTATAATAGTACATGGCTGGAAGCCAATTTATGTCAACTGAGGTAAATGTGATAATGATCAGGCCCACAAGGATTGTAAGAAGCAAAATAATCAAAGATATCAGATGTGTATTAGATGATAAGGGTGACAAATGGAAATCATGATGGTGCATGATAAATTTATCAAAATGGCTAGGTGGATCGAGGGGTATGTGTCTACATAAAAAGACAAGTAGACATGACCATTTCAAGTGAGAAGAATATTCAAGGGAATCAATGACATCATATGACCTTCACCATTGGTGGAATGAAGAATAATGTTGGTGAGGATGAATGGTCAGGTATTCTATTTAAAGATTGATGATAAGGATGAATGTCTATCATTGAGTTATTTTATAGAGAGTGTAGATAACTACATAAGGTTAAAGATGGAAAATAATGAGAATAATGGTGGAGATAATTAGAAACCCTCATGACCTAAAATAATCAATATGGTTAATTTGTGTATCTATCAAATATTGTAACATGTAATCACAATCATGGAAGTACTGTTAGATCAAAAACAAGGGGAAAGGCACCCACAACCTCAGCTTGAGCCTAAAATCTTATCTCTATAGTAGTGAAGAAGGCAATAATTTCACTATGAAAGATGCAAGGTTGGAGAACATGATCATTAGTCTATTTATAGATGTAACCCACACTATCCAAGGTGATATGAACTATGGCACCAACTAGTGGTACCTATGCGAGTAGAACAACTAGAGCAGAGGGATGCAATGGTTGTGACAAGTGAGAAGGGTGAAAGACCCAAAGTGGAATGTGATTCTTATCCTATGGGGATGAATGTGGGAGAGGAGAACAAAGTATACCATTTAGTGGTTGATAAGATAGGAAATACTATAAATGTTAGTTTAGGGAGTAATCAAGTAGAAGGATGGTTGAACACAAATCAAAAGTAACTAGATAATTGGTCTAATGATTAGGTATAAGAATAATGTATACATGTGCTTTAGGCAATGTGTGTGTAATCTGATGACTATGTATGTGTCATGTGACTCCTCGTACCCTAAATAAAATATTTCATAGTTTGTTGTAAACATGTACAAAATGTGTTGGATGTCACTGATTGAAATTTAACATGCTTAAGGTTGTGTAGATATTTATGAATGTTATGGTTATGGTTGTTTTAGTCTTGCTTAATGTAAAAAGAATGATTACTGTTGTTAAAACATGAGATTGGGAAAAGTCTTGATGTAAATATCAACTGAGTATAGTAAGATAAGGATAGGGCATGATGCTTATACTTGACAAGGACCAAAAATACACCTAAAGTGGGATCAACTTAATGAATATAAATCCTTCAAATGTTGGGCATGAGTGGTTTTTAGTCGATAAAAAAAGGTTTCTTGATCACAAGATGTCAAGTAAGATCTAAATTCCTTGATTTATAGATGGTATTAAAGGGAAGATAGGTACTAGGTGGTGTGAAGTGTAATGGGTGATATGTATGATAACCTCATATGAATTAATTAGCCCTTCTATAGGTGACCTAAGCATGGTAATAGAAAAGTCTATGTCATATGATATATGTAGAATAATCAATGTGAGAAGTCTATATGTGAAATTTGATTATGGATTCCAACTTATTATTCTACTTGAGATCTAATTATGGCTTTATAATTTATTTTGATAGTGGTCCTTTTACTTTATTGTTATATATGAGAAACTGATCGATGTGGGAAGCTTCCAAGAAATTTCTCTACTTTTGACAAAATTAACTTATCCATATTTCAAGGGATTTTTCTAAGATTATTGGATTTGTTTAATGTTATTGATAGATATCCTTCAAGGGAGTAGTCTACCTTACATTTTAGAATTTTTATTTTATTTTTGGGCAACTATCCTTCAAGGGAACAATCTACAATGCTTAAGATAGTGACCCAATCAGTATTTTGGTATCTAAATGATTTATAGATGTAATGTTTTTAGACATGGATAAGTCTAATTAGGTTAATAAGTTTACCTTAGAGAGAGGAAAAATGATAAGCTCTTGATCCATGCTTATGGGTAATGATGTAGGGTCCAAGCCAATTGAAATAAATCTTGCCTCATTTACCCTTTTCCATTTTTGTCACGTGTTGGTCTTCCTTTAGGGTGAGGTCACTAATATTGAATTCCCATTATTTGAGGTGCTTTTTATATGTGTGTTTGATACACTTTTTATAGATATGGAGGTAGGTGAGGGATGCTAAATTATGCTTGTCAAGTAGCTCAAATTGAGCTAAATAATGATGACAAAAATCTTTCTCAAAAATAATCTCTTGCAAAGATATGTGAAGAGAGGGGATTTTTACTTTAAGGGGAAAATTTCAAATACTAAAGAGAAAGGGGTAACACCTGTAGAGTTTTGAATGCTAGTATGATAGGCTCATAAATTGAATGGGATGTGAAAGTGCCAATCCCAACCTGAAACATTGATGGCTTTGGTGAGAATTTTTTTATAGTATTTTGCTTGTCCATTTTATTTTGGAAGGTAAGGTGAGGAAAATCTTAGCTCGATGTCAAATGCATCACATAGCCCTTGGACCTGCTTGTTTTAAAATATTTAACATTATCGATGATGATGTTATGAGGAACACCAAAGTGGAAAATGATATGATGGTTGATAAAGCTGATAATATTTTCTATTTTGTTCAAGATAAGAGAGATAGCCTTCACCCACTTTGTGAAATATTTAGTTGTTGTGATGATGGATCTATGCCACTATGAAGAATGGGGGTTAATTTCCTCAATGAGATCGAGCCCCTATTAATAGAAAGGCCAGAAGCCCTTAGATACCTAAAGGCTATTGGCTAGCACGTGATTTAAATTAGCATGTTGTTGACATTTTAAACACTTTTTTGAATAATCAGAATAGCCTTGGTTGAGGGTGGGCCAATAGTATCCAAGTTGAAAGATATGTTTAGTGATTACTAGGCTACTAAATTGTCCCCCATAGATCCAATCATGTGTTTCTTTGATGGCATGGGAAGCTTCATGACTATGTAGACAATGAAGAAGGAAACCATAAAAACCATGTTTGTAAAGGATTCCCCTTAGGATGGTGTAATAAGAGGTACTCTTAATAAAGGATCTTTAGGCATTCCTAGAGACGTTAGAAGGAATGATGCCTAGGTTAATGTCGTTAAGAGTTTGGTCATACCAAATGCCAGGTGAGGATTCCTCTACACTACAAATGATAAGGAGATCAGATTGGTTATAGGAAGGAGTGGTAAAAGGATGAATGGTGACAAGGATTTTGGAATTAGATGGTATAGAAGGGATCTAAGAAGTAAGGTAAGCCATTGTATCTATGAATTTGTTGGTAGATTGAGGAATAAATTGGACCAGGTAATATTTGAATGATGTTAAGAGTTTGTTAGCTAAAAGTTTATATTTTTGAAAGACATCATTATTGCTTTAATAGGATCCATTGAATTGGTTTACCACAAGCTAAAAATCACCAAAGACATGGATTTACTTAATTCCTAAGGTTAGAGTAGTTTGGAGACCAATCACTAGGGCTTCGTACTTAGCCATATTATTGGTGCATTTAAAATCAAGTTTGAAGGAGAGAGTAAGGGGTTCACCATCAAGGGGAATGAGAATAATTCCAACACCCCCTCCTTGTTGGCACTTTGAGCCATTGAATAACATGGTCATTTGGTAGGTTATGTCATCCTATTGAAAAAGAGTCATGATGGCTTCATTTGAAAAGGAAAGAAGAGGTGGTTGGTTATTTGGTAAAGGAAGTTCGATCAATTGGTCAATAATGACCTACCCTTTAATCAACTTTTGTTGGAGAAATTCAAGGTAAAATTTAGCTAAGAGCATGGGCCACTGAGCCATACATTGATTTTGGTATTTTTTAGAGTGCATGTACTTGAGTGGGTTAATATTAGTGATGACATAGGTTTTATAGTTAAGAAGGTAGTGGCAAAGTTTGGTGGACACAAAGATCAATTCTAAGTAGAGCTTCTTGATATGTGTCTATCAAGTCTTATATTCTACAAGCATGTGTTTAACGTAGTATAAATCTTTCTCTTTGTGTTTTTCATCTCGATGATCCAACATTCCTCAAGGGAATGATCGATGGTAGAGATATATAGGTAAAAGGGGTGACTATCCTTAGGAGGAGTGAGGATAAGTGGTGATAAAAGGTAATGTTTGAGCGAATCAAAGTCCTTTTGACAATCTTTATTACATTTGAAAGAGACATCCTTATTTAGAAGGTGATGGAAAGGTTGGCACTAGTCTAAAAGTTGGGAAATGAAATGGTGAATGGATTCAAGTTTTCTCTACAAGTTGTAGAGCTGCTTAAGATTTGTTAGAGGAGGCATGTCTAAAATTTCTCTGACTTTAGTAGGGTCTACTTCAATTCTATGAAGAGAGATGATAAGGCCAAGATTATTTCCTAAAAGGACCCAAAAAATGTAATTATTGGGATTAAATAAAACATAGTAATAGATGAGGTGCTCAAATATGATCATAAGAATAGTTAAGTGATCTTTTTAGAGTTTAGATTTCCCAAGAAGGCCATCCACATAGTCTTCTACAATCTTATGGATGATATCATGAAAGATATAATTCATGGCACATTGGTAGGTTACACTAGCATTATTTAACCTGAAAGGCATGAATCTATAGCAAAAGGTCCCCTAAGAGGTGGTAAAGAGAATTTTATGCTAATCTTAAGGAGCAATAAAGATATGAATACAACCTAAAAACTAATCCATGAGAGATAACATCTCATGGTAGGCTATGAGATCAACAAGCTGGTTAATCTTAGGTAGAGGAAATTAATCCTTGGAGTAGGTGAGGTTAAGGTCACAAAAGTTTAGATAAATGCAGATACCCCCAGTGACTTTGGTGATAGGTACAATATTAGAGACCCATTAGGGGTAGTCAATGGGTTGAATGAAATTTATAGAGAGGAGACACTAAATCTCTTCTTTGATGAGAGGGGCTATGTGAGGATGCATATATAAAAGTTTTTATTTAATAAGCTTGGCATCATGATGAGTGACTATGTTATGGGTAACAATAGTGGGGTTAATCCTAGGCATATCATTGTAAGACCAAATGAATGCTATATTGTAGTCTTGGAGGAAAGAGGAGAAGTTTAGAAGTTCCTTGGCATTCAATGATTGACCAAATTTGAAAATGTGTGGGTTATCCAAAGTATCCAAGTTGATATCCATGGTGGATTCATTTGAGATGGTTGAGGCCTCAAGAAGAAGGGATTGGTGGATAGAAGAATCCCCCACATCAAGGTAGGTATGAATGGAATCATCATCTTGATGTTGGATGGTGTTGATGGTAGGATAATCATCCTCTACCATTTCAAGGTGTATGAGTGGAAGGAATTTTTCTTGGCCACCCTTTTATTAGATGAGAAGGCCCAACCTAATGTTATTGACTATATCAAAAAAAGTTAAGGGGTGCGATATTGAGATCTTCAAGTGGGGAAAGTGGTTGGGTTGGTCAGGATGGGATGTCTTCCCCTATAGTGGTGATGGGTTTTGATGAACTAGTGGGTTCTTTAGGTGGTTCATATCTAAGGCCAAATGACTCATGAGGTTACAAAATTTTGATATGGGGTAACTCATGTGGCCCTTGTTTATAGAGACCAAGGCCAAATCCTTTCCAAGCACATCTATGAGGATACAACTTAGTGAACTCTAGTTTTCTAAGATAGGAAAAGTTAGAGGTAAATGGTTGGATGGAAGAAGTAGTGGTAGGGGTGAGAAGTGACCAATCAAGTCTCCCATAAATGAGATTTGTCTGATGGTTAGGGAGCTTAAAGGGGATGATGGTTCAAATGTTAGGGTCATAATAAGGGTCATGTCTCAGATTCCTATATTCTTGGGGAGTAGAGAAGGTATCCAAGGTTATGAGTCTATATTCACCAAGGGAAAGACATTTGAATGTGGTTTCCATGAAGTTCTCTAAAGGAATTTGGGAAGAAGGGATAGATGAACTAGTATAAGCTTCATCAATATTTAGTGTGGAAGTATCATGGGTTTTGGTTGGTGGGGTTATGTCATTAGTAGATGGTTTTGAGGTAAATGGAGAAAGAAGGACATCATTAAGATGATATGTCATATTTCAAGATGTGAAAGGACTAGGGCTAGCCTAGATAGTCACAACTTACCCTTCATGATCAAATTTGACAGATCGATGTAAGGTGGAAGGGACACAACTCATGGAATGAATCCAAGGGCACCTGAGTAAAACATTATATTTAAATTCTCCTTCTATAACATAAAAAGGGTTGGGAATGGTATGGGGCCTTACATAGATGTGGAGGACAATTATGCCCAAAGTAGTAGCCATGGTATCATTGAAAGAATAAAGGACCACTATAATTTTAGACATGATGTTCATGGGTAAGTGTATCTGGTCATAGGCATGGGAGGAGATAATATTGATGTTGTCTCCTCCATCAATCATCACCATTTTGATGTGGGTTTGATTAATGAATGTCATAATGAAGAGGGGGATTGGGATCCTCCAAATGAATAGAAGGTCTTTCTGAATCTTTGAAGGTGACAAAGTTGGAAGTTTGAAGGGCCCTAACAAAGGTGGCAAGAGGTTGACGGTCATTGGGTTGAACCTTGATGGACTACAAGGCTTCTATGTGTGCTTGGTAGTGATGAGGAGAGGTAGAGACTAACTCATATAAGATCATTTTTTCTATAGTTTGGTGAATCTACTTGAGGATATATTTTTGAACAGATATTGCATATGGGTTAGGGTATGGAGGGTTACATGGGGAGGCACCTAAGATAGACACCTTGGGTTTGTTCAAAGATAGAGATGGTTGGTTATTATTTTCTTCAAAGTTTAGGGAGGGGTAAATCCAAGGAATGGACACCTTAGCCTTCCCTTTATCCTTATATTGAGCTTGAGATATGGTAACTATATGAATAGTGTGGATAAGGGGGTTTTATAGATTGGGTGATTGTTTTGGTTCCTCCTCTTTACTTTTGGATGAGACTGAAGATTGGATGGGTTAAGTTGGTGGTTGGATTGACAATGAGGATGAAGGAAGTTTGTTTGATAATAGATCATCATCTTCATATAGGCTTTAAATAAGTGCTTGGAGAGCTTTACAGTTTTCTTGGTCATGTCTTGGTGGCTTATGGTATGCACATACCAAGCTAACATTAAACTAAGAGGGTTTGATATGTGAAGTATCAAAGGGTTTGATGGGTCATAATCTCAAGGGAAAAGTTTGAAATAGCCATTGGAGAATGGTTAAGTAAGGTTTGGCTAAAGGTGTTAAAGATTTAGTAGTTTTTACTTTGGGTGTTGAGGTGGAAGGTTATTTGGACATGGGTTTGGTGGTAGGTGTCCTGGGTAAAGTGGTACACTTGGTTGATGGTTTTAGTTTAGGTAAGATGGTTGATGAACTGGAGGTAGAGGAGGGAAAGATAGGTAATTAGCAATTATTGGTGTAGTGAGGAAAGGTGTGTTAGAAAGCAAGTATGAATGTGTGACCAGTAAAGGTGGTGGGGTTTTGGTAAAAATTATGGACTTTGTGTTCAAGGTAGAGGGATGAGGACCCAAATGGAGGGTAAGGTTGAGGGAAGTAAAATTTGGGTTTTTGGGCCTTTTGGTGGTTTTACTTCTTGATTTATTAGTTTTGAAGGAGATTTGGTCACTTTAGTTGTCTTGGTGGGTCTGGGTTTTTGAGGGTTAATTAATTTGGAGGAGGTTTTGGCTAGTTGGGTAGAGGTTTTAGTTGGGTTAAAAGGGATAGGCTAGTCTACCAAAAAAGGTATTATAAGTTCTAGTTTGGTTCCCTTACCTTTTTCTTGACCTCTAATAGAAGGTTTTGAAATTAGAGGTTTGGTGGATGGAGTTATCTTCTCTTATGTGATAGCTTCCAAAGAGGGATTTGATGTTTTTATAATATGGGAGGTAGGTGTGGGTATAATGGCTTCCATTTTTTGGGTGTCTAAAGGAATAGAAGGCAGTTTATTCCCTTCAATTAGGGGGATGGGGAAAGAGGTGGTTGAGGTAATGTTCTTTCAATAGTGGGTTCATTAGTAACCACATTAATAATATGTGACTCATGAGATGGGTTTGGTTTAGTGTCATGGTAAGGGGTAGAAGGAGCATGATTAGGAAAAGGCTTGCAGAATATGTCAAGGGCATGGTTCAATGGTGCATTGAGATTGCCTAACGTAAGCTCCCCCTTGTCAATGAGTGATTGGATAAGTTATTTGAAGGTATTGCACCTATTGATGTCATGTCATATGACTTGATGAAAGGCATAATGGTCATTTTGGTTATACCAACCCGGTATGGTGTGAAAAGCATCAAACTATTGAGGTGGTTTAATTGGGAGAAGTTATATTAGATTTTAGTATTTTTTTTCAAAATATAAGGATAGGGATATTCAATTAGAGTTAATTACTTATGATTATTCCAATTTTGGTTCTTTTGGTTTCAATTTCAATAATTAGATGAGTTATAGGTTTGGTTCCTTGGGTTTTATTGGTTGGTAGATGGTGGTGGTGCAACTTTGAGGATAATGGTGTTGGTGATTACTTTATTTTTAGTGTTGGGATTGGTTTGGTTGTTTGGTTTAGAAGAAAAGGGATCAGTGGGTTTGTAAGTTGGGTTCTTTCTTTTCAACTTTAATCTTCTTTCATCAATGGCTCTATTTTCTAGTTTATGAGCCATGGTAAAAGTTTCATCAAAGGTTCAAAATCTCTGGACACGTAATGTAGATGAAATATGTTTTTCACATGCCCAAGTGAAGAGCTCTATAATCTCAAGTTAAGTCAATGAAAAGGAAAGTTTATTGATTAGTCTCCTCTAATTAGTCACAAAACTAGTAATAGATCCATCTTAAAATTGTTGAATAGAGTAGAAGTTGGTAATAAAAACTTTCTTGGATATATTGATCAAAAAGTAATCCAAGAAGTTTTCTGCTAATTGGGTGAAAGAGAGGATAGAATGTCTAGGTATGGCACTATACCAATCCAATGTTAGTCTAGATAATGATATAGGAAAGGTATGGAGGAGAAGAGTGTCATCATGGGTAATCAAGTAACATGAATTCCTCAATGTTCTTAAATGTTGTTGAGGGTCTTCCTTATTGTTAAACTTGGTAAATTTTGGAAGTTTCCATTAAGCCAGGTAAGGGCTAATGGGGACCGAAGGGTGAATAGGATCATTGCAAATTTGATCATAAGATAGGATATTATGGGCTCTAGAGATGGATGACTCAAGGTTAGTCATATTATCCATGATAAACTTCACGAAATATGCTTGAGGTTATTGGGATGTGTAGTTATATGGTATGTTTTGTTGAGGTTGGGTGATGTGTCAATAACTAGTGGATGGTTGAGATGAATCCACATATTGGTATGTGGTTCTTGGAGGTTAGATGGAGGATATATATTGGTATATTAATGTTAATGGTTGGGTATAGTTAGGTAGTTTGGTAGCAGGGATATGCACTTATGGGTTATGAAGATAATTAAAGGTTACATGTTGAGTTGAAGTGGTGGTTGGGTTAGTGGCTAATGGAAGGATGGTGACTCTTGTGCTGATTGGTGGTAACATGGAGGGTATGGACACCTCAAAAATTAGAGGTGGATTATTTTTTTATGCATTTGAGGTACCTAGAGGAATATGGGTAGAGTTAGAGGTGGACACTTCTATTCAAGGGAGTGATTAGTAAGAGGTATAAGGGTAGTGGTAGTTTGGGTTAGTAGGTTAGTTTTGAGGGAGTTGTTGGTTGATGATAATGTTTGGGTAACTATAGGTTGAGTATTTATCATGGTAGTGGAGGTATTCCCCATAAGATTGAGAGGTATGCCATAAGGCCAGATTGAGAGGCATGCCATAAGGCCGGTGTACAAGTGGGGTTGAAACTGGGATTTGGTAAGATACGGTTATTAGCTAGTGTTGTAATGCTGCATGGTTATTATTTAGGAAAGTGGAAAAATCCACATCTCATAGGACTACCTAAGTAGGAATTCATAGAGAGCGAGGGGATTCTATGGGTTTGAAAGTTTGTTCCATGGATGAAGAGGTAAAATTTTGTGATGGTTTATTTGGTGGTGGGTTTTGTTCCTTAAGGTCTTTTTATTGTTGGTGAGTGAGAACCATATGAGAAGGTAATAAAATGATGACATATTCTCACACCTCAAACAAACAGAAAAAAATTTCAAGGAAAATAATGTATTTAATAAGAGTGCATTAAATCTTAGAATTCTTTTTATCTGTCTTTTGTCTTATGCCTTAGAAAAGTGTGAAGAGGAAATTGGCTTGAATAGGTCCTAAACAAGGTAGTCTATGTTTGGTTTTGGGTTTATGTTTATGCACTCAAAAATAAGTTTGTATTATATTGAGTACGTGACTTTGTGCTTGGGGTTTACTCCCCTCACTTCATGATCTTACAGCTAGTGCAAGTGTTTATCCAATATATATCGATTACCAGAGATTATAATCAACTAGAGAGTTGAGTTGGTTATACCCTTGGTGATTAAATCTAAGTACAATAACTAAAAAAGGGTAAAGTGATCCACTAGGTGATGAAATCCTAGTTGGGCCTTGTCTCAAGTGAGTTTTATGTTTTTTTGTGCAAGTGGTTTGGTTGTGTAAAATTTTTGAACTATGGTTAATTTGTTTTGCTTAAGTAATTTAGGTGAACTAGAAACAAACAATCAAACAATGGATGTAAGATTTATTTTAAAGCCAAAATAAAATTTTATATTTATTTAAATGCATATAAAATAGCTAAATGCAATTTAAATTCAATATAAAAATGCAAGTCCTAATCCTAGGATGATTGTTCTTTTTATTTCTTTTAAAGATGCAAGGAAAATAAACTTTAACTTTCCTAAAAAAGTAACTAAAACTTGTCTTTTTGTATTTTATTAAGAAAGAAGGAAATGTTAATTTTCAAATAATTCAACTAAATGACTTTAAATAAATCAATTATAAATGTCCTAAAACATCTATGAACCAAAAAAAAAAACTCAATGACCCCACCTGATGTGCCAAAATGTTTCTGTTTAATTTTTGCTTTTCCCTAAGTGTGAAAAGAATGAACTAGTGGAGAAGGGTGTGTAGAAGAATACATATTGAACGTGTGCATGTTGAATATAAAATTTGTGATAAATAATATTTGTCTAGGAAATAATGACCTAAAATTAGAAATCACTACCACAAAACTCAATGGTTAGACAAGTAGTTGGATGGATTACCTAGCGTGAGCTAGATCCTAGAAGCAAAAGCTTTCGAGGAAGCTATCAATCCACCTTATTTAAACACTTAAGTTTTTAAATTAGAATAAAAATATTTTCGTAAACTTACATCAAACTGAAAATATGAACAATGAATAATATAAAATTCATTAATAAAACTAAATGCTTTGCTTAGATGGCTAAAATAAAGCAACTAGTTTAAATAATGCTAAGAATTGGCTAAAATAAAGTTATGGTTTGGGTTTGGATTAGTTTGATAAAGGTCCAAAGAATGATTTGGTTTGATTTTGGAAATGTTTGGAATGGTGAAGGGAAATTTTTTCAAGAAAACAAGAGGGATAAATTATCAAAAAGAGGGCCAAGAAGGCAAAGGGGGAAATGGTCAAAATGAGGCCAAGAAGGCAAAGGGGAAAATGGTCAAAATGAGGTCAAGAAGGCAAGGGCGTAAAGGGTGATCAAGAGGGTAAATGGATATATGTAAGAGGATAAAATGAAAGATGGTTATTAAGGAAGAAAGTTAAATAAGAAGGTCAAAGGGAAAGGAATAAAGAAATTAAGATAATTAAAGAACAAGATTACCTCAATTTTTGAAGATGTTTGTTGATGAAGATTGGCTTGTTGAATATCTTTGATGATTTTGGTAGAGTTTCATTTCTTCATAATATTTTCCTCCAAGATGTGGATGAATTCCAAAATTATAACCTCCTCCAAATACATACAACAAGATGTTAATGACCAAAGACTAACTTGCAAGTTAACCTTGGGTGAATGAGAGGGGGTATTTATAGCATTTGATGTTAAGAAACATGCCAAAATAAGGGAATAGTGAAATATGTTTCCATTTCTCATGTGGTACATTAATGAGTCAAATATGAGGTTGGTGGGGATTCCCATTTAGGTTTGTGAGTCTCCCACCTTACACATGAGTCCAATTTTGAATGGGAATCATGCACATGGGTTTAAATAAGGATTAAATACTATTCACCACCCTTTCTTATCTTCATCCAAGCACTTAAAGTGGTGTCACACCAAATGTCATGCTATTTTCCATGTGATGCATTCATAGTCAAAGTTTAGGTTGGTGGGGATTCCCATTTGGGTTGGTGTGTCTCCCATTTGGGCTAAGAAGTTAAAAATGGGTGCCCTTTGTCTTTCCCAAAACATTAAAGAGGTATTTATTGCATTTTGAAGGCTAATTTCATGTGTGAAGGCAAAATACATGTTTAATGATGGCTTCTTAAGGGTAAATTTACCATATTTTAAGGGGGGGGCTTGTGATGCTTAACTAAGGTCATTAAGTACCTTGGGAAAGGGTCCTAGGTGGGGTATTATGTCCCACATCAAGCCACCTCACTTCTAAGCCATGTCACTTGTCATATCACCTTTCATGTTACTTACCATGTCATATGCCATGTCACTTAAAATGTCACATGCCATGTCACTTACCATGTCACTTGCCATGTCACTTGCCTTGTCACTTGCCATGTCATCATGAATAGTGACAATGGGTCCCATAGTGGATAGTGATAGTGAATATCACTTTTGAATAGTAATTTTGAATAGTGATTTGGTTAGATTAAGAAGGGTCGATTAAGGGTTAAGAAGATTTAGGGGGTCTTTGGGGGTTCTTGAGGCATTTAGTCATACAAAATTGTAAGTGTATAGTTTTATATTATCTACATTACTCTAAGCAAATAAACAACAAAATAAAAAGAGAATTAATTACTAACAAGATAAGTTAATTACTTTTCTTGAAGAGTATATGGTTGTTTTAGATGATCAATATGCAAATAGTATAGAATAAAATTTATTCGGTCAATATTGTCTATTGAATCAAGAGACAAAATACACAATCAAATGAGTCAACTGAGCCTCCTAGGCAAGAAAGCAAGCTACATAACTATGTCAATCTAATCAACCTAGTTTGTTATAGTTATAGTTTTATCGATTGAAAACTATGAAAAACATGACTGTAATGAAGAAAATAAATGACTAAGATGGCGAGAATGAAAATAATAATTTTAAAGATGCTAAATTTTTTATTTTTTTATATTGTGTCATCTAGATGAGTTTTTTTTAATTTTCTAATAGAGTCAACTAGGTTGACTAAGTCTGAAAACTTCTATGTAAATAAGTAAACTGAGTCAAGTAGATCGATCCAACTACTTGTGGTTGAATATGATCCACATAATGAAAAAATAAAATCAATCTAATCTATTAGGTGTTAGATATATGCACATAGTGTTGGATTGAGTTGATAGATTCAATCTAGTGATGTAAGAATAAAATAAACAATAAATGAAAATAAGTGAAGGTGTGAAAGAAAAACATTAAGAGTTATTTCATGTCAGGTTCATTAGAATGTATACAAAGGAAATAGAAGCTTATCTAGAAATAAATCCTAGATCAAAGAAGATAAATCACAATATCCCTATTGCTTGTTGGTATATTTAGACAATTAAGGTCATGACCAATATGAATCTTTTATTTCTAAGTAAGGGGTCTCTTACCACACAATATCACTAGAGAGGGTTTCAAATACTCTAGTAAATCAATAGAAAACAATAACCCTAGTTAAGTCCTATGTTTTCTTATCAAAGTAAATGATAAAGCAAGATAAATTTAATCTAGTGCTCACCAATGCATTTGGCACAAGTAGGGATAATAGACATAAAAGTAAACATGTAAATAAAAACTCTACTCAATTCAATGTAGAGGTAATCCTAATGCATGGAGATAGAAACATATTCATAAGCTAAAACATACAACTTTATCTAATAATAAATAAGAGGAAGAGTTAGGAATACTTAACTTGAAGATAAACTCATCGAGCCTCAATCTCTCCCTTGGCCAATGGTTCTTTGCAAGAGGTTTTTTGTAAGGATAACAAAGATAGGTCAACTCTAAGATACATGATATCTCTTATGCATCCAAAGGACTTCTCCCACAAGATAAGATTCTTCCATGCAAGTGTAGTTTTAAACCCTAAGCAATGACTCCTTAAGACGAATGGTGGATAAGAAGATGCACAAATAATTGATTATCTTTATCTCTCTCTAATAAAAATGGTGAAAATGATGTGTTTATATGTCCATAGATAACCCTAAACCCTTTTAAAATTTTATCCAACAGAGTCAGACCAAACTATTAGGAATAAAACTAGATCTAATGCTACATGTTAAGATCAATAATCTATATCCTACTATGAAAGTAAATAATACAAAAAAATAAGCTACACAATAAGAGACAAGAGGGTGTAGACATCCAATTCTTAACACCTTTTGTGATGAAATTGTCATTGTCACTCAAATGCACATTTTATGTCAAAATCACTAAAATGAGCTAAATGGTCCAAAATTATAAGTTACAAGTGCTGATTTAAGCAAATTTATCCTTAAATGGGGTAATGTATTTTACGTGATACCTAACTTTGATCAATTCATTTCGAGTCAAAATGATGATTTCACCTTTTTTTGCTCTTGATCACTCTTTTTTTCTTATTCATTAGTACACATCATGTACCTTTATTAATTTGTGTTGGCAACATGCTAAATGGGAATATTGTTCCAAAACATCTAACATCACCTTCCAATTCTTCTCGAGTCAAATTATTACCTAGTAATATGACTTTCTGACCATTTTGATTAATTGAGGGCCAATTTCCAAAGAATTCCACAAATATAGATTAATATTTAAGGCTAATTAATTGAAATAAAGAGCTTAAGTGGATTTTTCCTGGAGCTTACTGAATATTTATTTTTGTTAATTGATTCTTATTAACTTCATCATCATGAAATCATCTATGGGGTGGAATCTACAAGCCATAAATGCATAAAATATCTGAATCATGGGAACCCAAGCCACATTAGTACCTCTTCCCCCCAAATCATTATGAGGGCATTTACTGATTTTAGACTTCAAAATTGAATGGATTCTTATTTACACATCTTCATCTTGATATGGATGATTCAGGTTCATTATGATCAATTACAAAAATATATAAATAAGAGACCTCTCCCTCATTTTTTTAAGCTAAATCATTGTAATCTTATAATGCAAAAGTGTGTCCACATCCTTTTTTGTTGATCATTATGATTTATTTGCAATCTTCATTTTATAGGATAGATTAGAGATTTCTTATATTGATCTTAGGTTATGTATAGTCTTCTTGAGGCAATAGAGGACCAAAGAAACCATTGTTGATAAAGACTAGAGCTCTAGATCAAGGGGAGAACATGCTTGGAGATGCTCTAGGGTGGTGGAATTGATTTGGGAAGGTAAATATTCTTGCTTTCTTTTAATTTGTTCTTCATTATCATTAACAAACCCTACATGAATAGGTTGTCTTAGATTGTCAATTCTTATGCATTATTTTGTGAGTTTTCATAAAAATGTTTTAGTTGATCCTTTTTATAATCCATCCTACATTTTGGCATGCCCGATGGGACCATTGAGTCCAATTTAGCAAGGAAGAAAATTTGAATTTTTTAGAAATCAATTTTAGTCATTAAAAAGTCCTTTAACAACATTTTTATGCTTGTTTTCCCATTTTTTACACTCACAGGTTACAAAGTGACCACCAATGGTTCTTAGTTACCATTGATGGTTAGCTCCAACTGTTAATGATTTGGTTGTAGGTGAAATACATTTAAAAATTTTAAATTTTGAGTATTCATTCAAGTTGTTGCTAAAAAATTACATGTTTTAAATCTCTGGTCTGAACCAAAACATGATCCAGAATCTTGCTTTCAGAGTTTTTATTCTATCTTAGGCTAAGTGACATTTTTGTTGAAAATATTTTTTTACCTAAAATGTTTTGATAAAATTCAAGTTTATATTAGTTAAAATTAAATTTTAAGTCTTTGGTCTAGTTTTATTTTATGATCTAGAAGGTTTCATTTTAGATATTTTTATTCTAATAGTTAATAAGTGCCTTTTGACAAGAATGTTGATGCCTTCAGGTTGACAGGTAACCATTGGTGGTTTGGTTTTGATCTTTGATGGTTGGTAATGCATCAAACACTGATGGATAGGTATGAATCATTGATGGTTAAATATTTAAAACTTATAGTCACTATGCTTTCAAAAAACACAAACTCAAGAGCTTACTTTTCAAGTTTGCTTGTCTCATCCAGAAAAGATCTTCTATGATAAACAACATTTTGACAATTTTCTTGTAGGAATAACCTTGAAAGTGATCAAATCATCCTTAATTAAGTATTTTTAAACCTATTTTTGGTTGCTTAAAAAGGATTAGGAACTTTCATTTGGTGCTTAAGGAAACACTTAGATGTTTATTTGAATGTTTTTGTGATTTTTCTTTAAAAGTTTTGCAAGTTAAGGCTAAGGGGCCAAAGAACACCACCAAATATTTCAATTTAGTGCTTTAAAACTTAATTCACTTCAAAGTTTTGTTTTGACTAATTCATTTATCATTAATTATTTTATAATTGTTTGAGAGAAAATAAATTTGTGCGTTTATGCTCTTCCTCCATCCCCTATAGGGAACTTATCGGATCAAAAGTACCATCTTCATTGAAAAAATGTGCCTTAGCCCAAAGCCATTAAAAATATATTGTGAAGGCTCTCCCTAATACCCACATGGCTTAGGTGATTTAAAAATAACCATAAATATATTTTACTTAGTTTTTTATTTCATGCATTTTATCTTGTGAAGGGGACTTCATTAATTACCATAAGTTATATAGGGAAGCTTTGACCTAGGGATTCATCTCCTAGCATCATCATCAACCCCTCTCCATGGGTGGTTATATAAATTGGGATCTCCTAATTGGCATGGTGGTTTGAGTTGTTGAACCATTTCCATTATTAGAGGCTAAGCCTAGGATGTATGATTATGTTGGACATCACACTACACTGAGCAAGTGATAGATGTAGTGGTTGTAAAAAGGGAATGACCTTTTAAAAAAAGTCATATAACACATACATAATTAATGTGTTACTTTTATTTTATGCTAATGTGAAAGTTGGTACACATGGGATCCATCTAAAAACATTAAAAACTTGTTAGCTTTATTCAACCCCACATTTCCACACCTTGTTAGTTTAAGGCTTAGGAAGATTGCTTAGTTGTATTTTTCTAATTTGGTCTTAGATTACTTGGTATTGATTTGATTCAAAAAATTATTGTTAACAAAAGGTCATAACCAAATGCATTATCCACAATTTATTCAACAAAGAGTTATGTAGTCCAAGTGAAAATCAATGTTTTCCTTGCTTAATTTTATTATCTTAAACATTGTGTCATTACATAATGCACAGAATATAAATACAAACCCTACCTCATTAGTGGTAACCGGATGGATTGGGCTAACTTGTCACTTCTCCTTTTCTTGGTTCTTTCTTCTCCTTTTCTTCTAGAAGCTCTTCCTCTTCACTCTTTTCCTCTCATCCCCCATCTCTTATCTCCCCATTTGAGTCTAGATCATTTTCCAAAATTTTATTAAAGTCCATTGATTATTTAAATTTGAAATTGCACTTTTCTAAGTTTTTAAGGCTGATGTGTTAAATGAGGTTCACCATTTGCACTTAACTTGAGGGAATTTGGGTTCAATTTCCAATTTGGATTGAATGTCTTTTATAGACTCATCATCACATTGTCATCTTTGGTAGACTCAAGTCATCTTATGCATTGCATATGCTTTGAGTCCTAGAACATATTTGCACTACCATTCCTATTACCATCTGGTAATGTTGTACCACCCATTTGGACCTAGTTTTATATTTAAGAATTCTTGCATGTTTCCAAATCATGAGTTTCTTAGTTTGTATTGTCTACTTCCTAGTCCAAAGGGATTTATTATAGTTTTATAATAGCAACTCATTGAAGTTAAACTAGATTTTATGCTATTAATGTATCATAAAAATTTAGGCTTTGGTGTACTAGTTCTCACTTTGGATTTTTGAGTTATCATACCCTCTTATAATTCATATGATTTAAAATTTACCCAAGTTTGAGTAATTTTTTGAGCATGTTATTCTAATAGTATCTTTGGTACCTTATTCATTTTTTTGGAAAAAAGATAAAAATCCATACCTTGTTTATAATGTTTGCACAACATTATCCAAATATTGTCAAATATGTAGAACAACCTTTATAAACATGACACTAAGGTACACTCATAATGGGGTCTCTTGTGTCCTTAGTTGCATGGTAGAAAATTATTATGATGGACATGAGTATTCCATCTTATTTGAGGATGTCATCCTCTTGGAGCCTATTTGATGAAAACAATTCCAATCCATGCTAATTGTTGTGCATCATCCTTGTCCTTCCCCTTCAATAATTTCACTTGAAGGTTATTATTTTGGGATATCCTCCTTTGATTTGAATATCACACTCAAAGTTTACCATTTTAAGCTATCCCCATTTAGCTTGTGCAAATGATCCATATTTCTAACGTGCAAAGGTTACCATTCTAGGTTATCCCCTTTTAGCTTGTGTGAGCGATCTTACTTTTCAAAATGTAAAGATTACCATTTTAGGCTATTATCCTTCAACTTGTGCAAGAAATACAAATAGATAACACATGAAAGTTACCATTTTAGGACCTCATCCTTTGGTTTTCACAAGCAACCAAACTAAGCAACATCATGTTTTTACCATTCTAGGCCCATCACCTATATTTATTGAGCTTATTATTAAAGTGAACTTATTGGATCAACAAGATTATGTTGATCCCTTATTCAATATTATAATTTTATAGATCCCTTTATTGAGCCACAAACCATTTTTCCCACTAAACCAATTGTTCCCCACTTTAGAAATTTTGAGATAAGATAAGAACTATTACCTTTTCAAGAACCATCTTTCGAGGACTAAAATGTGTTCAAAATTGATATTTTACAACCAATTGTGAACTATGATCATGATGTTATTGTTGAAATAATCATTTGTGATGATTCAACATGTGAGGAATCACCCATTCATATTTTACATGTTTTTAAAGAGCCTCATATCTTTGACAAGCTAGTCTCTGCAAAGTTATCTCTTCATCTTTTTGAATTCATTAAAGAGTCTCCTTTTGAAAGATAATATTTTGTTGAGTCATCCCTCAAGTAATTCCCTCTCTTTAATAGGATTCACTTAGATGAACCAGTCTATGGTGAACCCTTCCTAGATGATTCACTTTTTATTGAGCCCATTATGCCATCATAGGCCATTACTTGTCTAAAATTTATCATTCAATAGAACATTAAAGAAAAAACCATATCAAATGAAGAAATAACATTAAAGTTAGGTTTTATTTTTGAACCAACATTAGATTTAACATCAAAACTAGAATCAACATTAGTTATGACATCAGATTTAGATTCCCTTGTATCAAAATAGATTCAAAAATAGAGTATGGTATTGGTTGTTATAACATTAGTTATAATTGTGTTGCAGATCAATTTGAATATATTCATGATACTTATATGGTTTTTGAAGATGATTACTTCAAAATTGACATGGGTTCTCCTAGTATCTTCTATGAGGATTATATTGCCATTCATCATTCCATTATTACCACCGAATATAGCCATTATATTGATATTCCACCTCCCAATTTTTTTGATTAAGACTGATAGAATCACACTTTGTTGAATTACATCCATGGTGACATATAATTTTTAGAATATCAAGAGGGTTAAGACCAAATTCATGTATAAAAAGAACAATCTCCTAGTGAAACCTTTTTGGAGGTGCTAGGGGACAATCAAAGAATAAAATTAGCATCTTTTACTAAAACCCTTTTAAAAGTGATAAAAGACAATCAAATCCAAATGTTAACATCTCTTCATGAAACCTTTTTAGAGGCACTATGGGATAATCAAGAAAAATTCATTAGTGGAAACCTCATTGAAGCATCAACAACTGATCACAAAATTTATTCACTACTTGATGAAGACATTATCAAAGAAAAAGATAATATAGCTTTCAATCTACATCATAATAATATGGTAGCTACTCTCAAAATCAAACAAAAAAAGATCTAGTGGTCCTATCAAGAGCATCTTCAGAGGTCTTCGACCTGGGAAAAACTAAAATTATGTTGAATTTGGTATCAACAACATTACGTGTGACTAAAACTCTTGATATTCATTTGTTTCACATTAATTATACACTGCATTTCATCCACCTATTCATTACCCACTTATATCATTTATCTTGACATTATTTACCATCACTAGTAGCACTTTCCTTTGTAAAGACTACAAGGATATGTCTCAACATTGGAAAGAAATAAACTCAATGACCAACAAAGATCATGAACACATTATTGAGATCCAGAGTAGTAGCAAGTTCTTGATATAGTAGATTTTTTGAAAGGGTATTGGGTAGTAACTTTATAACAGATCATTTCTATTATCTCACATATTTACTAAGACGTAGATCTCCATATCAGTAAGAGCATCATAACCATTTTTCCCTTTTCCATTTACCATTTGTCATTCTATGCCTTGTCTCTTGGGGGAAACCCTATAGACTTTTTAAAATCATATTATACCATTGTGTTCCATTTATCACATTGTTTGAACTACATTGACTTGAGGTCGTTCAAGACTATGTAGGTAGTGCTTTATTTCTATTGAGATCAACTCAGTCACCTCTTTCTTCACACTTTTACCATTTTTCAAGTATCTTGTCCCACACTTTTGCCATTTCTTGAGCAACTTAATCCATGCTCTCACCATTTTGTGAGCAATCTAAGCCAATCATCACTTGGGGGCAATTTTCTTGCAACACAACCAATTATATTATGATAAAGACCCAATAAAGACCCACTTGATTTATTCACAAACCAAAAATAATTAAGACATGGTTTTTTCTAGAAATCATCAGATGTATAATTTTTACAAATTTTGAAAAAATAACATTGAAACCCTTTAAAATGCTGAAAAACTAACAATCACAAAACTAGGTCATGTTTGCAGTCATTCCTAGGGTTTATCCACCTTATAAATTTAATGATGCCATCCATTTTTTAATTTAAAAATATATATATATATATGTATATTTATATGTATTTTATATAAACCCCATGAAACCCTTAAAAATTGAAATCAATGAAAAAAAATTAAACAATATAGAATGCTAGATTTCACAGCAAAATCAATGGCATTCATCTACCATCTTGGCTCTGATACCATATCAAAGTGGGCCACAATATAGGATAAATATGGATAAGATTGAATTCATAAAGATAAAACTTTATGGAAAAGTGAAATCATAAGAACAACTCAAATACAAGATGCTTGTCTTCACAACCAAAGTATTGTATTAGCAACATTAGCCAAAAAGTACATAAGAAGGTACATTATATAGTGAGGAATTAGGTCACCAAAAAGTTTAATTAAATAAACTAATAATTATAAAGTGACTTAAATTTAATTTCCCATATTGACCTATTATTTACTTAAGCAATCTAATTATATTGTGTAGGTCAAACCACATAATGAGAAAAAGTCTACACTAATAGTTAGAAGGTAGGGGTAGATTATAGTTAAAATGAAGGATATTATTTAGACCATGTAAATAACATCCATTATAATAAGGTATGAAAATCATAGTTTTATTTTAGGTTCAATCCCTTAGAATGAAAAAGTCACAAATACATATCAATCATTTCTTGAGTACATATCCCATGAGCCCATTTATCTTCACAAAGGAGAAAAAGTGTAGAATCATGGAAATATGATAACTAGTTTGATTCATTGACATATAAATTTAGTAAAATTATAGTATATAATTGGAAAATAATAGATAATAATAGGTTAGAATAATAATATATTTTATTTCAAAACAAGTTTTAAAACACTTGAGAAATCAATTACGTAGAGGTTAATAGTATTAGTTGCATAACCATGTACATCGGTAGCTATTTAATAGAAAACTATAGTATAAGTTTCTTAATAGACAAAAATAGTAACTTTAAGTATCTAAAACATGGTTTTTAATGTAGGAATTTTCATTATTTTGACACCATATGGCACGTATTTAAGATAAATAGCCTCAGTGGAAACATTAACAACTCCTATGTATTCTAACTTAGTATAAGATAAATAAATAACATTATTATTATTTCTTGATGAATAATTAGACCAATATGAATCTATCTAACTAACCAAGTCGATGTTGATGCCTAATCCATTATGAATCATAAAACTATGAGTACCTTGAATGTAATGGATAATGTGATTAACTACTTTCCATTTCAGCTCATGTGGTAAATACATAAATATAGAGACCATGCCTAGGGCATATGAAATGTTAGGTCTAGTATGCATAAGGTATATGAGATTGTCAACAAGTTATCAATATGATGTAACATCAAATAAGGGATATGGTAAATTAGCCTCAAGCTTCACACTAGATAGAAAGGGAGTTGGAGATAGCTTATAGTTAGCCATGTTAAACCATGAAAAAAAATCAATAGTATACTTGGATTGTGTAATAGCGATCCTAGAGTTAGAATAAGAAATTTCAATATCAAAAAAGTAATGTAAGAAGCCAAAGTCAGTAATTGAGAACCTATTAGATAAAATAATTTTCACTACTATGATGGTGGATAAATGAATCCCTATGATTCATTAGGTCATCCACGTAGAGAACCATAATCAATAGTGAATCATCCTACCATAAAATGTAGACATTCAGATCAGAAAGGCATCTAGTGAATCCAATTAAATTAAGAAAGGAGTCCATATTGTCATCCCAAGCTTGAGGAGCTTGTTTGAGGCCATAGATATATTTTTGAGGTTTTCAAATTAAGGAGGAATCTTTCAAAAATCTTTATGGATGTAACATATAAATTTTATGTTTCAGGTGACTGTAAAGAAAGACACTCTTCACATTATTTGATGAACATCCTCATGATGTGCTATAGAAATGGTGATATTTAATTGGATTGAGTTTATTTTGGAAACTAGGGTGAACATCTCAATAAATTCGATGCCAAATACTTGATAAAAACCCTTTACTACGAAGTGCGCTTTGAACTTCTCTAGAGATATCTCTATAGATTTTTTTGATAGATCCACATACATCAAACAAGTTTTCTTTCCTTAGGAAGAGAGACTAAATCCCAAGTGTTTTTACTCAGTCAGGAACCATACACCTCTTCCATAGAAATATACCACTCATGAATTCTCAATTCCTCATAAAATGACTATGGATCAGAAGAAAAATAAATGAATGCATTTGGGTCATGATATAATTATGAATAAGTTCACCTAATATCTTATGGATATCCAACTCAGTTACCAACACCTTGAAGTTTCTATCTAGCCCAAAGAGGAATAGATGTCAAAGAGTTGAGAGGATATTCCTTAGAATATAAATTTATTATGGAAGGAGTTGATTAATGATCACTATTATCATCATCATAACTAGAAGAAGAATCTAGATTGTTAAGAAACTAATCAGGCAAATCTGAATCATTACAACTATCATCAAATCCTAGTGTGTTTAAGGAAGAAGGATTAGTGTCATGGGTATAATATAAATTAATATCTTGAAAATTAACACTTATTTATAAAAATAACTCATGAGTGGTGGTATGAAGAAGTGTGTATCCCTTGACACTGTCAGGATATCCAATGAAGACACAATTATGATTCTAAGGTTATATTAGGTCATGTTTATTATTCAAAATGCAGGCCATAGTAGGAGATACTAATAATTGTAAGTGATTTACTATGGGGTTTTTATCACTCCAAGATTTAAAATGAGTGAATCCACTAAATGTTTTATGAGGAACTCATTTATAGATGTAGAAAGCATAATTGATGGCCTCAACCCAATACTAAGGTGAAAGAGACTTGGATTATAGTATACAGTTGACCATTTACTTTAAGGACATATTATTTACTCTATAACACCATTATATTGATAAATATATGGAATGGTAACTTTTAGTTTATTACTCTTTGAAGTGTTGAATTATTCAAAATAGTTACCAACATACACACCACCTTTATCGGTACATAAAATTTTGATAACGTTACGTGATTATTTTTATACAAGCACCTTAAAGACCTAAAAATGATCATAGAACTTAATTATTATTAGTTAAAAAGTACACCCAAGTATACCTCAAAAATTCAAGAATGAAGGTAAGCATGTATTTCTCCTTGTTGAGTGAAGGAGTTGGAAGCGGTCTAGCAATGCCACTATGAACTAGCTCTAATATATGTGTAATTATCCATGATTTTCCTTTATAATAATTCTCCTCAAGATTCTTACCAAGTATGCATCCTAAAAAAACTCCATCATAAAAATGAACACATAGAAACCTTAAAACCATGTTATGATGATTTAGTTGATCTAAATAGTGATATATGATATGGTTGAATCACTCATCGACATAATTTACTCATCCCATATGAATGAATGAGTAGTCTAGTATAAGGTTGATCAGGATAATTTTTTTGATAAAGTATACAATTATAAATAATGATTTACTTTACCAAAATTAAAAATAAAGTAATTATATGCTTCCCTAATAACTATTGAATTTGGTGTGAACTCAACTTTATTTATCAAACTAATATAATTGATTTGATAAATAGATAGGAGATTGGTGGATAATGAGAGAAAACATAGAACATATTCAAATTTACCATCATTCACTTCAATATAACCTCTTCCACTAAATTCTATGCAAGTATTTTCACCCTACAATATGGAAGGCATATAACAAGGCTCCAAGGATGAAAACATGTCTTATGATGAATCCATGTGGTATGATGCACTAGAATAAATCACCCATGTGAGCAGATGGGATGCAACTGTAAAAAGTGATTTTCCCTTATCTTTATCCATTCTACTATCTTTGTAATTACAAGACTCATGTGATAATGAATTATGAGTAGAAGAATTAGAGACACTAATATTATGCTTCTCGAGCATCTTAGTCAGTTAGTAAATCTACTTATTCATGAATTTGTATTCATCATGCCCATGTTTCTTACACTAAGAAAATTTTAGTCACTATTTATTGGGTTTAATGTATAAATATGAGGACTCTTTTGATGCTTTTGACTTAACATCAATCTATGAACCTTTCTTTGCTTTGGGTCCTTTTTATTACATTTCTTATCCTTACTACTACAATCCTTCTATTTATCATGACTCATAATTAATACATGACATTTATATGGCTTTATAGTACCCATTTTAATAATATTATCTTGATCTCGAGTCAATTAAATAGCAAAAACATCCAAGGATGACATGATCCATGTATCTCTAAGGGTACGCTTGGTGGCGAGGAAGGTAGAAATGAATATAGAATAGTTACACCTCAATTTGGAAAGGATGGAAAGTATAAAGTGATCATCCTTGTTGGTAATTATGTATATTTTCAAATAAAACTTTAGTTATTAAAAAAAAATTATAAGTCTTGTGTAATATGAAATCTATCTAGGCTCAAACTAATGAGTTCATTCTTTGAATCATGATCTCTTGTTATGTCTTACTTCCCAAAGTGTTTTTTAATATAATATAGACTTAATTAGGATTAGCTATAGGTTCAATATGAAATATCAAGTCAAGAGACATATTAAAACATACAAGACCATATGTTTCATCACTTATATCAAACCACTTCATTTTATGAGTCAACTATCACTTATTTTTATGTATCGATTATGATTTGGTGTAGGCCTTTGATCCTCAAGAGGATTTGAACTTTGAATTTCCACTCATGATAGTTGAATGGTGTAAGAAGAATTTTTTTAATATAATCCATGGTGTAGAAAGAAATCATGTGTTGAACTGAGTGTACTAAAAGACTAGGAATGTGCAACCCCCCCTGAACATGCAAAAATTCAATTTTAAAGGGAATAATAATATTACCGATGTGTATAGGTAGAATAACTCACATTCAAAAAAATTCCAATTGAAAATGAACTATTAGATAAAATTTATGGAATATTGAATGTTACTTTCTCATAGTAAATATTAATCTCCAATTTGTATAAATTTTTGGTGTGCAAAATCTTTGGCCAAATTTTATGAAAAAAATTTAAGCTTCATTAGGTTGGTTATGACCAAGGGATTAAATTAACATGTGACAAGGGGATAAGTGATATGATGATTTTTCCCCCTCCACCTTCTTGATTGATTTAATTGATGTGGCAGTGATGTCACATAAAAAAATCCTCCACTTTTCAAATGAATAGTGGAAATTTCCAATCAATCAAATTTGATAGTTTCTTGGACATCCCAAGGTGCACAATGGGTAGGGATAGTCTAAAATGTGATAATAGTGTCATGAATTTTGGTGGTAATTAATTAGGGATAAATGTTTGTCAAGGGAAAAAACCTACCAAGGTGCTTTCAAGGGGTATAAACTTTGTTGATGCTAGAAAAACATTAGATCGAAAGATTCAAAATTATTTCCTTAAAAACCAGCAAAGACCCAATTGGTTTCTTGACAAACCCAAAAAAAATAAGACATGGTTTTTCATTAAAGTTATCAGATGTACAATTTTTTCCAAATTTCAAAAAACAACATTAAAACCCTTCAAAATGTTGAAAAACTAACTGTCGTAAAACTAGGTCATGTTTATAGTCATTCCTGGGGTTTCTCCACCTTATAAAGTTAATGATGCCATCCTTTTTTAACTTTTGAAATATATATATATGTAGATTTATATGTATTTTATAGAAACCCCAATAAACCCTTGGAAACTTAAATCAATGAAAAAGAATTAAACAAGATAGAATGCTAGATCTCACAACAAAATCAATGGCATTCATCTACCATCTTAGCTCTAATACCACACCAGAGTGGGCCAAAATATAGGATTAATATGGATAGGATTGAATACATAAATCTAAAACTTTATGGAGTATTGAAATCATAAGAACAACTCAAATACAAGATGCTTGTCTTCACAACCAAAGTATTGTATTAGCAACATTAGCCAAAAAGTACATAAGAAGGTACATTATATAGTGAGGAATTAGGTCACCAAAAAATGTAATTAAATAAACTCATAATTATAAAGTGACTTAAATTAAATTTCCCATATTGACCTATTATTAACTTAAGCAAGCTAATTATATTGTGTAGGTCAAACCACATTGTGAGAAAAAGTCTACACTAATACTTAGAAGGTAGTGGTAGATTGCAGTTAAAAGGAAGGATATTATTTAGACCATGTAAATAGCATCCATTTTAATAAGGTATGAAAATCATAGTTTTATTTTAGGTTCAATCCTTAGAATTAAAAATTCATAGATACATATCAATCATTCTTGAGTACATATCCCATGAGCCCATTTATCTTCACAAAGGAGAAAAAGTGTAGAATCATGGAAATATGGTAATTGGTTTGATTCATTAACATATAAATTTAGTAAAATTATAGTATATACTTAGAAAATAATAGATAATAAGAGGTTATAAGAAGCTATATTTTATTTCACAACAATTTTTAAAACACTTGAGAAATCAATTATGTTGAGGTTAATAGTATTAGTTGCATAACCATCTACATCAGTAGACTTTTAATAACAACCTATAGTATAAGTTTCCCAATAGCCAAAAATAGTAACTTTAAGTATCTAAAACATGGTTTTTAATGTAGGAATGTTCATTACTTTGACACCATATGGCAATTATTTTGACCCTTAACAATATTTTTTAACCTATGACATGAAATGGTAGGTTAAAGGAGTGACTGTGAAGGATGTGAAAAAGTGTGATATTGTCAAATATTTAACAATCTGATTCTTGTAATTATAATCAAAAGATATGTTATTAATTTGAGTCTTCAATAGATAAATGACCTATTAATCACATAATTAAAAATGAAGAAGTACATTAGCTAGACCATTTAGGACCTTAAAGATATTCAACATAAAAGTGGAGAATCACTGTGGGTGTATAATCATAGATTATTAGATGTCTTAAACAAATTTGATTTTAATTTATAAGATAACAAATCTACATAATTTATGGAAGGAATATGATCATGAATAATGTTTGCCATTGCTCAGTCATAATTCCTTACTAAAGTCAATGCAAGATCAACTCCAATTCAGGTTGAATATATTGAGGACTATGGAGATTCACCGTAATCTATTAATAAAATTGAGATAACTATAGATGATTTTATAATTAATATGGATGAATATAATGAAAATCAAAAACCCAATTTGGGCCTATGGTGTATGTAATGTGACAAATAATGGCATCATAAAAATGATTGCCCTGAAATTAAAATAGAATTCTAGGAGATTTGTAGAGTCATAGGGCCTATGACATCTAAATGTCATATATTAATAGAGTATATATATAAAGCACAATTTTTTTTATCTTAACTCTTATAGGTCACCAAATCATGATGAAAATAGTTATCAATCCCTACAAGAACATAAGGAGGAATCACTAAAAATGTTTTTGCAATTATAATGTATTAGATAACTTTTACAAACCCATAATTCCATGCTCATATGTTGAAATGACTAGTGTGCCTCCAATTGTTTCAAGATGGATTCCTTCTTCACCCTAATATCAATTTAAATCTCTAGTAGGATTCATGCCATCATCTCCATAATATCAATATCAGACATTACAAAATACTTTCATTCCATAAACTCAGTTGGAAATTTGGGATCCATCTTCTATTTAGAGACAATATGGTGTGTATGATGCTCAATAGTAGCAACAAGGTGGGGTTACCCATAACATCAAGGAATATTTGGTACATAATATGAATACTAGATGTAAGTTTGGAGTTTCCAATGCTACACAAGAGGATGCAGAGGATGATATCATTGGGTTTATTAAAGAGGTCACATAAATACTGATTGACAAGCTCACCAATCCATCCAATGATATTTTTGTGGTGAGTACATTCATATTGAATGAAATGGTTCAACTAACCCACACATACAAACATACTGTGTGGATTTTAAAATCACATACCAACACCATACTAAATATTACCTAATTTTGGAGAATTATAGGAAGGAGAAAGTGTGAAACATGAACATGATAAATTCACACCCTAAATATAATGCTTTTATGCAAATAATGACAAGATAACAACATGCAAAATATGGGTTTCCTCATTTATAAATGTCATAGGACCATATAATTCAAAATGTTCAATAAGATAGATATCTTAATCCTACCACAAAAATCATTTAACATATCAAGTTGCATAGGATATTCAAAACATACAATAATAGAATTCATTATAAGGTGATGCTACAAATATTGATGCATAAATATATGGGTAAATTATTTGCATAATACATCAAAAAGGAGTAGTGTTGGCATTAACATACCTATTAAAACTTTTGATCACTTTAATAAATTAAGATATCTCATATAATATCATAGATCTACATAATCTTATTGAGTGTGCACAATGAAGACAAAAACATACTGACAAGGTCATTTGTTATGTAAAATCCTAAAATCCTTAAGACATGGAATCTTCAATGGAAATTAAACTCATAGGATATGAGGTACATAATGATTTATTTGAATTTGGAAGTAAATTAAACATAAAACTGATATGTATATGGGAGGTTATTAGTTTAACATCACTGAGTTATAGTCTAGTTACTCTTAGTCTCTTAGATTATCAAATAGTGGAATCGATTGGTTAGCTTGAAGACATATAACTTAAGGTTGCTAACTTAAGCATGTGAGGATATTTTGAGGTAATGGACATAAAAATAGTTGAGACTCATTATCCCTCTTTGAATAGTAATAAATGGGATTATGATGATCAAATGACTATAAATATGGTGAAAAATCAATTGAAAGCACACTAATAAGATAAGATAATTGTGATACATTTAAAAAATTATTAGAATAAGCCATATGTAATATATATATATATATATATATATATATATATATATATATATATATATATGTATATGTATTATAAATATCCTATGAAATAAGGTATCTTAACTTTGGAAATATCATATTAAGTAAGTGGAAACTTGGATATGCATATGGTGAACTAGGTTATGGGAGATCATAAGGAACACCATCTATGAATGGTGTTCACCACATAAATCAAGTGCCACATTAATTTTCAATTAAGTATCTTAATCAATTCATTTTATGATTAGAATAACATTTTATTAATGTAGATTAGAGAGTCAGTACATCTAATTAAGCATTGAATGGAACTACTTCAATGTGGTGGGAAATGGATGGTTAAAGTTAGCTACCATGGGATGAGGTGTGCAAGTTGATGAGTGCATGATTTTAGATACCAATCACTATTAAGATATATTTAATATTGTTTCAAGTAGGATAGTGTCTAGAGATACACATACACAAGTGCATGGAAATATGGTTTGTGCAATGTCTCAAACCAAATTATTGGGTTCATGTATTCTCATACACTTTGGCATTGCCTCCAACTACTTCGTATATGCATCAAGAGTGTAGGTGATAAACTAACCATTAGGGACAAGTTCTAAAAGATTTTATCTAAATGTTTATTTTTTAATATGAAAATCCTAGAGTACATAATGCTTTTTAGAAATTGAAAAAAAATCTATGTCATGGGAAAGCAAAAGAATTAAGCACTCTGATAGATTCAACTTTGTAGCAGAGGCCATTAGAGATTTGAATGAATCTCTTCAAAAATATAAGGCAAGAAAAAAAAGGAACACATGTTTTTTTAAAATATAATAGGATCACAGATGATGAATAATTGACATAATCTAGTGATAGTGATGAGGACCTAGACTTTAACTATTTGTTTTAACCAAAGAGATAGGTAGAGCCACTAAAAGATAATGTCAAAGAAGAAACGTAGGATCCAAGGCTAAAAAATCTGAATATTCCAATGAAATAAGGATATATAACTCTATCAGAGTCCATTCATAGTAGAGATAATGGGATATATCAAGAAACACTAAGGAAAATTATTAGAAATATTAAGATAAAGTCCAATAATCTTCCAAAGTTTGTGACTTTAGAAGATTATTGGACTTAGAATGAAATTTTAAAAGGATTGTAGCTACTAAGGGATTATAATGAATTTTTTACACTAATTTTATAGAAGTGAAAGGTGTAGATCCATCATCAGGGGAGATACATATTGAACTAAAAGAGTGTGCAATAATTTTTAGAAAGTAACCATATAGATTAAATCCCAACATGAAGTTGAAAGTGAAGGCTAAACTAGATCACATGTAGGAAACATGTATAATTTATCACCCTACCTCATCCATTCATTATTGTATATACTAAAGGGTAGGAATCAACTAATAACATACTAAAATATGAATATATTTCATGTATAATTAGGTGCATAGTCAAAAGTCACGCCATAATAACAAATCTCATAATAGATTTTGGTGCATAAATGAATAACCCATTCTATGCCTTGAATGTCTCCAACAATCAAGGGTTGAATGGTGTCCTTTAAAGATCCATCTTAGGAGATCAAGGCAAAACCAAACCATGGACCTAAGTAATGACTACAAGGGATGGCTTGGGCTGAAAATAAAGTGAATAAGACTCTTAGACCCACACTATAATCCAAAAAAAACTAGCACATAGATGCATTATCATGGAATCATCTTCTTATTTAGGTTCACAATCATTCTCAGTGATTGATTCACCCACACCTATAGAAGATCATGAGGAGATTAAGTCTCTACAGGCTAAGAAACCAACCAAACATCTAAATATCATATCTCAAGAATAAGTTGTGAAGAATGAATAGGAGAAAGAAAAGGTTTACAAGGTGACTGTGAATAAGGCTTAATAGTAAGAGAAGAAGACTAAAAAATAAGAGGTCAAAAACAAATTGACCAAGGATGAGGCATAATGCAAGAAATAATAAGAATATATTAGAAATAAATCCAAGGAAGTAGAGGAAAAAATGAAAAGGGCCAAGGAAGTAGAGGTGAAAAATAAAGATAAGGAAGTAGTAACAAGGAGGTATAAAGAGAAAGAGAACTTAGAGGGTGATGTGGAAACACTATTTACACTAGTGAGGTGTCTTGGACATTGTTCCTACTAACTAGGTGCCATGTGGTTCCATACTCATCCAAGACACATGAGATTTTTGGTGTGCAATTCCATGTGGAAACTAGTGCCAATGGGTTTGATCTTTACCAAAAAGAGATCCACTAAATATTTTGGATGCACATGAAAATGGGAGATAAATATTACTATTCTAAATGACCATACATGTGCAATGGGACTCCATTTGAATTACACATGTTTTAAGGGCCCATACAAAGTGAAATAATTTGGGAAGACCTTCATAATGCACCAATATTCATTCCATGTGAAGGATGGTGTTTTTTGATTGGAGAAAGATTTTTTTATTATCATCTTATCATATTATTGTCTTTTTATTTTTTATCTTCTAATGGATAATGTTTTATGTCTTGTCCTTATTGCCTCCAAGTGAAGGAAGTCATAATTATTAGATGGATAGTTATTTTCACATGCTTTAGATGTTGGTAGTTATTTTATATAAGGATTTGATATCATTTTTCGTAGGAAGGTTGGATTGTATGTATTTATATTGAGGCAAGTTTGTAAGGAGTGGTCTTGTGAGGATTATGAATTGTGAGTTGTGATGTATTAAAGAAATCAATGAGAAGTGGTGTAATTCCTTGAAGATATCTATGTTTTTAATATCTATGGATTATTGAGAACATAATTTGGTATTAGAGAAAGTTTGAATCTTGCCTCCTTGTTTTCCAAATTTTTTGGGTAGAAAATAAGAGGAAGCATACTCTAATAAAAGAGAGTGTTTGGTAAAAAATGTCAAAGTATGTTTTTTTTCAAGTGTAAGAGATGGAGAAGAGACCAGCCAAGACTATGGTGGAGAAAATAGGTCCATATTTGAGTAGAAAAGAATATTCAGAAGAGATCATGACTTGGATGACTTAGTTAGAGTTGCATTTTAATCAAAAGAATGTTGAAGATCCATTGAGGGTAAAGGTTTCAAGTAATAAGAAGAATGGAGTTTGGGCCATGTGTTGAAAGTTTCTCAGCATGATAATACAATGAATAGGTAAGAATATGTGACTGGGAATATATGGTTTCCAATTTTATGGGTGAATTTTTACACCAAAAATTATAGCCATGATGGATGATAAAGCTTCATGTATTGAAGCTTAAGAGAGAAGAGAAGAAGAATATTTCCATGAAAGGCAATATGAAAGAGAAATTTTCATGAGAGCAATTGAAATTTATTCCATGTATTATAAAGGAAAAGTATGTCAATGAGAATAATGAGGTTGTATTTGAAGAAAATGAGGAAAATATTCTAAGTGTGGAGCTTGTATAAAATACAAAGTGAAATTGATCTACAAACCAATCCTAGATCAGAGAAGATAAATCACACTATCCCTTATGCTTGTTGGTAAATTTATACAATCATGATCATGACCAATATGGATATTATATACATAAATAAAGGGTATATTAACACACAATATCACTAAAGATGATTCTAAATCCTCTATTCAAGTAATACCACATAATAACCCTAATTAGGTCTTATGTTTTTTTTATAAAAGTAAATGATAAACTAAAGTTAATCCATTCTAGTGATCACCAAAGAATATAACTAAGCAAATTAAATTATGAAAGGTATGAAGTGTTATGAATATGGATGAATAATAAAATTAAATTAATCATGTAAGCAACTAAATCAATGTTTTTGATCTAATTACAACACACAACACAACCCTTGTACCAATGTTGGCTAGTGCAAGTTTTTTAATAGAAAATACAATTTGCAAAGAGCAAGTAATAAAATTGAAATATAAATTCTTATATAAATAGTGGACATTATTATGTGTTTTAAATTATGTTATGTTTTGTTTTTTCTAAATGTGATAAGGTGTTTGGCTTTGAAAATGAACTAAAAGTGGTAAGCTAAAGTTAGTTTCAAGTTTGTTAAGGATAAAAGGGATTTGTATTGGTGATGATACTAGCTTACTATTGAGGCCTCACCCCTCACTTCATAATACCAAAATGATAATGGTGTTAGGTTATTTTACAATACATACCATTAACCACATATTTATACTTAGCTATAAAATTGAGTCAACTTTCCCCTTTGTGATGAAATCTAAGTAGGTAGATGTTGGGTAGAATTTATTTAATATTTTTGGATATTTTGTGCTTTGGAAATGTTTGAATAAAAATAAGTGTGACTAAATCAATAAATTAAAACTTAATATTTATTCTTTGTGTGTTACTCTAATCAATTAAGCAACAAAATAAAAAGAGAATTAATTACTAACAAGATGAGTTAATTACTTTGCTTAAAGAGTACAGGGTTGGTTCAGATGACCAAGTATGTAAATAGTATAGAAAGAAATAAACTGTGTCAAATTTATTTGTTGAATCAAGATCAATAAAACATAATCAAATGAGTTGACTGAGTCTCTTGGGAAAGAAAGCAAGCTATAAAAATATGTTGATCTAATCGACCTAGTTTTCTATAGAGTTGAAATTTTAGAGACTAAAAACTATGAAAAACATGACTATAATGAAGAAAAGAAATGATTAAGATGGTGATAATGAACCTGATAATTTTTAAGATGTTAAAATTGGTATTTTTTTATATTATGTAATCTTGATGAGAATTTTTTATTTTCTAACAGAGTCAACTAAGTTGACTAAGTCTAAAAATTTGTATGTCAAGAAACAAACTGAATTGAATGGATCAATATAGTTACATGTGGTTGAAGATGACCTAAATAAATAAAAATAGATTTAATCTAATTGATTTTGTGTTAAATATACACCCAGAGTGTTAGACCGAGTTGATAAATTTGATCCAATTATGTAAAGATAAAATAAATAATAAATGAAAATAAATGAAGGTGTGAAAGAAAAACTTTAAGGGTTAGTTCACATTAGGTTCACTAGAATGTATTCAAATGAAAGGTAAGTTGATCTACAAATCAATCCTAGCTCCAAGAGGATAAATCATAGTATCCCTATTACTTATTGGTATATTTAGACAATCAAGGTCATTACCAATATGGATCTTCTAGACCTAACTAAGGGGTTTATTACCACACAATATTAGTATAGAGGGTTCTAGATCCTTTAGTAAATCAATACCATACAATAACCCTAGTTAGGTCCTATGTTTTCTTATCAAATTAAATGACAAATTAAGGTAAATATAATCTAGTGCTCACCAAATAATTTGACACAAATAGGGATAATAAACATAAACGTAAACATGCAAAGAAGAACTCTACTCAAGTCAATGTAAAGGTAATACTATTTCATGGAGAGAGAAACATATTCATAATCTAATAAGTGTAAATATATCTATGAATAAAGAGGAGCAAGAGTTAGGAATACTTACCTTGAAGATGAACTCATCAATCCTCAATATCTTCTTTGGACAATGGTGTTTTTGAAGAGGTTATTATGTTTTGTAAGGATAATAAAGATAGGTAAGCTCTCGGTTACATGAATTCTCATATGCATACAAGAGACTTCTCCCACAAAACAAGATTCTTCTCTCTATGTGTAGTATGAAACCCTAAGTAATGGCTCCTCAAGTAGAATGGTGGATAAACAGATGCACAAATAAATTATTATCTCTATCTATCTTTAATGAAAATGATGAAAATGATGTGTTTATATGTCTAGATCTAACTCTAAAACCTTTCAAAGTTTTAGCCAATAGAGTCAGAATAGACTATTATGAATAAAACTAGATTTGATGCTACATGTTAAGATCAATAATTTATATCCTACTATGTAAGTATATAATTCAAAAAAAAAACTACACAATAATAGTAAAGAGGGAACACATTACATAATATATTATATGGAAAGCCTTGATAAATTATAATAAAAAATAATGGGGAAAATGATAGCTTCTAGACTTTATTACTTTAGTAATTCCTCTCTTACAACATCTTCTCTAACAATTCCTTTCATTGGTAACATAAAAATCACTCAATGCTTACACCTAAAGCATTCAAGTTCTGAACCAAGCATAACATATCCTTCAAGATCCAACCTCTGAGCATTCAAACATAATCCTTTATGGATCCACTAACTAGATGAATTATATGAAAGAGATCATGCATATTTATACATTACAACAAGAGAGAGAATATAGAGAAAAAAAGTAACATCATAGGCATCCCAAAAAATTATCCACATTCCATGTGGGCACTAGTGATCAATAGTAAAATGTTTGTTTTCATGTGAAAGGGTCACAAATTGGACCATCCACTTTAGATAATATCCAAGATAGTTCCATGTGACTCCAAACATTGTCTTCCACTCCACATGTGAAGACAGTCAACAAAAATAAAATCTTGTCTTCAGCTTCCATGTGTACACCAAATTATAAAAGGTGTTAAAATCACATTTTAATTTTTTACACACATGTGAACCATTGTGTACCTTATAAATTCAACCCATATCTAACCCTTTGTATTTTTCACCACATGAAAAATCCATGTGACTACTAAGGATAAAATGCATGTGTCTTGGTGGATTTTTATACCCCACTCCCATCACAACAACCTAATCACATGTGAGAGGCCCTCTATGGACCCTACAACATCACCAATCAGCCACATCACTAACCATACACATCACCAACATGCCACATCACCATGAATAGTGGATATGAATTATGATAGTGAATAGTGACTTCACACCTAACATACTCCCACTTGAAGCCAATATACACCTAAATTTTACCACACCTAAGTATTATGCAACCAATTATCTATATATTCCCACTACTACCTTGAGACAAACCCACTAAATGTTTTCTTGCACTACTAAAACTTCTATGCCTTAACCAGATTTGTTAATATTTATTCTTACATAGTAGATTGTAGCATCTAAAGTGATTCTTAAATTATCCACAACATAGCCCAATACTCCTATTGGGATTCTACCATGAGTCACTCAAAACTCCCATTGCTTAGGAATATCTAGTTTAGTGATCACCATGGCATCATGAGGCTTCCTAATCCTAATGAATCTAATACCCAGGCCAACAAATTGTCTTCTTCTTCTCTAGGACACTCCTGGAAAGACAAATCATAATGAAATAATTGGAGTACTTATTTTCTCTCACATCATTATTCATATGTATCCTTTTTTTCTCCTCTTATCACCTTCATCTCATGTGTTCTAGATAACTAAGCCTTCACAATAGTGATCATGTTGGGACATGCATCCAACATGTCAATAATACATATAAATAACATTTGATAAACACTTTGGCTCTCCATGAAGGTACTGAATAGCATATCCTCCATTAGAACATTTATTGGAAAACCATATATTAAATTATTTAAAATTCAAACCAAAAACATTTTTACCTCATCCATCTATATTTCTCTCCCTAAGAGAGATCACCATGTAGGAATCATGTTAATCTAATTCCTTAAACATCAACAAGTGCATGAATCACTCTTGATAGTAGTGTAGAGAAAATATCTCATAGAATTCAAAAATATACTTCTCTATATATCCTTCTCGATATCAACACGGCACAAGTTCACTCGACTAATCACAGCTCCTGAGAAGTCTTCATGCTACTCGATGAATCAATACACCTATCAATTTTTCAAGCCTTCATTTGAAATGGTCAAAACTATAATTATCCTTATAGGAACACCATGCCTCAATTTTTATGATACATGTATCCATCATATACTAATCATGCCAAATATAAAACAAGTGGACCAATCATAGCTCTAGGTAAGTCATCACGCTACTCAATACACCAATGCACCTACTAAATTTTTAAGCCCAAAAATTGCATCCAAAATGCATCAATGCTCTACCACATGTCCAAACACATGAACTTATCCTTTTGGGAAAAATAGGTCTCACTTGTTCATATACATATTCATCTTCCTCATCCTCAAATACAAAAAGAAAATGATAACTTCATGTTTATTTGTACCTCCTTCCTTTGCATGGATTTTTATCTTCAACATCTCGACTAACACCATGTGGCCAATAGGATACCACATCATACATAGCTTACTCTATTTCCATTAACCATAAAAAGGTCCTGCCATGTCCTCAACCTCTTCCAAAGGAGACCATCTTGCTCCTCAAGCTAAACAGATGCTTTCTCATCAATAGGAACACTGTGTAGGATACTTACTTGTCTAGAAAAGTTTTTTTATATTGTCCTCCACTCATCTGTGGGTCTCCCCTCAGCAACATGAAGAGAACATGATCTACAAAAAGATATCCTCCACCTTTCTCCATAAATATATACCTATTAATATAATTTTTTATACTCATTAACTTGAACTTTCTTCCTATCATAAGCTTTCATTTTTACAAACTAGCCAACAATAGAAAAAACTTAGAAACATGGACTTTTAATCATGGCTCTGATACCAATTGTTATGAATAACATTAGATCTGATACTAAATGTTAAGATCAATAATATATATTCTACTGTGCAATTAAATAATGTAGAAAAATAAGTAACAAAATAAGAGACAAGAAGAAACACATTACATAAGCGATTACATGGAAAACCTTGTTAAATGCAAGGAAAACCCCATAGGACAATTGACAGTTTATAGAATTCATTCCTTCATCAATTTAACTCTTACAATATATCCTATAGAAAATCCTTTTAGTGAAAACATTACATTTTGGTGGATCTAAAAAAATAGAGATGGGTTTTGTTGGTGGGGTGATGAGGATGCATTTGATGAATATGTTTTGGTCATCATCGTTGTAAGTTGTAGAGGTAATTCAAGAGATTATAGGGGTTGATCTATTGGAAAGAAGTAAGAAAGTGAAAGTGAATTCTAATTTGGTGGATTTATTTTTAGTAAATTTATTTATGGTGGTTATGGATAAAGACCATGTAAAAGATCTAGCCGTTTTCTATGTGTGCCTAGAGTATAGGGTTTATGTTCTTTATAAAATAGATAAAATGTAAGAGGGTCCTTTTATAGATCTCCTTTTCTCAGGGAAGGATGGATTGGGATTTATTCTATTTTCCTTATTTAGGGATTTGGAGGCAATATTTATTACCTACTTAATGTTTTCAAGAGCTATAGAAGTTGTGTTATGGAGATGAAATGGAGGCTGAAGCTAAGGGTATGGCTCTACCAAATTTACAAGAAATGTTACTCCCACTCCCTCAACTAAGATAGTGGAGAGTTGTGCATAGGTCATTAGGAAGGCCATAGGTGATTATATGATTGACATGAGACATTTCTTGTGGTCACTTTTAGGCACCTCTATGGTGGGAATAGAATAAAGGCAAGGTTAAGGTGTAGGGAACTCACATAATAATATATAAAACACAAAAAAATTCCTAGCTAAGGGATTCAAAGGGAGCTAGTTGGTAGGTGGGTTCTATTTTTAAGGATCACACTTGCCTGTAGTTGATGATATGCCAAATTCTTGAGGTGAGGGAGAAGGTTCTTATGTAGAATACATTTAAATAACATGATGATGCTTGGAAAGGTAACTAGATCATCATGATTGATTATCTACTAGTATCTTATGAAATGCTATTTTTTATCATTTAGTATTTGGTGATAATAGGTTTTGATATTAATCAAGCCTAGTTAAGTCTGAGACTTTTAATTTATCTCATATATGTGTATATACTTTATGACTATATGTTTTATTTTTATTAATGTCGGTTAATGCCTTAATGATTATTTCATTAAGCCATACCTATTATTTTTTTTGGATTTTTATGTTATTGGGAAAGGGACCCATAAACCTTGATATCTATCTAAAATAAAATAAAATAAAATAAGTGAGGTTCTCATCTAAATCCTTAATTATGTAGTATTATTGACTAATTAGAGGCTGAAAACATGACATCATTATGAAATAAGACTGGGTATCTAAAAATATTTCTTGAAGAGAGATATGTGTTTTCAAGATATATGGATTATTAAGCACATCATATGGGAAAGAAGAAAAAATAAATAAAGATGACTTAGAGGTATTTTATAAGGCTTAACAAGAGAAAAATTCCAAGGAAGAGTTTTAAACTTGGGAGAAGTAAGCCAAGAAGAAGGTGGAGGAGCTAGAGGCTAAGAATAAATTTGAGGTAGAAGCCAAAGAAAAATTTTAGGTAAAATTAAAAGAAAAATTTAAGGAAGAAGAAAAATCTAAGGTAGATACAAAGTAAAAATAAAAGGTGAAAGCATAGCCCAAAACACAACATAGAGACATATACAAGAATGTAGCAAGGACCACCAAGATGATGGGAAGATCAAAGACCCAAAAACCATCATCTACATCTCAGGGATTAAATTATACTCAGAGGGGTATATAGGAGCAAGCATGAAAACATAATATGAAAATATATATTTAATGTCTATAGTATATTACTACATGCTCCTCACATTGCATAATATTTTATCTCCCCATGGAACATATAAAAAAGGCACCTATGTAGGTTGTGACTTCTAATTTAGATTTGGTTACAATAATTCATGAGGCATATCTATATGTTTGAAAGATTTTAATACCCAATCCAATTGAAGGAACAACTTCCTTTCAATATTATATCATATAGACAACTTGGGTCTTATAGTAATAAGTTTCATAGCTCTAGGAGGAAAACATAGAAATACACCTTTGATTCACTAAGGCATGACAAATCATTAAAAAACCTTTCCCTACATTGGTCACTCAAGTCTTGGGTGACCAAGTGATGTTTGAATAAAATTAGTTCTTATCTCTCATGTTAAAACTAATAAAGGACTAAATTATTGTACAAAATATACAATGGTTGCGCACTCAAGATGTAGCATTAAGGAAAAGAAAGAGATGCTTTTTGAAAGTTTGGAAGAATATGAACAAGTATTGGACATGGCTATCGTATAATCCCCCTAGATCACATGAGGTATAATTGCATAGAATATGCATCTCAACAATACATTGTTAAATTCCAAACCATAGTTTGATAAGGTAGACAAATCTAAATCAATGATGTAGGATCACTCAAAAACCTCACACACATTAGACATCTCACTCAATAAGTCACCTGAATTTTGATATAATGTTATGTAGAAGTTATAATTATAGAAAAATAAGATGTTTTAAAACACACTAGATGGTATAATAAATGTATTCATGCAGTCGATTAGAGGAGCTAGGACAAGAAATACATAAGAAAGTGATGCATGCAAGGGCACTCATCACCATCATTGAAGATTAATATATTCACAATTTGATTCTAGACCAATTATTATTATACACAATGATATTTATGGTGTGGTAAGTTTACATTGATTGAAAAATGTTTAAAAATATTTGTCACACCTGGATAACTCCATCACATAACTTGTGGAAGATACTCAGTTCATTCCTTTAAACCAACTACAATAGGTACTCTATCAAATTAATATGACTACAACCTCATAGATGGTGATTCAACTACTATAACTACCTATATCACCAAGTTTTAAAATAATGACATATTCCTCCACATCCCAATCACTTCTAGTTTCATAGCCTCCACCTGATCAAACAATGCAACCCATTCCTCCACCATCTATATAGGTACTATGCAAGTCACAATTTAAAAAAAATTATCAATTTTTGTAGTTAGGAATGATGAAACATTATGAATGGGGAAAAGATGGTTTAAAATACATAAAGGGTTTCCACCTAATTAGGCTCAAAAATTGAAAAACCATAAGGGTAGTAGATTGATATGCTACTTAGTTTAAAACCTGAAAGGGTGATTAAGTAGTGCACAAGGGGTGAAATTTGGTAAATGACACATTGAGTAATAACTACAAATAATGTTTTACACCAACCTTTTTTATTAGGAAACTCAGAGATCTAGTTTGTGATAGATTTATGTGATGTTGCATCAAGATAATATTTCCATTTAAGTCTAGTAAAGTGGTGGAAATAAATAAGACTAAAAAAATTGTATATTTAGTTAGTGGACATGTGTGTGACTCAGATTATTTTTTCTTTTAAATCTCTTATTGAATGTATTTATCACTTGAGAGCATAGTAAGAGTCTACAACATGTGAAGAGTTTTTATTTTATTATTATTGAAAGACTAGAATATGAAGTGATAATACCTTGTAAAATATATATATAAATCACTTGGGTGAGTTCTATAATGGTTCTAATGTGATAGAGATTAATAAATTTATGATAATGGTTGCTCTCGAATGTTTTCTAGAATTGTTTCATCTGTAATAAATGCCTAATTTTTTCTAAATTTATTAATCATGGAAAGTAATATTTTGTATGTTTCATAGATATTAAGAATTCATTTTATTTCTTAATTATATAAACTTTCATTGTTTTATATCTTGTTTAGTGTGCGACTATAACTGTGATATGATTTTGTGTCACTTTGTGTAGTTATCCTTGTATTAACATGTTCTGATGGGTTTTCTAGGAACATCTACTAACAATAAGTTGCTATACATTAAATTCAATAATAAATATGAATAATATTATGAGGCCTCAAGTAAGGGTATAAAATATATATATGAGGAATCTAAATATTATCGCCATATATCTCATGCCATGCACTTTAGGATGTTAGTACTCCTAAAAACATTAAGATGGTAGGTTTCCTTAAAAAAAAATTGAAAGTGTTTTTAGACTAAAGGATTACATAAAAATTCATCAATATTATGTTGGATATTCATTTGATCTATTTCATTTACCCATCTCCATAATTTTAGGTCATGATTGTAGATAGTGGCATAATCAATTATTCTATAAAATGACATAATATTAAGTTTGATATAGGAGACCACATGCTAAACTATCTTATGTTTGTTATTCCCATGGTTAGGGACGACATTGTTTTAGGATTATAATGGACCAAAAATTTGGGCACCAAGATGAATTTATAGGAAATTTTTAGGTGCTTTCATTCCAAAGGAAGGACATTTGAACTATGTGCATTATGGAAAAATATTCATAATTGGTTAGTTTTCATCAGATGACAAAGATTCTTAAAATGAGGGATAAAATACTTATAGTGTGATTTTTTCCATATAAGTTCAACCAACATATGTGTCAAACATCCTAATTTACAAATGATTCTTGATGACCACCTAGCTATTTTGTATACCATGCCAAAAATACTACCACTAAGAAGAGAACATGATAATTCCATAATACTACTTCTAATTAGTACACCACCAAACATAAAACCATACAGATATATATATATATATATATATATATATATATATATATATATATATATATATATATATATATATGCCCAAAAGAGTTGATTTAAAATATGGTACAAGAAATAATAGAGCTAGGTATTATCAGATATATCCAAAGTGAATATTCATCCTTGGTGGTCATGGTGTGCAAGAAAGATGAAACTTGGAGGACATTCCTAGACTATATAGACCTCAACAAGTAGACCATCAAAGCTAATTTCATATTCTAATAATCAATAATTGGCTAGATAAATTACATGGTTATATTAATTTTATCAGTATATCTTTATTCTATGTATCAAAAAATTTGAGTCATAGATGAGGATATCATTAAAATAAATTTTATATATCATGAACACCATTATGCATTTATGGTCATGACATTTGGTCTCACAAATATGGAAATAGGCATACACAATAGCTATAAACACATCAACCTTTACACTAATGTCTTCAACACCTAAAGATATAACTTTGATTATCAATCTCTCAACATATCCAAATCCAAATTTTGGATCACACAACACTTCATGTTTTCCAAAACACATTGCATACTTGAACCAATACACAAAGATCAATTAGGACACATTACATATCCTAACTAAACCTAGTCTTCAATTATGCACACTTAATGCATTTTTCATAGTAATAAATCTATCACAACTTCAATAACATGACTAGATGGTCATACACATAGTCCACACACTTATCTACCTCTCAAATCAACCACCAAACTTAGATAGTCTTCACCTAACCTTTGATCACATTGAAATAGGAAAAGCACTATTTTTCCAACAAAATTATGACCAAAGTTTCATAAAAATCATCCACAAGGCATTCTACCCCTCCTTCACTCCATAATTCAAACATACAAGACTCTCTCAAATAGCCTCTTGAGCATACTTACACATTTTGCCTCTTCTATGCTTATTAGGTACAATGACCTATGTTATCACCTTCATCACCATACTCAAACTACCAAGTGTGATCCTCTTCACTCTTTGATGGTCCTCACTAACCTATACCTTCTCTTTCAAAGGTTATCTCCTTTTCTTGGATCCATTCTCACACTCACTCATCCAAGTCTTAAAAGTCTATAAATCATCACTTTTTATTTCACTATTTATAGAGCAATCACGATAACCACCATCTTGGTTGGCCTCTTTACATGCCTTAGCACTTAAGGTATCTTTAATATTAAGACATGATTGGAGAGAGTGTTGGAAAAAATAATGCAATTAGTTATTTTGAAGTCTTAGATGAAGTTATTATTCAAAACTTAAATTTATGGTTTCATATTATTTATCACTCTACTACCCCTATTAAGCTTATTCCAATTTTGGTGTATAAATATGCTCCAAACAATTAACTAGGTTCATAATAGGTAACCAACATCATATATTCATATACTAACTTAATAATCATTATAACATAGGATCAATTTACATATGAACACTTACTACTTAAAGGAATATTTATGATACTAAGTAATATATTTAAGGAAGATTAATTTCATGTAGATATTGTCCTAATAGTAACTCAGATAGGTATTCTAAGTTAGACCAATCTATCTAGTATCTTAATAAATATAATGAATAAGTTTTAAATACAATATAAATTACTAGTTATTTTATTGTATATTGCATACAAAATAAGTTATTATATTAAATATATTACATAAACCTAAGTGATTTTATATCTCACAATAGAAAGCATATCTTTAAATATAAATTCTTTAAATATATTGTGAGATATATAGCCAATAACTTATACTCATGTTATTATATAATGAAAATGAATATGGTTAATTAGATATATATTTATTTGCATTTATAAGCATATCTAATAAATATATGGTTATAAGTAAGTTATTAATTATAACTTACAATAACCTCTAGTTTATTATAAGATAGCTAAATTATAATAGTTATTACTAATAGTTTATTAGCTATTAACTTATAAATTATAATATAAACCATAAGATTAGTATAATAGCATTAACATATAAGTTACTATATAGTTTATACTAATTAAGTTAATATATATAAACTAACTTAGTTAATATTATATAGTAAGTAATATATAAACTAAGTTAACTAATAATATAGTATAGTTAAGTTATAAACCTTATTACTATAGTATAATACCTAGATTAACTTGATTAGTTAATATCTGTTATAACTATTAAGTATGGTATAAATTAACTTATATTATAGTTAATATATATCTATAACTTATATTATCTATTAACATATTACATATAAATATTAATAACCTCTAAGTTATAACCTATACCTATTAATTAATATGTTTAACTGTTATATAATATATAGCTATTAGTTAATATACTTTATTGCTAAATTATAATGTTTTTTTAATAAGTAATAGCATTTAAATGCATTCATGTTGTCGATTAGATGAGCTAATGCCATAACTAAATTATAATGTTTAAAAAAAAAAAAGTAATGGTTATAGTTAATATACTTTATTACTAATAATAATAGCATATAACCCCTATTAATATATTAATTTCTAATATGATTACTGAATATTTTTAAATTTTGCATTATCATTCTAGTGTGGTCTTCCTCTTTATGTGTTATTAACTCAATATTTTTTTCATCCATGAGATCCTACAGTTTATGATTTAGCCTATAAAATTTATTCTTTTAATGTCTAATACATCTAAACTAATCATAATATGCATTAATATCCAAGCCCTTAGGTAGAGGTTTGGTAAATTCAAGCTCATATGGAGGATGCTGAGAGATGAGATTAAAATTAATAAAATTTTATAATAAGATATCAAGAGGTTATGGTAGGCTTGTGAATTGCATCTTAGGTGGAGTTGCCAATTGAAGATTGTTTGATGATTGTGTTATTACATCAACTGTTGTCTTTAACTCATTCTTTTGGTCATTGGATTTGACTTAATAATTTTTATTGCTTTGAAACTTGGAATTTGAAGTATATGGGAAACTTGGTGCATAATTTAACTTGTTTAGTGATATAATTTTGACTTCCATTTCTTTTACTATGTGACATAGCTCATATAAATATCTAAATTTGTCAAATATTATTGATTCATTGAGTGGTGATAATAATATTTGAGTGAATATAACTTACAAATCATTATCTACCATAGATTTTTTCATATTTATAGGCATAATATTGTATTTAAGGACATGTTCACTTATTTTCTCATTTGACCCTTGTTTAAGTTTTAAAATTTGTTTATAACATAAATTTTCTCCAATATTAATGGATAAATGTGATAAATATTGATCTTCCAATGGGTTATGCTTTGATTGATTGAAGTGGGAGATCATAGAAAAATAAAAAAGAATAATATTTGAGACATATTAGAAGGATATTGTTGAGTAATTTATCATTATAAGCATAGTTCAAACATGTATAAAGAAATCACCATATATATATTGATCATTATCACCTTTACCCTCATAAAGTGGTGGATTAGGTGCTAAAAAATATGTCGATAGTGGGTAAGAGGATATTTTAGTTTCCTAAGGGTTGTGAAGTAATGTATGAGATTCCATTGAGTGGGTTTATTTGGAAAAAACATTTCTCTTACTGTAATATCTTATCATATAACGATAGAATAGTGTTCTTGAGAGGATACATTACATGAAGGTGTAAGTGGACCTTATGTGTGTTGAGAAGTGTTGTTATTGATGTAAAGGTCAATATTGATGTCATTGATGTCAAGTCAAGGTTGATATTATTTATGTCAAGGTGCAGATGCATAGTGAGTAGTCGCTGAGATATAAACCATGTGACATGAGATAATTTGAAGGAAACCTAATACCTTTCTTTTGAGAAAGAATTTTAAGGTAGATTAATTATTATTAGAAGGATAATGTCATGATTCAGGTCATATTGATGACTATCAGTAATCTCATAAAGAATTTTTGATGATTAGGTCAAGATAAGCATGTTTTGAGTACTAGGTATCTTGATAATCCTAGTCATAACAAGCTTAATCATGTCATCGGAATATGCATGATGAGAATAAAGAAATATATATAGAGGTATGATATTGTATGAGGAGTATGAAAGTCATGAGATCAAGGTATAAAATCATCAACAAGTGTTTTCAAAATTAGTTGTCAAGTCTCAAAATGCTTGAGAAGTGTAGTCATAACACTAGTGATAGCATGAAGGAGCCTTTTGAGAAGGTATGAGCATGGTGACCTAATGAGATGGATTTATTAGAAGTCATACATGAAGTATTTGAAATATGTAACCTGAGATAATAATAGAATTAATTTATAGTTAAAAATTATGCCATTTTCAAAAGCCCTAAATTAGGTATAAGTTGGCCATATTCCCATAAAAATACAATATATAACTATATAATTTGACCCCTTGATTAAGTCATAAATCACTTATTATCCTAGTTATATTAATAAAATATGTTTAATATATTTAATAAAGTCACTATTGTTTTCTATTGTGAGATCTATAATGTAAACTAAATTGAACACTATTAGTTATCTTATATATAATATTAAAGTTATCTTTTATAATATTTAAATAGGGTTAATATACCTAAGTAAATAAGCTACACTTTAACATTATGCCATATTCATTTATAGTAAAGTGACAATAAATATATAACTCCTCGCTCCCCCACCCTGACACACCCCACCACCACATTGGTTATGGAACATGATCAAGAACACCATAAAATGGTATTGAATATACCTAATCCAAAGCACACTATAAATATATTTCATGTACCCATTCAGGCACATGATGAAAATTCAATTACGGAACCTATACAAAAGTTATCTATATAATTAGATCAAGCAAAAAACATATACCTTCTTAAGATTCAATTTGTATAAAAAAAAGTTATGCAACAAAGAAGTCAAAATATCCTTTAGTGCATCTTAAAGAAACCCATAAGATAATTCAAGATGTTCCATAGTGAATAGAGGTAGTTACAAAACAAAATTTAAAAAGTATTACACCTTCTTCATTTACGCATGCAGCAACAAATTTTATAAGTAGTGACCATGCTAGTTTCTATACAAAACTTGATGTTTTTTTATATTCATATTTATCTACATGTAGTGTTCCTCATCCATAAAAGTTTAGGCTTAAAATATCTGATACATGGACATATTATGATCCCTCAATTTATGGGATCATAAGCTAGTTCTCATTCCAAAATATATAAAAAATACAAAAAATCAAATATATTAAAAGATCAAAATATTTAAATAGTACAATACACTCATAAAAAATTAAAAAGACAAAAATAATGACATGAGAATCACATGTGATGCTAGTTACTTCTTTTCATATTTTATTCATCATATATGTTGGTAGATATCATATTATTTTCTATACACACATTCATTTCACAATATATTTGAGTGTGATGTAGGATGTACATTACATGTGTATTATTATATGCTTGACTTCCCTTCTACCTAGTGTTTATGCTTATATTATGTCTTCTAAACCATCAGGTTGCATGATAAAAGTTTAAATATGTCTAAGACTTCAAATGCATTATTGAACTCCATATATTACAAGTGTATTTATAATAACTCATATTTTTAAATTGTGTTACATGCATATGCTACTTTTATAACAAATACAAAATTAATATATGTAGATGAATATATTATTTTTTAGCTACTCCTTTGATGTTATTTTACTTTCTTACATGATAGGATGGACATTTCTCACTTATTGTGTGTGGCTATTGGCCTTTGTGTAAAAAAATATTTAGAATATGTATGAGATCATTATTTTGTATGGGTGGCATTTGAACATGTCAATTTATTCTATCCCTTGTCATTATTTGTGAAAAATAATTTCTTATGTGAAATTTGAACATGTCCCTTATATGTGGCTTTGGGCCTTAGTGTATGACATTATTATGTGTTTTACTTGTGTGTTTATTGATCTTGACTAGTGGTTGCATGCTCTATATCATGCACTCCTAGTGAATATTCTAATTCAAATATACTTACATTACTACATGCTTCATATATATATATATGAAAATTTTTATGGTTTGAATTCAATATATTACATGGAAGCTTTAATGATAATTTCAATTCTATGATATCATACACTCAAACATAATGAAATTATTACTATATGCTCATATCTTTATCATATTATATAGTTAACTCTTCTTTTTAGATGAGTGAATTACAATCCAAATCCTCCATCTCAAAAGTGGGGTATGACAGTGGCATTGTCTTAAAGATAAAAACCTCCATCAATAGATTTGGTATGGAACACACATTCAAATTACAACATATAGGTTCCAAAAATAACATAGTAGATATTTTCAAATATTCATAGTGGTTCATAAATCAAACACATGATATATATTATCACATTAATACAAATTATGGGGGTATATGACATGTATATACACTCACTTTTAAAACACTCAATGCACATAGTTATACACATTATAATGCATGTGCATGTGCATGTGAAAAAATAGTTACAAGAGAAAATCTATGGTTGTAAGCACAATTAAAAATGAGCATATATATGCATAAAATTGTTTATCATTGGCACATATATAGAGAGGGCATGATATTCATTCATGTTCATGATTATTAAAAGTTTAGAAGTTTAAAATTTAAAATTTTCAAAATTCAAAATATTAAAATTCAAATAAAATTCTATAATACATGTGGCCATGATGGAGGCATGAATGCCATTCATTCCCTTTTGATCATTTTAATTAGAATCTAGATCCATTTGAATCTATTTGATTTGAACTTGTGTAGGGGATGTACATTCGATTATAATGACTTTAAACAACCTTAGAATCACTTCTATTGAACCTATCATGGTTCTACCTTTTTGGATGAGTACATTTGTTACTATTCCCTATTAATGAGAATTGGGATAATGCTTATTTCCAACTCAAGAGACTTATTAGTTATTCAAAATTGGGACTTGTTCACTCTCAAATTCTCTATTGGTTTAAATTATCGAAGAGATATAGTTAGGGGGTATAGTTATCCATAATTAATTATAGGTTATAGGGAAATTTGGTCTCACCTACAAATAAGTGTGCTTATTCCTTGTTTACTTTTCATTTTTTTAATTTTCAAAGTTAGGATTTTTAAACATTGAATTTGAACAAAATGAACTATTTTAGGGTTTAATAAATTAAATTTGGATACACAATTGAAGTATATTCTTAAAGATAAAGTGTGTTATACATACTCAAGTTCAATTATTTCTCCTTTACTCTAATAATTTAATTTATATAATAAAAGTGGGGGAAATGTAGACACATAAATCTGGTCATAAGTAATTGGAAATGTTAATTATTGACACATTACAAACTACATGACTTATCCTCAAATACATTAATCTTATTCACCACTTCTCTAATCATTTCATCTATATGCAAGCTTGACCCCATTTTCTCATTATCAACAAAACCTTCAATTTTAAATATTCAAGTTACTTTAAAAACCATCATATTCTCTCTAACTCAAGACACATGACCCTAAATTTTATAATAATATACACCTTACGTAGACAAGGGCACAGTGTATCATTGTCCACTTAGGTTGGTCACATTGTATGCTCAATAATGACTAGTTTCCAAATTTTAAGTTATCTTTGTGGGTCTTATACTTGCTATATAATTTATAATAACATTATGGTTTATATTATAATTTATATAAGGTAATATACACAAATTTATATTACCATAACTTATTCTATGCCTATAAATTATATGTTATCTATATTTCTTACTAAAATATACCATAATAATAACATATAACCACTATTAATATATTAATTACTATTATAATTTAGTTATATAATTGATGGAATTTAAATGCATTCATGTAATCGATTATAAGAGCTAAGACAAGAAATACAAAAGAAAGTGATGCATGCCAGGGAACTCATCACCATCATTGAAGATGAATATATTCATAATTTGATGTTAGACCAATTCTTATTATACACAATGATCTCTATGGTGAGGTAAGTTTTCACTAATTGGAAAATGTTTAAAAATATTTATCACACTTGGATAGCTCCATCACATAACTTGTGGAAGATACTCAGTTTAATCTTGTAAACCAGCTACACTAGGTACTCTAGAAAATGAATATGACTACAACCTCATAGATGGTGATTCAACTACTGAAACTACCTATATCACCAATTTTTAAACTAATGACATCTTACTCCACATCCCAATCACTTCTAGTTTCATAGCCTCCTCCTGATCGAACAATGCAACCCATTCATCCACCAACTATATAGGTACTATGAAGGTCACAATTTCAAAAATTTGATCAATTTTTGTAGTTAGGAATGATAAACCATTATGAATGGTGCCAAGATGGTTGAAAATACATAAGGGGTGTCCACCTAATTAGGCCAGATAATTGAAAACCCACAAGGATAGTAGATTGATATGCTACTTAGTTTAAAACTTGAAAGGGTCATTAAGTAGTGCAAAAGGGATGAAATTTGGGAAATGACAACTGGGAATTGATACATTGAGTGATAACTACAAATAATTTTTTACTCCAAACTTTTTTATTAGGAAAATTTGAGATCTAGTTTGTGATAGAATTATGTGATGGTGTATCAAGAGAAGATTTCCATTTAAGTCTAGGAAAGTGGTGGAAATAAATAGGACTAAAAAAATTGTAGAGTGAGTTAGTAGACATGTGTGTGACTCAAATTATTTTTTCTTTTAAATCTCTTATTGAAAATCACTTGAGAGCATAGTAAGAGTCTTCAACATGTGAAGAGCCTTTATTTTGTTTTTAGTGAAAGAATAGAATATGAAGTGATAATACCTTACAAAATATCTATATAAATCACTTAGTTGTATTCTATAATGGTTCTAATGTGATAGAGATTAATAAATTTCTGATAATGGTTGTTCTTGAATGTTTCTTAGAATTGTTCTGTCTATAATAAATACCTTATTTTTTCTAAATTTTTTAATCTTGGAAATTAATATTGTGTATGTTCTATATATACTAAGAATTCATTTTCTTTATTAATTATATAAACTTTCATTGTTTGATAGCTTGTTTAGTATGTGACTATGATTGTGATATAATGTTTTGTCACTTTATGTAGTTATCCTTATATTAACATGTTCTAATGGGTTTTCTAGGAACTTCTACTAACAATAAGTTGTTATACATTGAAGTCACTAATAAATATGAATAAGATTATGAGGCCTCAAGGGTATAAAAGATCTATAGGAGGAATCTAAATATTATATCCATATATATCATGTCATTCACTTTAGGATGTTAATACTCCTAAAAACATTAAGATGGTAAGTTTTAAAAAAAAATAAAAGGTGAAAGTGTTTTTGGACTAAAGGATTACATAAAAATTCATCAATAGTAAGTTGGATATTCATTTGATCTATTTAATTTACCCATCTCCATAATTTCAGGTCATAATTGTAGATAGTGGCATAATCAATTATTTTATAAAATGTCATATTGTTAAGTTTGATATAGGAGACCATGCTAAAATATCTTATGTTTTTTATTCCCATGGGTAGGGGTGACATTGTTTTAGGATTATAATGGATCAAAAATTTGGCACCAAGATGAATTTATAGGAAATTTCCAGGTGCTTTCATTCCAAAGGAAGGACATTTGAACTATGTGGATTATGGAAAAATATTCATAATTGGTTAGTTTGCATCAGATGAATAAGATTATTAAAAAGGGGGATAAAGGACTTATAGAGCAATTTTTTCATATAATTTCAACCAATATATGTGTCAAACATCCTAATTTACAAATGCTTCTTGATGACCACCTAGTTCTTTTGTATACCAGTCCAAAAGTACTACCACCAAGAAGAGAACATGATCATTCCATAATACTACTTCTAATTAGTTCACCACCAAACATAAAAACATATGGGTATACATATGCCCAGAAGAGTTAATTTGAAATATGGTACAAGAAATAATAGAGCTAGGTATTATCAGAAATATCCAACGTGAATATTCATCCTTGGTGGTCATGGTGTGCAAGAAAGATGAAACTTGGAGGATGTTCCTAGACTATATAGACCTCAACAAATAGATCATCAAAGCTAAGTTCATATTATAATAATCAATGATTGGTTAGATAAATTACGTGGTGATATTTATTTTATTAGTATATCTTTGTTCTATGTATCAACAAATTTGAGTCATAGATGAGGATATCATTAAAATAAATTTTATATATCATGAACACCATTATGCATTTATGGTCATGCCATTTAGTCTCACAAATGCACCATCCACATTTTAGAGTTTGATGAATACTATTTTCAGGTATTTTTATAAGTAATTTTGTGTTGGTTTTTTTTATGACATCCTAATATACAATAAAACATGGGAAGAATATTTGAAGCATGTGAAATAGGTATTAGTAGTTATATAAAATGTTATATTTATGCCAAACCTTTGGTAGTTTCACATTAAAATTGAGAGAAGAGGACACATGAAAAAATTAAAAAAAAAATGAAAGAAAATTAATGAACTTAGTCCCAATAGATCTTATGGATTTATCTATATCAAAATTATCTAAGTTCAAATCTTACTAAGGATTAGACTACCTACACCATAAATCATATAATTGATTATATAATATAGTAGAATTACAAGAATTATAACCATTGATTATGTTTCAAATTGGATGTGGCTCATTAATTCCACATTAATATAAATAAAAAAAAGTCTTGGTAATTTTTTTAGGATAGATAAAAATACTTTATGAATATTTTATTTACATTGTCTATATAAACTTGTTTCAACTATCATGTGTTATATTTTTCAATAAATTTGATTTCAATTTTTTTTTAATATACAAAGGTACCATTTATTATTTAAGATATACATTTAGAACACAATAATCATCATGAACTTTAATTATTGAACACTATTTTTATTAGTCCACAATTACAAAAATATTAATATAAGTAAAAGAGATTTTCATAACCCATATCAACTCCATCTTATATCTAAATACAATTCTAGATCAATATAAATGTCAATAACATATGACATATTTTGCACAATAAATAAATAAAATCATTATGATATTTTCAAATCAAATAAAATAATTTTTTAAATATTATTTTTATAATAAAAATATAATATAGAACAAATTAAAAAGAAAATTAGTTAATAGAAAGTATGTATATAAGGTTCTTAAATATAAAACAGAAGATGAAAATTTATATAATTTTTTTTAAATTAATAAAAAACATTTAAAAAAATTCTATTTATTTGAAACAAAAATATATTTAATTATTTATGTGAAAATTGATTTTAATTTAAATGTAAATAAATATATATTTATTATTTTAATAATGAAACAAAATATTATCAATCACATATATTTAATGGTCTCAAAACTACCAAATGTATCAAGAGATGAAATAATCCGTACAATGTTAAATAATATATATAATATAAAGCACTAATTGAGTAGTCAAGAATTGAAACATTTCATGTGAATGTTTATATCACAGAAGGGGTACTTAGATTTTTTTCCCCAAAAATTATTTCTCTTGATATAAGAATCACCATTTTAAATTAAAACAAGTTTCGTGGAGTGGCATGAGTACCTGACGGGTGGAGGCTGGAGGGTTGTTGGTTGCAAGGTCATTGGTCACATGTAGTAGATTATTTGGTGTAACAGGTCAATGATAAATGAAATAAATAATATATAATTTGAAGACAAAAAGCTCGAAAGGCATTTTAATCTCCTACTGCTCTAGGAGTCTTAGAGATTAGTTTTCTCATGTTTTTTCATGTGTAAAGCTATCCATAAAAAACTATCAATAACAAAGAATATATACTTTTAAGGCAAGAAACTTAATACATGGAAATATGCAAAGAATCATAGGCTCAGTATGCTCAAATGTGCAAAGCATCATAGGACTCACAATGGCTGAATATGCGCAAATATGCAAAGACTTAATATGTGCAAATATGCAAAGCATCATAGGATTTACAATGTATAGAATCTTGTTCAAGTTTACATGTAATAGTAACACAAATTTTCATTAACATAATTCTTTCCCAGTAACAATAAAAGTAACATAAATTAACATTAACATAAATCTTAGATGAGAAAGTCACAATAATAGAATATCTTAGATGAGAAAGTAAAATTAATATTATTGTTTTGTAAAATATTCTCGCATATGGAAAATCAACTTTTTTGGAATTTGCTTCTCCAATTGGCTTTGTCAGCTTCGTACTAGACTATAGGGTATGAATTTAACTCTTATATGGAATCTAGGTGCTTTAATTCTACAAGCATGTTATGAATAGTAATGTCAAGAATGCTAGAAGTTAAGATTTAAAATTTCATATATATGCATGGATTGATATATATATATATATACTATTTGTGAGGGAAAAATATTGTAGTTAAACTATACAAAGATTACATACCTTCATAAGGAGTGTGATGTTGTCAATTGAGTTGAACATGCGTGGTTGCTTTGTTGAGACAATAAAATGCCTAAAGCTTTCACAATGTTGCCATGAGTATTAGTTGTAGAAGTGAATTTATCTACTAATGTTTTGAAATTTGCAAGTACATATAACATTATGTAAATAAAAAATTGTTAGGCAATTGCATACCTTCATTGCTGAGCTGTGGAATAGTTTGCTTTATGAAATTATTTTTATTGATTTTAAAAATGCCTTGTATAACAAGTTTTGAAAGAAAATAGATCACACTTTCTTCATTTTGTAAGTATTATATGCATGTTATTCTCCTTATTGTAGGGATCAATTCATCTAGCACTTAGTCTTTTGCTATGCATTATAGATTGCTATTGGCTTTATTTTTAATATTGCATAATAGACAGTGGGAGTAAATGTATGGGTATTCTTTTTTATAATTGCTACTATGTGCAGTTGATTCTTGTATTGATTGAAAGTTGTCCACCACTATAATGCAACTTGTGAAAAATGGTTCAAATAGTGTTGAATATGCTTTTCCAATTGATAGAGTACCATACACCTAATTTGGCATCAATGGAAAAATTTGTTATTTTTAAGCATCAACCATACATATTGAATACGATAAGGATGTATATCTTAATAATTATGGGGAAAGCATGCCAACATATTAGAATGCAAAGACATCAATGATAGACCTAAATGGGTATGAATAATACTTTGCCTTTGTTAGAAGGATATTGTTAAATTTTTTTTCATTTGCTTCATCTATTTCTCATTATCATTCTCATATTTTAAGGGAGCATACAAACTATATAATATATTTCTAATAAAATGAAACAATATAGCCAAAAGGAAGCATCAATTTCAAAGCAAATGGCATGGTTTACAGATGCTAGAATAGACTAGTCATTTGTGACATGTAGGAAGACATTTAGTATACTATGGTAGTTAGCCTATATGTTAAAGCAAAATTTAACATTTGTTTTGAAGCTTCTTATAAAAGCATTCAAAAAGAGAGAACATTGAAAAAATAATACAATAAATTTGAAATTGCCTGATATCAACGTTCAAGCAAAACAAATTAGGAATTAAAAACGTAATTAAAAGTAAATTGACTATAGAAAATAGAAGCAAGTAAAATAGGTGCTGAATAAAATAAGTTATAAATATAGTTCAATCTGATAGTACTATTAAAACTAATCATAGCATACAGAAAGTAGACATGCTTGAGAGAAATGATATTATTATGAAAATGAATCACACCATATAGCTAGTAGACATGATTGAAACAAATTATACATTGCTAATCTAAAGACTAAGCATATTCATTTGTATTGTATTTTATTTCTTTATTCTATGGCCATAATTATTCTATATGTGTTAAAGGAGGAAGATTAAAACACTATTTTAACCATTACTTAATATTAGTCCCATAAAAGGTCATGCATCTAGAACCTCAAACTCACTATAACCATATATAATATTATATGTAACATTATACCATAGTACTAGATATTAAATGTAACATTATGAAATATAAAATATATGAGATCTATAATGTAACTATTATAAGTAATTATATATATTTAAAGATTGCAAAATATGTTTAATTCTTTTTCATTGATTTCAGTTACATATTGTTTTAATGTTACCTATAATAAAAAGCATGTCATTATGTAATTAGTGTATATAATATGAAAATTAGTAATAGTATAAAGTATCTAGATAAATAAAGAACATGGATAGAGTGAACCTATGTATGTCTTTTATAGTGATGATTTTGGGGTATTGGGTCTATTACAAAAGCTAGAAAGTTAGAAAGGAGATTCAGACCTCATCCATTTTCTGTCTAAAAAATTGAATAAGTACACAAGTGGTCATATGGGATGCATCCTATAGGTTTCATATATAGAACATGGAGATTTTGGAGGTGATCATGCCCCAAACATGGTATGAGGAGAGTGGTGCTACAACCAACGAGAGTATTACATCCCAACCAACATAAATCAAGTGTAAACATATATATAAATGTATAATTATTGTATAAAATTACTATAAGATTATTAATACAAACATAGTAATTAATAAATAAAAGTGACAAGCTATGGTATATATAATTAACACAAACTTATATTAGCTATTAACATATACCAATAGTAATAACTATTATTAACTAATAATTATAACACATGATGTAATAAATTAACTATAGATTAACTTATAATATTAATACCTAGATCAAATGCCTACTAAGTTAACCACTAATTATATTATATAACTTAACTATAGTTACATTATATTAGTTATTAATATTAACTATAGTAATTAATACCATAATATATTACTTACTATATAATATTGACTTATAACAATTATGTTATAATGTTAATTAACCACTATTAATATATTACTTACTATATAATATTAACTATAGTTAAGTTATATTACCATAATATAATTTATAGTAATTATACAAAAAGTTCATATAACTTAACACCCACCATGAAGCAAAAATGTTAAATAGTTCCCTTACACACTAACTATTTAGGATTTACCTCCCTGGGAGCAACACTCTCACAGCACTATTCTCTTTGATATATAGGGTTAGTTGGGTCCTCAACATCTAGATTTCCATATAGAGA
>JARHVA010000176.1:1570000-1590000 GCA_037957365.1 Torreya grandis
CTTAGCCACACAAGTCTTAGGTTAATAAATGTAGTATATAGATCATCCCATGACGGCTATATGCATGAAAATTAAAATGGACCTACCTTCCCATAACATGTTACCCTTTCTTTAGGATTCTTTATAGAGTTGTCGGTCTATTATGAAGATTGGGTACTTACGTGAGAAAGAAGGTAGCACTATAGAGTTTTTAAAATTCCCTTATTCCAATATACTAGCCTACCATACCCCAAAGGACCTTGGCTCTATGTGAGGCCAACTGTGGAGTTTGATTTATCCATCATATATTAAGTAATGATTAAACTTCAACTTAGTAAACATATTTAACATATTTAACAAACATACAGTAAAATAAACTCATTGACTTCAGTCTTTATGAAAAATAACTATTATAACCATATTCATTTTCATTATATAATAACTAATATAATTTATAATAAATATAATCTAATTAATATATGATATTATACCTAAGTAAATAAGCTACACTTAAATATTATACCATAGTACTTAACATATTTTGTGTAAAAACTAAAATCAAGGGTTAAGGCACATATTACTATTTTAGGTATATTTTATACCTAACATTATCCATTATTATCCTAAATAGTTCTAGCATATCTAAATTATTGTTATTTTCTTATTAAGATTAATTTAGGTATATATTTAATGACAATTAGAATAAATATAATAATTATTTCATGTATATTAGTACTTACATATAAGATAGTAGGTTTTTGTGACTTAATAGGAAAATATGCCTCTCAAATAATGGTATTTTAGCTGTAAGATCATAGTAAGAAACTAGTTTTGCTATTGATAAATTTTTGAATGTGAAAGATGATGCCAAGGTTATATAAAGAACAAAATAATTTGGATTGAAAAAAGATATTATGAGAGCTATTCAAGCAGATCCCTCTATAATAACTACATAGGTGCATCTAGTCTCCCACTTTTGTGTGGGTGTTAAACTATAGATTACTAGACCTATCAGTGCTCCCTATAGCCACAAGAATAAGAAACCTCCTCAAGGACACCACCCATTATGAAAAAAAATATAAAATAAGAGAAAGGTGAGGAGGATGTCCTTTTAGTGTCAAGGTTCTCCCAATAAGTTCTATCTCAGACACCCCCAATTACAATGACAACTATCAAGTTAGAGTAAGATGTGGAGTAAATTCCTAATATGATAGGTCTCTTTAGTAGAGTTAAAGAACCAATTCAAATTTATTTTTCTAATTATGAATATTTTTAGCTCCATATTGCATTATTGGCTTTAACTAATACAAATATTGATTTTACATCCACTTCCACTCAGTATGATCCTCCTTTGGCTAAAAATTCAAAAAAATGTTATAAAAAAATCCTAGAGTTCCTAGAGACCCTAGGACACAATTATTGATACATAAATGTAAGAATATCATGAGCTTGAAGATGAGGATGAGGAGATGAAAAAGGCCAAGATCTTAAGACTTCAAGGATTGAAAGGTAAAACACCAATAAAGATAGAAAAATTATGTGAGAACATTGCTACTATGATTTCCCCAATTCCTTTTCTTTCCTAAGTGCCTATTGTTTCTTTGGTCCCTATGGTTTCTTTCATTTCTATTTCTTTTGTTTCTTTGGATCCTTTTGTCTCTAGTGCTACCTTAGGATTTTCAATGCATATTTATTCTATTATTATTATTGTTTTGACAAAGTCTACTATTGAGGATACTTAGTCAGTAGATGTCACTCATCTAGTAATTCCCAAATGGGCTATAGACCTAGAGGCCTAAGATTCCCAAAGACCCAATCTAATAATAACCGAGATCCCCATAGTGAGATCTATTTTTGACAAATAAAAAACTACAATATAAAGGGTTAAGAAGAGAAAGATAGAAGATGACACTGGTACAATATTTGTGTTAGAGGAGAGACAAGATGTATGTTAAAGGATAAATACTAGAAGACTTGGGTAGTTTATATATAATGAAGATTTCAATGCCTACCTAAAATAAAATATAGAGGTACTAGAATTTCATGAGGTAATAGAGCAAGCCAGACATGAGTTATAATATGACTTTGAGTAGGTGAGGGAATACCAACAATTTATTCATTTTCCTAGAGAAATTGGAGGTGATCTAAAAAATAATGGTCTAAATATTTACAAAATTTTGGAGAATATTAGTTATAGGAATAATAAATTGTCCCCTCAAATATTTGAAATGGAAAAAATATTTAATTATTTGAAAGAAGATGAAAATAAACTAAATTTCTTTATATTGTATACGACCAATAAGAATTTCAGCCACGTTGATTTCATGACATCATTGGAGGTGGCCAATGCTCAAAATACGGTGGTCATTAGGACATTATAATTTAGAGAGTGTTTATAAAACATTTATGCCTTGATTCCTAGATTTATAGATTAGGGAAATCAATTCATGTAAATTTTAGATGAGCTAAAACTTTCCTAGGCCCTTCATTCTTCAAGTAAATTAATAATCATGGTTAGTTTTGATCAATTCTACAATAAGAGTCATTTAATTTAGATAAAATTCATAATTATATATACAAACTAATTTTAGTTATAACCATAGTTTATAAGTTATCTTTAAATATATGGTATAATCTCATATATAGGTTACCTATTAATTTATATATTACTATAACCATATTATTTTTCATTGACCTTATTAGTTATCATATATATAATATGAAATGTAACAATATAACTAACAATATATAACCAATTATTTATACTAGATTCACATATTACTAATATTATATTACATACATATTTTATACCAAATCTTATAGGCATAAATTAATAGTATGATTAATAGCTCTAAAAAACATGTTTTTTTTTTAAATTTGTTTTTTATGAGTATCATTTAGGAGGAATATTGGATCAAATATATATTTTTTATATTTTCTAAAACTCATAAAAAACCTAAAATGACCCTAAAATAGTATTTTTGGCTCAAATAAAAAAATACCTATTGGGTAATTTTAAAAACCCACAATATGGATTGGCTCAAAAAAAGATTACAAGATTGGGAAGAGTCATGGAAATTTTTATATGGATGTAGATGTATATATCCATAAATTAAAATGCCTGCAAAGGGAGTTTTAGATCCACTCAAAACACTACAAATTTGAAAAAGGTAGAAATCTCTTCATAAAATCTACTCACCATTTACTGTTAGAGGTACAATCACTGAGAGGGGGTGAATCAATGAGCCCAAATAATCCAACTTAAATTCTAATATTTTTTAACACTTAATTAGTTACCATAAGAATTCATAGAGCCTCCACAACATTCACATCAATGAGTAAGAGAAACAATGCAAGATCAATCATATAACACATGACATACATGGGAAACCCTCTTGGAGGAGAAAACCCAATAGAACCTAAAATTAGACTACTATCATATAATAAAAATATCTAATTTAGACCATCTACAAATGATCGAGGAACTACAATCCCTATTTAGTGAGACTAAAATCCCATAAAGTGTTGCCACACCTATCTAACTAAGCTAAAACAACAACCAGACCTTTTAACAAGTTATACCTCTCAAGGAGGATACAACCACCTTTGTATATGAGTTCCCTACACCTTAACCTTGCCTTTATTCTCTTCCCACCATAGAGGTGCCTAAAATTGACCATGAGAAAAGCCTCAGTCAACCATTTTATCATCTGTGGCCTTCTTAATGACCTATGCACAACTCTCCACTATCCTAGTTGAGGGAGTGGGGCTAACATTTCTTGTAAATTTGGCAGAGCCACACCCTTAGCTTCACCTTCACTTTCATCTCCATAACAAAACTCATCTAAATCTTTAAAAAATTAAGTAGGGTAACAAATCTTGCCTCCAAATCCCAAAATAAGGACAATATAATAAATCCCAATCCATCCTTCCCTGAGAAAGGGAGATCTGTAAAGGAACCCTTTTGCATTTTATCTATTTTATAAAGAAGATAAACTGTATACTTTGGGCACACATAGAAAATGACTAGATATATTACCTAGTCTTTGTCCACAACCAACATACATAAATTCACTACAAATAGAACCACCAAATTAGTGTTTACTTTGACTCACTTACTTCCTTATAATAGATCAACCCCTATAATATCTTGAATTACCTCTACAACTTCTAGTGATGATGACAAAAACACATTAATCAAATGCACCCTTTTTCATGCCACCAAAAAAACCCATCTCCCTTTATTTAACAACACCAAAATGTAATGTCCATACTAGTGTTTCCAAAAGTTATGGCTCCATTATCCACCATTTATAAGGTCCATCACCAAAACACATAATGCCTACATTGAGTGATGCAGAATCAATGAAATTGACTTCCCAAATATCTTTCATGCTCCATTTTGATAACACATCATATCTTTGACTAAGAATTTACACATCCATCATTTTATCCTCCATCACTATTACTCATTAGCCTCAAAAGGACATTACTCATAATTCCACTGAATCTATCTCATTACAATCCACCCAACATTATTTGTCATTATATACCCTTACCTTTTCTTTTTTATCAATCTTGACATTACAAATAAAATATTCCACCCTATTAATTTCATGAAATCAATGCATGAAAGACTAGATTTGACAGAGACCCAAATTTACCTAGGCCTATGATAAAATATTTTCTAGGTGTTAGGATTTGGCTGGTTATAGATAAAGAGCCTAAATTTTCACTCGAGAATCACCTTATATCTCTAAACATGCCACTCCACACTCAAGATATATCTCAATCCTTATGACCACTACTTTTGTTTATGCAGTTTTAAAGATGTAGCTCAAATTAATGAACCACTACTATCTTTTATTGCAGACCCAATCCCTGATGCTCTAGTATTTCCATGACAAGATCCAACAAAATTTAGGTTGAACCATCCCAGCTTTGGGGCGTTCCAAACTACCAAAAATCTATTATTATTTTTAGTCTTATCTAAAATTGACCCTTTAATGGGAACCTCACCTTTTTTATTACTTTAGATAACACTATTTATTTTCTTCCTTCTTATTTTCTTAATCTAAAAATAATTAATAAACAATGTAATATAATTGAGGTCATTCATCCTAGTCTTCCTCCTACTAACAATGTTGGGAATCATCCACCCATAATCCATCCCCTACTACCAATATAGGGAATTCTCCTCCTACCAACCCAAACATTCCACATCCTACCACTAGAAATTGTACTCCTCTCATTGATACAACTCAAATTATTACTCAAATAATTCAAAAAAGGAATGTTATACAAATAACTAACTATTCCCAAATGACACAAATAAAATATCATATATTAAAAATGGCTAGTCAACCACCTGAGATCATCATGAATCAAACAAATCAAAATTTTGTCCTTCTTCCTCTTAGAGATGCCAATGGGAACCTCATCCCTAGACCAACCATGCATAAAATAATTATTTGACATCTTAGAAATGCACCTTTAGCTCAATTCATTACTTCCATAACAATGGAAACATCTGTTCAAATATCACATATGTTGGAACTAGAGATACCATTATATTTCTATAATGTTTTGGTAATCACTATAAGTAATGAGTCAAAACTAACACCTTTACTACCACCAATATCCTATCCAAAACCTTTGTTTTTGATGAACTTGAATGATAAAATCAACTTCCTAAACATTCCATATCACAACTAGAGGATTTTGTCAATGCTATAGTAAAGGAATTCCAACATAATGACCTTCCTAAAAATTACCTTAACCATTTCATCAATTCCAAGAAACTTACTAATTAATCCAATCACACGTTTATATAATTATGGAAGTATCTAGCTCACAAAGTGGACCATAACATGAATGATGATACTCTTTTAAAATTATTTATTACCAGTCTTAAAAATACTCTTCAATAAAAAATTATAATGTTTTCCTCTAAAACTTTAGAAGAAGCCTTTGACCAAGTGAAAATGCAAAACTTTCCTGTGACTCAATTTTAACCACCACAATAAACTACTATGGAAGTACTTAATAATAAACTACCACACTCTAAACCCATGATCTTTGATCTTTCCAAATGTCCTCCAAAATGGTTAAATAATGATATGTTTTATTGGAGGCATGATATGATAGGTCATTACCATGATGTTTGTCATGATCTTAATTGATTTCTTCTTGCTTCCTTGCTTGGTCCATATTTCAATATTGATACTCTAATAAAATAACATTATCAATACTATCTTCAAGCCTCACAAGTCCAATCTGAATAACCACAATCACATCAACATCACTTACCTCAAGATCAATAACAATTATCCTAAACCTCCACCTCATCCACTAATGTTATCCAAATCATAGTTGATCCTTATCCCTATAAAAATAAGGAGAGGGTATCTAACATTAACAACTTCAAATGAGTGGTTGTGTTTGTCAAACCTCAACTTCTTAAGTCACATAAACCTAAGGAGAACCTAGACCAAATGCCTACTCCAAAATGCATCATACATGCACATCATTTTCATTATAGACCTCTTCATACCTCTCCTAAAAATCCTATTTCAATTTCAACTCCCTTAAAATATAAAAAACCAAAACATTTACCTATTTTCAAATTCACCTACCAACCCAATGCAAATTATTCTAATAGATCAATTTCACCTCACTCTATATCATATGTTAGGGCATCTTACAATGCCCATCCACATATCACTTCAAAATTTGGGGCATATCACAATGCCCGTCACTTCATCCACTTAAACTTTGGGGCATCCTACAATGCACACTCTTATTATACAACATATAATAACAAAAAAAACCACCTTTAAAAAAGATTATGGGACACAAAATCTTATATTTCACATCCTCATCTTTGATATAGATGTTATCATAGATTTTGATTGTTATTTATTTCTCATGTTTATTTATTTTTGTGCATTTTATTTCATTGTATACTTTGTGAGTTGTGTTATACTACCTTGAATAGGACTAGGTCTTCCACACAAACAACTTTACTATCACCATTTTTTCTTTTGGGCTCTTTGGTTTTATTACACATTACATTTAACATTTGTTTTCATTTTAGTTTTTAGATATATCTTTCATTATTTTCAATTATTAACTATTTATGTTAGTATTTATATTAGTATATCTATGAGTATTTTACCATTATTTAATTTCCCCCTTTCTTTGGATGATCATTTACTTTCCCACTCTTTTGGGATGACTATTTACTTTCCCCCTCTTTTGGAATGACTATTATTTTCATTGGTGCTTTGATAGATCCCTTATAAGTTAGTATGGCTTCTTAGTGACTTGAATTTAATAACATAAGCCCATCCCCTTCATATCACTATTTTACCTCCTTATGATAAGCTATGAGCATATTCATCATTTAATTACTTATTATATGGATTGATCTCTCATGATCCCCACCAATCCCTTACTTCCTTTCATTTGATGAACACATAGGTCAAATTTGAGATTGAACACTTACTTGTGGGTAAGTCTAGGAGTCTTTAGACACCTTGGACTTTGGGTCCTTTTATTGAGTGATCAAATGTAATATTTATTGTGTTCATCACCTTTTTCCCTCATTTTTGTTATTCCAAGTCTATATGGAGGAGGAATCACAAAATCCATAAAAGAATTTGAAATCCAAATAATAAAATAAATAAAAATTAATGGTAAAAAGGAAAAAAAAAATCTTAAAGGTCAGATCACACTAAAATATGTGATCTATATCTAACACATCTCCTACCTTATTCTATGTTTAAACTCCACAATCAGCCTCATTATAGAGCCAAAGTACATTGGTGTGTAGTAGGCTAGTAGAATGGGATTTGAGGTCTTATTATATCATATACCATATAATGTCACATAATTTTTCACACAAGTACCCAATATTAATAGTATACCAAAGGCTCTATAAGGGGTCCTAAGGAATAGGGAACACATTGTGGGAGGGTAGGTTCATTTTACTATTCATGTATATAACCTTCGTGGGATGATTTGTGTACTTCAATTATTAGCACAAGCTTTGTGTTCATTAGTTAAAGTATCCTAAGTCCTTGTTGTTGATAGTTATTTGCCTTGATCACTTGCCTAATGTTTCTCATTCTTACTAAGGATGTTCACATAACCCATGTGACACCTCATATACCTTTATTTACATCAAGTGTCTCATTATTACAAAGGATGTTCACATAACCCTTGTGTCACCTCACATTCCTTTATTTACATCATATTTTTCTTATATTTCCCTTATTAATTATTGAATTTATATGATCCCATCCTTGATCACATTTTCATTATTACACCTCTTGGTTTATAGTTTGTGAGTTGAATTTCAATACCTTGGATGGGACTAGGTTTTCCTCAAAAACAATCCTTCACATTTTCTTACCACACTATCTCATTAAAATCCTAGTCATGTAATTAATTGGTTATGTCTCCTTATAGTATATCTCAGAATAAGCACTAATTTTGAGTTTTCATCCTTTAGAGATTTTGATTTTCACATGTTTTTATTTATGTATGACTTGACATATTTGTCTTATAGATTGAATTATATTTCATTTTCAATCATTCATGTTTCTCTTTATGTTTTATTTGACATGCTTATTTTAAAAGGGGTTAATTTTCACTTTCTTAGATATCTTTATTAGAGTATTATTACATTGATATTTCATTTCTCATTTATGTTTTGCATGCTTCCATATGTGATTTAGTGTGTTCTACATTCATTTTCCATCATTTTGTCATTTACATGCTTGATATTTTGGTTATAAACTTGCCTTAATAATCATAATCATCCATTATTTTATAAGTAATTCATTTCTAGTTTAACCATCCTATGTATGCCCACATTTCTTCTATTGTTATTTTTATATACCTAGGGTTTCTCAAATATAGGTATTGTATCCACCACAATCAATTCTAGGATGTTTGCATGCAGTCATTTAAAAAATAAGTAAGTCAAGGTATGCATATGTTACTTTTAGTTACCTTCATTTCATTTCCTCATTAATTTTAGTATTTCATTTTTAGTTAGCTCAATTTCATGTGTTGATATGTTCTTTCTCTAAGGACCATCCTCTATTATACTCATGTGACATGTGATGAGCTTCAAGTAGGGAATATGTATACATAAAATATTTTTATTAACTTTAATACTTACTAAAACTTCCTCTCTTCTAGGAACCTTTCATGTTTTAATCTTTCTAAATTCACACCATCAGATTGGTGCTTCATAAGATTGTTGTGGATTTATATCATTCTTACCATTTGTCTAGCTTCCTTAGATTGTCTATCCATTTACCTCATGTAATGCCTCCCTAAAATACTAGAACCTTGAAATATGTTAGTCTAAAACCTATTTGAAAAGTTGTTGTACAAAATAAACACTATTTGTGATAGTGAAGTTATCATCAGACAATGACATTGCCATATGATAGTAACATTTTCATGTGATAGGGATGATGTCGATTAGTAATAATAACTATCATGCAATAGTGATGATATTGATCAGTAACAAAATTCATCATGTGATAATGACTCTATTGATAAATAATAATTACTATCAACCAAAAACAATCACTATTAGGTAACTACCACCCTACTATACTAGTTAAATAACTATCAATTAGTATCAATAATTAGAAAGAGACTATAAAATGCCAACTTTACCATCTCAACACTATCAACTAACATAAATAGATATCGATTGACAATAATACTCTATGTATGTTATGCTTACATATATCAATTAAGATTGACTTAGTATGAACTTAACTACTTTTCTTTTTAACAAGGTTGACTGGGCTGAATCTATTTGATAAAACTTTGGAAGGATTTGGGTTTAGATCTAACTATATAAACACAACCCTTTTTCCATTTTTATTAGAGAGAGATAGATATAATAATTTATTTGTACATATTATTATCCACCATTATATTTGAGGATCCATTGTTTAGGGTTTAATACTACACTTGAGAGAAGAATCTTTTCTTATGGGAGAAGTATTTTAGATGCATAAGAGAAGTCATATATCCTAGATCTAAACTATCTTTAGTATCCTTACAAAATAGAACAACCTCTTGAAAATCACCATTGGTTAAGAGAGAGATTAATACGTGATGGGTTCATCTTCAAGGTAAGTATTCTTAACTATTTATCCTATTTATTGGTAGATATATTTACATGTGTTATCTTACAAATATGTTTTTTTCTCCATGTATTAGGATTACCTATATATTTACATGAGTAAAGTTATTATTTTAATGTTTACTTTTATGTTTATTATCACCGTTTGTGTCAAATGCTTTTGTGATCACTATAATAAATTAACCTTCCTTTATCATTTACTTTTATAAGAAAATAGAAGACCTAACTAGGGTTATTATGTGGTATTACCTTAATAGAGGATTTAGAATCCTCTCTAGTGATATTGTGTGGTAAGATACCCATTATTTATGTATATAAGATCCATATTGGTCATGATCCTAATTTTATAAATGTACCAACAAGCATAAGGGATAGTGTGATTTATCTTCTCTGATCTAGGATTGATTTGTAGATCAGTTTCACTTTCTATTGTATATAAGCTCCACATTTAGAATCTTGTCCTCATTGTCTTCAAAGACAACCTCATTATTCTCATTCACATCCTTTTCATTTATAATAATTGGAACAACTTTCAATTTCTCTCATAAAAAATTCTCTTTCATATTGCCTTTCATGGAAATATTCTTCTTCTCTTCTCTCCTAAGCTTTAATACATGAAGCTTTCTCATCCATCATGGATATAATTTTTGGAGTAAAAATTCACCCATAAAATTGGAAACCATATGTTCCCACTCACATATTCTTACCTATTCATTGTATCCTCACATCGAGAAACTTCCAACACATGGCCCAAACTCCATTCTTCTTCTTACTTGCAACCTTTACCCTCAATGGATCTTCAACATTCTTTTGCTTAAAATGAAACTCTAGCTAAGTCATCCAAGCCATGATCTCTTTTGAATGTTCTTGTCTACTCAAATATGGACCTATTTTCTCAAACATAGTCTTGGCTAGTCTCTTCTCCATCTCTTACACTTGAAAAAAAACACACTTTGAATTTTTTTACCAAACACTCTCTTTTATTGGAATATGAATCCTCTTATTTTCTACCCAAAAAAATGTGTAAAACAAGGAAACAATATTCAAACTTTATCTAATACCAAATTATGTGTTCAATAATCCATAGATATTAAAAACATAACTATTTTCAAGGAATTACACCACTTCTCATTGATTTCTTTAATATGTCAAAATAACAATTCATAATCCTCACAATACTACTCCTTACAAACTTGCCTCAATAAAAAAACATACCATGAAACCTTCCTAATAAAATGGATCTCAAATCCTTATATAAAATAACTACCAACATCTAAATCATGTGAAAAAAACTATCCATCCAAGAATTATGACTTCCTTCACTTAGAGGCAATAAAGACAAGAGATAAAAGCATTATCCATTAGAAGATAAAAGACAATAAGACAATAATATGGTAAGATGATAGTAAAAAAATATTTCTCCAAGAAAAAAATCACCATCCTTCACATGGAAGGAATATTGGCCCATTATGAAGGTCTTCCCAAATAATTTCACTTTAGTATGGGCCCTTACATCACATGTAATTCAAATGGAGTCCGATTCCACATGGGTGGTCATTTAGAATAGTAATATTTGTCTCCCATTTGCATGTGCATCCAAAATATTTAGTGGATCTCTTTCTGGTAAAGATAAAACCCATTATCACTAGTCCCCACATGGAATTGCACCCCAAAAATCTCATATGTGTCTTGGAGGAGTATAGAACCACATGACACCTAGTTAGTAGGAACAATGTTCATGACACCTCACTAGTGTGAATAGTGTTTCAACATCACCCTCTGAGTTCTCTTTCTCTTTATACCTCCTTGCTACTACTTCCTTATCTTTATTTTTCACCTATGCTTCCTTGGCCCTTTTCATTTTTGCCTCTACTTCCTTGGATATCTTTCTAATATATTCTTATTATTTATTATGTTATGATTCATCCTTGGTAAATTTGTGTTTTGCCTCTTATTTTTTATTCTTCTCCTCTTACTATCAATCCTTATTCACATTCACCTTGTAAACCTTTTCTTGCTCTTATTCATTCTTCACAACTTATTCTTGGGATATGATATCTGGATGTTTGGTTGGTTTCTTGGGATATAGAGACTTAGTGTCATCATGATCCTCTATAGGTGTGGATAAATCAATCACTAAAAATGATTGACAACCTAAATAAGAAGATGACTCTATAAAAATTCATCTATGTGATAGTTTTTTTTGGTTTATAGTGTGGGTGTAAGAGTCTTATTCACTTTATTTTCACCCTAAGCCATTTCTTGTAGACATTACTTGGGTCCATGGTTTGGTTTTAAATTGATCTCCTAAGATGGATATTAAGAGGGAACCATTCAACCCTTGATTGTTGGAGACATTCAAGGCATAAAATGGGTTATTTATTTATGGACCAAAGTCTATTATGAGATTTATTACTGTGGTGTGAGTTTTGACTATGCACCTAAATATATTGCACCTAATTATGCATGAAATATCTCCATATTTTAGTATTTTATGAGTTTCTTCCTACCCTTTAGTATATACAACAATGAATGGATGCATTTGGGTGATAAAATATACATGTTTCCTATATGTGATCTAGTTCAGCCTTCACTTTTAACTTCATGTTGGGATTTAATCTATATCGGTACTTTCTAAGAGTTTGTGCACACTCTTTTAGTTCAATATGTATCTCCCACAATGATGGATCTACACCTTTCACTTCTAAAAAATTAGTGTAAAAAATTCATTATAATCCCTTAGTATCTACAATCCTTCCAAAATTTCATTCTAAGTCTAATAATCTTCCAAAGTCATAAACATTGGCATGGCATCTATCCTAATATTTATAATAATTTTCCTTAGTGTTTCTTGATATATCCCATTATCTCTACTAGGAATGGACTCTCATTGAGTTATATATCCTTATTTATTTTGAATATTCATATTTTTTTGCTTGGATCCTGGGTTTCTTCTTTGACATTATCTTTTAGTGGATCTATGTATCACTTTGGTTCAAAGAAACCATTAAAGTCTACATACTCATCACTATCATTGGATTATGTCAAGTATTCATCATCTATGATCATATTACATGTTTTAAAAAGTATATGTTCCTTTTATTTTATTGCCTTATATTTTTGAAGAGATTCATTCAAATCTCTAGTGGCCTCTTGCTACAAAGTTGAGTCTATCAGAGTGTTTAAGTCTTCTTGCTTGCCCATGACATAGATTTTTTTTTCAATTTATAAAAAGCATTATGTACTCTAGGATTTTCATCTTAAAAAAAAATGGATAAAATATTGTATAACTTGTCCCTAATGATTAGTTTATCACCTGCACTCTTGATGCATATACCAAGTAGTTGGAAGAAATGCCAAAGTGTATGAGAATACATGAACCCAATAATTTGGTTTGGGACATTACACAAACCATATTTCCATGCACTTATGTATGTGTATATCTAGAAACTATCCTACTTGAAATAATATGAAATATATCTTAATAGTGATTGGTATCTAAAATCATGCACTCATAAACTTTCACACCTAATCCCATGGTAGTTGAGTTTTCCCATCCACTTCCTACCACAGTGAAGTAGTTCCCTTCAGTGCTTAATTAAGTGCACTGACTCTCTAATCCACATTAGAAAAATGTTGTTATAATAATAAAATAAACTGATTAAGATAATTAAAAATTAATACAACACTTCATTTTATGTGATGAACACCATTCATAGATGGTGCATCTCATGATCTCCCATAACCTAGTTCACCATATGCATATCCAAGTTGCCACTTAATTAATATGTTTTTTCCCAAGGTAAGATACCTTATTACATAGGATATTTGTAATACATACATATCAATCCTAAATTATATAATAAATCTACATCAAACCTAGTTGGATATCACATATATGGTGACCTACATTCTTCAATCTGAAACTACAAAGTTGTTGACTTTGTTATAATTAATTTGTACACAAGCTATTCAATTGGATACAAATCTATCTAACATTTTATATATAAATTAATGAAATAATATTTAGTCACTCATAAATCATTATGATTTTTATCTATATTTACCTTCAACCAACTGTTGTCTTTGTAAGCATAAGGTGACTCTAGTTCTCTATGGATTACATCTGGCTTATGCTAATAATTTTTCAAATGTATCAAAATTATCTTATCTTGTTGGTGTGCCTCCAATTAGTTTTTCACCATATTTATAGTCATTTGACCAGATAATCCAATTTATTACTATTCAAAGAGGGATAATGAGTCTCAACAATTTTTATGTCAATTACCTCAAAATATCCTTATAGGCTTAAGTTAGCAACCTTAATTTTTATGTCTTCAAGCTAACCAATTGATTCTACTATTTGATAATCTAAGAGACTGAGAGTAACCAATAGTCTCCCATATACATATCAGTTTCATGTTTAATGTGCTTCTAAATTCAAATAAATCATTATGTACCTCATATCCTATGAGTTTAATTTCCATTCAAGAGTCCATGTCTTAGGGCTTTTTGGATTTTACATACCAAGCGACCTTATCAGTATGTTTTTGTCTTCATTATGCACACTCAATAAAATTATGTAGAATATTTATGATATTATATGAGATATCTTAATTTATTAAAGTGATCAAACATTTTAATAGGTATGCTAATTCCACCACTACTCCTTGATGTATTATGCGAACAATTTACCCATACATTTATGCATTAATAGTTGTAGCATCACCTTATGATGAATTCTATTATTATATGTTTTGAATAACCTATGAAACTTGATATTTTAAATGATATTTTGTGGTAGGACCAAGATATCTATCTTATTAAACATTTTGAATTCTATGGTCTTATGGAATTTCTAAAGGAAGAAACCCATATTATGCATGTTTTCGTCTTATCATTATTTTCATAAAATCATTGTATTTGGGGTGTGAATTTATCATGTTCATGTTTCACACTTTAACCTTCCTATAATTTTCCAAAATTGGGTAATATTCATTATGGTGTTGGTATGTGATTTTAAAGTACACATAGTATGTTTGTATTTGTGGGTTAGTTGAACCATTTTATTCAATATGATTGTACTCATCACAAAAATATCATTGGATGGATTGGTGAGCTTGTAAATCATTATTTATGTGACCTATTTAATATACCCAATGATATCCTCCTCTACAACCTCTTGTGTAGCATTGAAAACTCTAAAATTACATCTAGTATGCCTATTATGTACCAAATATTCCCTAATTTTGTGGGGAACCCCACCTTCTTGCTATTATTGAGCATTATACACACCATGTTATCTCTAAATAGAAGATGGATCCCAAATTTACAACTAAGGTTATAGAATCAAAGTATTCCATGATGTCTGATATTGATATTGTGGAGATGATGGCATGCATCCTACTAGAGCTTGCAATTGATATTAGGTTGAAGAAGGAATCCATCTTGAAACACCTAGAGGCACACTAGTCATTTCAACATTTGAGCATGGAATTATGGGTTTTTTAAATGTTTTTGCTACATTATAATTGCAAAAACAATTTTAGTGATTCATCCTTATGTTATTTTAGGGATTGATAACTATTTTCATCATGATTTGGTGACCTACAAGAGTTAAGATAAAAAATTTGTGATTTTTATATATACTATTATTGTATATGACATTTAGATGTTTTAGGCCTTATGACTGTACAAATCTCATAGAATTCTATTTTAATTTTAGGGAAATCAATTTTATGATGTCATTCTTTGTCACATTAAATACACCATAGGCCTAACTTGGGTTTGTCATTTTCATTATATTCATCTATATTCATTAAAAAATCATCTATAGTTATCTCAATTTTATTATTAGATTATGGTACATCTCCATAGTCCTCAATTTGTTCAACCTGAATTGGATTTGATCTTGCATCGACTTTAGTAAGGAATTTTGACTGAGTAATGACAAACATTATTCCTAATCATAGTCTTTCCATATTTTATGTAAAATTTTTTATCTTCTAAATTAAAATCAACTTTGTTTAAGACATCTGAGATTATATGATTATACTCCCACACTGATTCTCCACTTTTATGTTGAATATCTTTAAGGTCTTGAATGGTCTAGCCAATGTACTTATTCATTTTTAATTATGTGATTAACAAGTCCTTTATCTATTGAAGAATCAAATTAGGAACATCTCTTTTGTTTATAATTACAAGAATCAAATTGTTAAATATTTGATAATGTCACACTTTTTCACATCCTTCACAGTCACTCCTTTAACCTACCATTTCATGTCATAGGTTAACAAATATTGTTCAAGGTTAAAATGCTTACTATATGGTGTCAAATTAATGAACATTCTTACATTCAAAACCCTTTTTTAGATACTTTAAGTTTGGCTATTGGGAAACTTCTACTATAGGTTTCTATTAAATAACTACCAATGCAGATGGTTATGCAACTAATACTATTAACCTCTACGTAATTGATTTCTCAAGTGTTTTAAAACTTGTCAAATAAAATATAGATTATTATAACCTCATATTATCTATTATTTTCCAATTATATTCTATAATTTTACCAAAATTATATGTCAATGAATCAAACTAATTGCCATATTTCCATGATTCTACACTTTTTCTCCTTTGTGAAGATAAATGGGCTCATGGGATATATACTCAAGAAATGATTGATATGTATCTATTAATTTTTAACTCTAATGGATTGAAACTAAAATAAAACTATGATTTAAATGCCTTATTAAAATTTATTCTATTTACATGGACTAAATAATATCCTTCCTTTTAACTACAATCTACCACTACCTTCTAACTATTAGTGTAGACTTTTTCTCACTATGTGTTTTGACCTACACAATATGATTAGCTTGCTTGAGTTAATAATAGGTCAATATGAGAAATTAACTTTAAGTCACTTTATAATTATTAGTTTATTTAATTAAATTTTTTGGTGACCTAATTCCTCACTATATAATGTACCTTCTTATGTACTTTTTTGGTTAATGTTGCTAATACAATACTTTGGTTGTGAAGACAAACATCTTCTATTTGAGTTGTTCTTATTATTTCTCTACTCCATAAAGTTTTATATTTATGAATTAAATCCTATCCATATTAATCTTATATTGTGGCCCACTCTGGTATGGTATCAGAGCCAAGATGGTAGATGAATGCCATTGATTTTATTATGAGATCTAGCATTCTATCTTGTTTAATTCTTTTTCATTGATTTCAGTTTTCAAGGGTTTGGTGGGGTTTTTATTAAATACATATAAATCTACATATATAGAGTTTCAAAGTTTAAATGTATGAAATCATTAAATTTATAATGTGGAGAAACCCTAGGAATGACTGTAAACATGACCTAGTTTTGTGACGGTTAGTTTTCAGCATTTTGAAGGGTTTCAATGTTATTTTTTTTAAATTTGTAAAAAATTGTACATCCGATGACTTTAAGGAAAAACCTGTCTTAATTTTTTTTGTTTTTTCAAGAAACCAAGTGGGTCTTTACTAGTTTTTTAGGAAATAATTCTAAATTTTTTGATCTAATGTTTTTCTAGCATCAACAAAGTTTATACCCCTTACAAGTAGTTTGGTAGGTTTTTTCCCTTGACAAACATTTATCCCTACTTAAGCACCACCATAATCCATAACAATGATATCACATTTTATACTATGCCTACCCATTGTACACCTTAGGATGTCCAAGAACTATCAAATTTGATTGAGTGGAAATTTGCACTATTCATTTGAAAAGTGGACGTTTTTTCTATGTGACATCACTCCCACATCAATTAAATAAATAAAAAAGGTGGAGGGGGACCACACATCCTCTACCTTATCCCCTTTTCACATGGGAATTTAATACCTTGGTCATAATAAACCCAACAAAGCTTAAATGTTCCTCATAAAATTTGGCCAAACATTTGGCACACCAAAAATTGATGCAAATTAGAGATTATTATTTATTATGAGACAAAAACATTCAAACTTCCATAAATTTTAGCTGATAGTTTATTTTCAACTGGATTTTTTTTGAAAGTTATTTATTTTATGTATACACATTGGTAATATTATTGTGCCCTTTAAAATTGAATTTTTGCATATTCAGGGGGGATTGCACATTCCTAGTCTTTCAACACACTTAGTTCAACACATTCTTTCTTTATCCACCATGGATTAGATTCAAATTTTTATTCTTACAACATTAAACTATCATGAGTGGAAATTCAAATTTCAAATCCTCTTGAGGATCAAAGGCTTACACTAAATCATAATGGATACATAAAAAGAAGTGATAGTTGACTCATAGAATGAAGTGGTTTAATAGAAGTGATGGAGGATATGGTCTTGTATGTTTTTATATGTCTCTTGACTTTATATTTCATATTGAACCTATAGATAATACGAATGAAGTATATATCATAATAAAAAACTCTTTGGGAATCAAGACATAACAAGAGGTCATGATTCAAAGAATGAGCTCATTAGTTTGAGCCTAGATAGCTTTGATATTACACAATAATTATAAACAAATTTCAAATCATTTAGGTTGTATTTGAATATATGCATAATTACCAACAAAGATGATCAATTTATACTTTCCATCCTTTCCAAATTGGGATCTAACTATTCTATATTTATTTCTACCTTCCTCGCCACCCATCGTAACTTGAAGATACATGGACCATGCCATCCTTAAATGCTTTTGATATTGAATTGAATCAAGATCAAGATAATATTATTCAGATGGATAATATAAATTCATCTAAATGGCATGTCTTAATTATGAGTCATGATCAATAGAAGGATTACAGAAGTAGTAAGGAAAAGAAATGTAACAAAAACAACCCAAGGCAAAAAAAGGTTCATAGATTGATGCTAAGTCAAAAGCATCAAAATAATACTTATATTAATAAATTAAACCCAATAAAGAGTGATTCACATTTTCCTAGTGTAAGAAATATGGGCATGATGAATACAAATGCATGAATAAGTAGATTTACTAATTGACTAAGATGCTTGAAAAGCACAATATTAGTATCTCTAATTCTTTTAGTCATAATTCATTATCACATGAGTCTTGTAATTCCAAAGATAGTAGAATGGATAAATATAATGGAAAATCACTTTTTACAATTGCATCTGATACTTTCACATGGGTAATTGATTCTAGTGCATCATACCACATCGATTCATCATAAGACATGTTTTCATCCTTGGAGCCTTATTATATGCCTTCCATATTGTAGGGTGAAAATACTTGCATATAAGTTAGTGGGAGAGGATATATTAAAGTGAATGATGGTACATTTGAATATGTTCTATGTGTTCTCTAATTATCCACCAATCTCCTATCCATTTATCAGATCAATCACATTATTTTGATAAATAAAGTTGAGTTCACACCAAGTTCAATAGTTTTAGGGAAGCATATAATTAATTTATATTTGTATTTGGTAAAGTAAATCATTAGTAACAATTGTATACTTTCTCAATTTCTTCTCTTGATCAACCTTATAATATACTACTCATTCATTCATATGGTATGAGTAAATTATGCCCATGAGCAATTCAACCATATCATATATCGGTATTTGGATCAGCTCAGTCATCATAACATGGTTTTAAGGTTTCCATGTGTTTAATTTTATGATGGACTTTGTGTAGGCTGCATACTTGTAAGCATCCTGAGGAGAAGTATGATAAATGAAAATTGTGGATAACTACACATATATTGGAGCTAGTTCATAGTGACATTGCTAGACCACTTCCAATTCTTTCACTCAACAAGGAGAAATACATGCTTACCTTCATTGTTGAATTTTTGAGG
>JARHVA010000176.1:1595000-1605000 GCA_037957365.1 Torreya grandis
CATTTAGGTGCATCTAGGCTCCTTTCTTCTTGTCTCTTTCTTCTATTCCAAACGACACTATAAGCAGGACTAAAACGAACCTTTCTTCCTTGCATTCTAGACTAGTCTAAATATCATACTCTCAACCCTTTCTCCATCTTGTCTTCATAACAATATCACATTTCAACTTGGGCATTAAAACGTATTGCACTTTCATTTCTGCTTGTGCTTGCATTAGTCCACATCTAGTAACTTAGGCGCATATTGAATAAACCGTAGACACTTGATGTTACACTACCGAATCACATGCACTAAAACAAACATAAAACTTACCTGAGACAAGGCCCGACTGGGATTTCATCCCCCAACGGATACCTTACCTGTCCCGGTGACCCCACTTGGATTTCATCACCAAGGGGGAAGCCCACTCCGTTCTCTGGCGGAGTCTAAACTCTAGGCGAGGTATATCTTGGCTAAGCGAGACCAGCTAACCACTGGAATCATGAAGTGAGGGGAGCTTGCTCCTTAGCACCAGGCCACATACCAGACCCTAACACAGACTTTGAGCACCTAAAACAACACCTGAAACCATCTTTAGACCGCCTTCTTCTAGGACCCATTTTTTAGCCAATCTCCCCAAACATTCATCTAAGGCATAAGCCACAAGTTTCTAAGGTTAATTTCTAGGATTTATCGCTTAGGCTTGTCTGTCTCTCTCTGTCTTCCTCTTCTCATCTGTTTGTTTGAGTGTGTGAGGACGCTTTCTTCTTTGTTTTTCCAAGAACCTTTTGGTTCTCTGGAAAACACAGTCACCGACATCGGTTCTGCCACCGACGTCGGCTTCTCCTGTCACTGGCATCGGTTCTGATATCGACGTCGGCTTCATCTGTTACCGGCATCGGTTATCTGATCGACGTCAGCCTTATTTCTTACCGACATCGGTTTTTCAACCGATGTCGGTCTCTGTCACTGTCCTTTTTTCCAAAACTAGCAACCTGAAACCTGTCCTTTCTCTGTCAAAGACTCCATCCTGGTCTTCTAAAACTGAGCAACACAGTTCCTGAGACCTGAACCTTCTTTGCCTTGCATGGTTTTGACTCGTAGCCAAGCCAAGGCTCTTGTCGACCACGCCAGCCGTCAACCACTTCCGTCCACCCCATCCGTGACCAAGCCTACAATGGAGTTCAACTCGGAGACCGAAAGAACTCCTGCTTGTCCAACCCCGCCGCAGACTCCCATTGTCCAAGAAGGGGACCAAGACTTCGAGCGATTCTTGGACCTCAATGTCAAGGCTTTGCAACACTATCTCGCGCATAGCCGAACGCGGGACTCCTTGGGCAATCCGATCTACGAAATGTCGACCTCCCTTATCGTGACTACGGCTGTATCAACAACATCCATAGTTCAACCTTCAGACACTCAAGCCATCGCTTTGACCATTGACCAGACTTTGACCAATCCCCCAGGTGTGGCCTCTCCCTCTATCATTGGGCCCACTTCCACCGGGGTTCCGGCCCCTTGTCAACCTCAACCCGCTCAACCGCTATCCACCCCTTTTCAAAACCTTGTCGTCTCCATCCCGCCTACCCTGGCCCCTATCAACACCAGGGTGGCTTCTTACCCCTTGGCCCCCATTACCACAATCCAACCTCTCATGGCAACAACGGGCCCAACTATGTCTTCTAACCAACCACCTTTAGCCTTCACCTCTGCCCCTGCGATTAGTCATCCATATATTCTACAATTGACTATGTCGCACGCCTCCTCTAATCTCTTCCAAGCGCCCTACAACTTAGGGGGCGCGTAACCCGTCAATCCATCGGCAGACATCATCAAGATGCTGATGGACAAGATGACCAGTCTTGAGACCTCTGTTTCCGGCTCGCACAACACTTTGTCATACGAACAGATCTGCAACGAGCCCATTCATCCTTCTGTCCCAATCAGACCATATCCTAGCCAGTGGGAGCTTCTGAAGTTTTCTCGCTTTCAAAACAAGGAAGACCCACAACAGCACTTGCGGGCATTCAGACACGCTTGCTACCTCATTGGCCATGATGATGCGTTACTCTTACGCACGTTTCCTATGTCTCTCTCGGGTGCTGCACTTGACTGGTACAGCTCCCTTCCTAGTCATTCTCTCTTCTCATTCACACAATTGGCTCAGCTATTCCTCGATCACTTTTCCATCAACATAACCAAGAAGGTCTCAATCACGGACCTCTATTCTATTCGGCAATTCGAGGACGAGTCCATAGCTGACTTCGTTGCTCGATGGAGAGGCCTTATCAACCAACTCTCCTTTTCCTTGCCTCAGGCCGAGCTTATTGAACTCTTTTCTCAAGCCTGTGCCCGACATATCTCTTCCACCCTAAGGGTTCAAACTTTCCGCACTTTTGACGAAGCCTTCACGATGGCCCGCAAACTTGAGTTGCGTGCCATCGAGGAGAACAAGGTCAAGTTGCGGAGTAAGAATCCCAGCTCTAAGACCAATGACTCTTCTTCTGCCAAGCCATCATCATCCAATTCTAAATCCAAGGCTTCAGCTAATGCCGTGGTTGTCAGACCTTCATCTTCTTCGTCTAATCAGCCTGAGCCCTCTACATCTCAGAGCGCTACTCGGCAATTCCAGCAAAGATACGTGCAGCGATGATATACTCCTCTTGGAGAATCATATATGTCTGTGCTGGAAAAGCTTCTTAAACAGGGGGTCCTCAATCTCCCTCAAGCCCGACCTCCTCCGCAATTCGATCCCTCACACGCCATCCCCGCGTGGTATAGGGAGCAAGACTTCTGCAGCTTCCACCGTGTTAAGGGCCATGACACGGAGAACTGCAAGACCTTTAAGAACATAATACAAGACATGCTTGAAAAGGGGGATCTCATCTTAGACAATCCAAATGCACCCCCTAATCAAGCCATTGACATCTTCAAACAACCTTTCCCCAATCATCCGCCAACTCAGAACAATGTCCAGACCTTAATTGACGACAATCATGAGCACAATATTCGGACAGTCAATACGGTCTCTCCTTTCGTCCCCAATCAGCCTCTTGAGGTTAGTCCATCAATCAGTCCGTCACATGTGGACGAGCCTCTCTCCCCGGCTAGTTCTCCATTGACCTCTCTCATCTTGGAGGACGCCTCGGCCTTACCAGCACAGCCAGTCTCGCCATCCTCCTTTCTACAGCCTATGGAGGACCCGACCCTTCCTACTCCTCAGCCGTAAGTGGAGGGCACCGTCATCCCTGCCCCTTACCCGCTGGAGGAGCCTCACTCCCCGATTTCTTCTCCACCCAGGGAAGAACCTATCTCCCCTTCATCTTCATCTAAATCTGTCATGACTTCACCACACCATGTGTCTGAGACCACTACTCCCATCTCGTCTTCAACCTCGCAACCATCAACATCTTCCTCTCAGCCATTTTCCCGGTTAGTGGAGAAGATTGAACTTCTCCCTTCGAGGAAAGTGACGCCTCAGGTGTTGTGGGAGCGTCTTAAAGCCCTTCAACTTACCCACGCCCTCTCATCACATGCCGCTAATCCTCCTAAGGTGGAATCTCGTCAGACTCTTGACAAAGACCAGACTCTCAAACCTCAACCAAACCCGTCCAAACCGAAGCCTGCATCTATCTCGTCTAAACCCATCAAGTCATTTGGCATTCGTCCTATCTCCTCCCTCACTCACCCGCAAGTGAAGGTGGACCTAGGCCAGACCTCGACCAGTAGTAGTCTTCCAACCAAGGCGAAGAAGACTGCCAGACCACAGAAACAAATGCCTCCTTCTCCATCACCATTGCCATCCATTTTGGGCCCCCATCCTTCGACCTTGGCTAGCATCCTTCCCACTCTGACCTTCAACCAAAACTCGTTGCCTCCTTTGCTTCCTCTGCCTACCTCCAGTCATCCCTCTCCTAAAAAGGCGGTATCAATCGTCAAGCAAGAGCCGTCTCCATCTGTCACCGCGCCATCAACCCATAAGGTGGTACGGAAACCTCTTCTAACCTCGCCTAAGCAAAAGTCACCAACCTCGCGCATATCAAATAGCACGGACCCTCTATTGGGCTCATACTCGTCGATATTGTGCCGACTTCTCCAGACTTCCGACATAACCCTTCCGCCCATCAAGCCTTTCCAACCTCTCGGGTCCAAGCCCTCCTGGTTCGACGATACGAAAATTTTCTTATATCATCGTACACTAGGACACGACACCGAGACTTGCTATGCCCTCAAGGCCGTCATTCGCCGCCACATGGAGAAAGACACTCTTCTCATTGAGGACACTCTTGACCAGACCCCGACTCCTTCCTGTCCAACTTCTTCAAACACGTCAACATCTCACCAGCAAGACATGACCCCTTCTTCGCCTCCCATTTTCGAAATCAATGCTATCCGTATAACCACTAGATCGCAAAAGGACAAGGCCAAGGAAAAAGCTGCCATTCCTTGGACCTATCCCTTCGTCAAGCCACCCCTTGCACCCAAGCCTAAAATCTCTATCCTTGGCACGTCCCAACCTTCTTCGTCTTCCTCTTCTGGACTAATTCACGACTCCATGCTGAAGCAGCTTCACCAGACACCTGTGAAGATGTCTCTTTACGACCTTATCCAAACTTCACCTCAGCACCGTCAAGCCCTAATCCAAGCCTTGCAGGCAGTGGAGGTCCAACCCGAGGACCCCCAACCACTCGCTGCCCTCGTCCATTCCTTGTCTCCTATCGCTTCCATCACATTCAGCGATTCTGAGATTCCCACATCTAACACGGAAGATCAGGACGCCGCCCTCTTCATCACTGCCTATGTTGATCGGACACGCATTAAACGCGTTATGATTGACGGCGGCGCTAGCATCAACATAATCTCTACCCATGCCTTTGATCAGCTGGCTCTTCCCAAGAACTGCGTCTCCAAAACTGACGCGATCTTACGCTCTTTCAACGACACCACCGCCACGACCATTGGCATAGTCATCCTCCACATTCGCGTAGGCCCACGCACAGTCCCAGAGCTCTTCTATATCATCGAAGGAGACTTTCAATACAACCTTCTACTGGGCCGACCTTGGATCCGTGCCATGGCCTGTATACCCTCCACCCTGCACCGTTGTGTGAAGTTTGAACATGACGGGCAAGTCCACACCATTCCCGCTGACCCTTCACCCTTCAAGACTTGCAACACCACCTACCGTCCTAACGACGTCCTCATTCCCATCAAGCCGTCCACTCCGGCACCGCCTCCATCTGTGGAAGCTTCGACCAGTTCGCAATCGGCGGTTGCCCTCACCCCTCCTCTTCAAGCGCCGACCAAAGACCCCATGGAAGACATCTTCCAACGACTATCGCTTGGGGAATATCGCTTGTTGACCCTCGACATGTTCCAAACTCCACAAGAGTATGGACGCCTTCACCTCAGTCCTAATTACGACCATCAGATCGGGACGGTCATACCTTATGGTCCTCCTCACTTCCAAACCAACTTTGTCTATGGGGGGCTTAATCAAGCTCCTACCAATGGCACTTCCCTCTCTTCACCCCAACCTTTCACATCTAATTTCTCGTTTCTTGGCAACCCCGCCTTTGCACACACTTACCTTCACAGGTGTGCATGGAAGGGTTTTGGTTTCGGACGTTATGAGCAGGGCTCCCATCAGCCCATCAAGCCGCTCAATGATCACGATGCCAAGAAACGGTATGGCCTGGGATATCATGACCCCACTCAGGCTCCTTCCGACCTTTGTCCCGAACCAACCATTGACCAATCTCTTCCAGACTCGCCCATTTCTCCTTCGTCACCTACGGAGTCGGTGGTTTCCATCCCTCCTAGTTTTTTTTTTCCATAAACACCATCCGCCTGGAACCCCTGACCTATCAGCTCAATGGGGTGCCCAGGTCTCTCCCTCTCATCTTTCCTAGCATGGTAGAGGATGAGTCGGTAACCATTCACACTGTCCACTGCATTGACGATGATGCCATCCTTTCCTACATGGGTGCCGATGACTCTTTCGTCCAGCGTTTCCTCCCTTCTGAGACCCAGGTTATGTTAAATGAATCCACCATTGACATCAACCTCCCTTCTTCTTTCGATGTTCCTCACGTCTTAAAGATTGGCCAATCTTTAGACGCCCAGGAGCAGCTTGACTATGCCCAGTTCCTTTCCAACCATAACAAGGCCTTTGCCTGGACTTACAGCGACATGCCTGGCATCGACCCCACCATTGCTACCCATAAAATTGTCACCAAACCAGAGGCTAAGCCTGTTAGGCAGAAGCTTCAAAAGATGCATCCTCGCGTTGCGCTTCTTGTCAAAGAGGAGCTTCAACGCCTTCTTTCTGTCTCCTTCATCCAACCCATCAATTATCCACAGTGGGTTTCTAACATCATCCCAGTTACTAAAGCAACTGGGGGGATTCGGATCTGCACGGACTATCGCAACCTTAACCTAGCCTGTCCCAAAGACGACTTTCCTCTTCCTAACATCGACCAGCTTGTTGATCTCATGGTCGGCCATGAGATGCTATCTCTTATGGACGGGTTTTCAGGATACAATCAAATCCTGATCGCACCGGAAGACCAGCACAAGACTACCTTTATCACCCCATGGGGGACTTTCTGCTATCGAGTCATGCCTTTCGGCCTGAAAAATGCTGGTGCCACTTATCAGCGTGCCATGACCTACATTTTCCACGATCTCCTCCACAAAATCATGGAGGACTATGTGGATGACCTTCTCGGCAAGTCCAAGCTTCGCCGCGACCACTTGACCATTCTCACAATCATCTTCTCTCATCTTCTTCAATATAATGTCCGCCTTAACCCCAAGAAGTGTGTCTTTGGGGTCCTCTCAGGCAAGATTCTTGGCTTCATCGTTTCCTTCTGTGGCATCGAGATAGATCCCGCCAAGATCTGCGCTATCCTCGAAATGCCGCCCCCGACCAATCTCAAGCAGCTTCGCAGTCTACAAGGGAAGCTCTAGTCCATTCACCGTTTCATCTCGTAGCTTTCAGACCGCTACCAACCTTTTCATCACCTCCTTAAGAAAGATGTCTCCTTTAAATGGGATAAGGGCTGTCAAGAGGCTTTTGAAGCCCTCAAAGGCTATCTGGTCTCTCCACCAGTCCTCATTCCACCTAAGGACGACCAACCCTTCTACCTTTATATCTCTGCTACCAACCATTCGTTAGGTGCCATGATCGCGCACCGAGACGAGCATCATCGCGAGCAAGTAGTTTACTACATCAGCCGAACACTGGTCGACTATGAAACTCGGTATACTCATACCGAGAAACTCTGTTTGGCATTAGTCTTGTTCGCTACCAAGCTCCACCACTATCTTCTCAACCACAAAACCTTTGTCATCACTCACACCGACCCTCTCAAGTACATGCACTCCGAGCCATATCAGAATCAACGTATGGCTCGGTGGCTCATGCTGCTTGCTGAGTTTGACTTCAAATTCATCCAACAGAAATCTATCAAGGGGCAAACCATTGCTGACCAACTGGAAGATGCCCCTCTTCCCGACAACCAACCTTCACACTATGAGTTCCCTGACGAGTCTATCGCCACACTTTCCACCGATGACATCGTCTACCAGATGACCATGTTCTTTGACGGCTCCAAATGTCAACTCGGTGGGGGTGCGGGGGTCATCCTCATCCCACTCGACGGGGAGCCCATGCCTCTATCTTTCAAGCTTGACTTCGATTGTACCAATAATATGGCCGAATACGAGGCCTTAATTTTGGGACTTCAGACTGCCCTTTCCCTCCACATCAAGTCTATCAACATCTTCGGCGACTCACAGCTCGTCGTTAATCAAGTTAACGGTTCGTATCTCTGTAAAAATGAAGTTTTACAGAGGTATAAGAATCGTGCTGACATTCTTTTGGCATCTTTTGACCATTACCTCTTGCAAACTGTTCCACGCTCTACGAACAAGTTTGCCGACACCATGGCTTCTCTTGCTTCGCATATCCCATCTTCATCATCATCATCCTGCCTTTTTGTCACAGTGCATCGCGTACCTTTACCTTCATACATCTCTCCTCACATCGACCATATCAACACTATCAATTCTAGCCCACAAGATGACTGGTATAAGCAACTCGTGGACTACTTGTCTCTTTCTGTCACTCCTCCCAACCTCTCTAGCAATGCGCGGCGAGCTTTTATCAAGCGCACAGCTCGCTATACCATGCTAGGAGGTCTTCTTTATAAGCGAGGCTTTGACGGTCTCCTTCTTCGCTGTCTAACCTCCGCTGAAGCTTCTCATGCCGTAAAGCAAGTCCACGACGGGATTTGTGGTGGACACTTCAGTGGAAACTCAGTTGCCAAGCGCATCCTTCGCCTGGGTTATTATTGGCCCGCCCTTCATCAAGACTGTAGCGATTATGTTCGGCGTTGCATCAAGTGTCAGCAGCACTCTAACCTGCTTCATCTCCCCAGCCACGCCTTGCAAGTCGCTTAGGATTTTTGGCCTTTCTCTCAGTGGGGCTTGGATCTCATCGGTGAGATCAACCCTCACTCGTCTCTTTGTCATCAGTCCATCATCACTACCACTGAGTATTTCACCAAGTGGGTGGAAGCCATTCCTCTTGTCTCCACAAAAGCCGACAAAATTGTCGACTTCATCAGCAGCCACATCATCTGTCATTTCGGTGTCCCTCACAAAATCATCACCGACAATGGCAAGTCCTTCAAAAACAAGACTGTCCAAAAACTATGCGACTCATTTGGCATCAAACTCAGCTTTTCTTCGCCTTACTACCCACAAGCAAATGGGCAGGCCGAGGCTTCCAACAAAATTCTCACCAAAATTCTCATGAAGGTGGTCGACGATACAGGAAGGGATTGGCACGTTCATATCCCCTTCGCTTTGTGGGCCTACCGCACTAGCATCCGAACCTCTACGGGTGCTACTCCCTTTTCTCTCATGTACGGAACAGAGGCTGTCTTACCTCTCGAAGTACAGATCCCGTCTCTCCGCATCTCCCTGCATGACATTCTCTCCAACGATGACTTTCGTCAAGATCGCTTAGCTCAACTTGAGTTACTTGATGAGCGCCGTCTGGCTGCCCTTAATCATCTCCATGTCTACCAAAGTCGCATAAAGCGGGCCTACGACAAAAATCTACGAGAACGAGATTTCAACATCGGAGACCTCATCCTCAAAGAGAATCAGCACGTGACCAATATGGAGCGAAATAAATGAGGCAAATTCGCCCCCAATTGGCTTGGACCTTTTATCATCACGCACAAGTATGGGTCAGGGACTTATTGTCTGTCTTCCCTCGACGGACGGCCAGAACTTGAGCCTCTTAATGCGTTGCATCTTCGACCTTTCTTCTGTTAGTCGAGTGCTCAATCACTTGACGTTTTACTTGAGCTCGTCCCTTGAGCAATCCTTGTCCTCTTAATCCTCATCCCTTTCAACCCTATTCCTCTTAACAAGTCCTCTACAACCCTTTTAGGATGTAGTGATGCTTTGTCCTAATAAAAAGGGGCGTCCTTGAGCTTCTACAGTCTTGTCCGTGACTCAAATTCCTATCAAAAAATCCAAATCAAGATGTCAAAACATATCCATGGTCACTAAATCAAGTCAAATCAAAAAGACAGACTGATCCCTCAAAGGACAGCTGTATTATCATTGCTGTATTACTAGACTGATCCCTTGAAGGACAGCTAGGCCAACTTTTCAAACATTATCAAGCAAAAATATAGACCACTCCCTCGAAGGATGGCTATGACTAATCTGGCAACAAACAACACTATTTTAGAAGCTTCCCGCATTGATCAGCTTCGCAACATGACCATTACATCAAGTGACATCTCTATGCAGGCTTCCCGCATCGATCAGTCTGCGCAAAAAAAAAAAAAAAAAAAAAAAAAAAAAAAAAAAAAAAAAAAAAACGAGTCACGGACATTGGCTTGTAGTTGTCTCAGGGTCTCCTATAAAAGGGGCAAGGTTATTCCTGCTCTTAAACTGGGTTACCCTATCCTCCTCCTATCACCTGCTCAAGGGA
>JARHVA010000176.1:1610000-1750000 GCA_037957365.1 Torreya grandis
CACTATTCATGGTGATGTAGAAGGTGATGTAGGTGATGATGTAGTAGAGTATGTGGATTTTGGATGATGTGATATGGCCCATGGGGGATCTCACATGAGATGTGAGTGACATGGGGAAGGGATGGGTTGAATTTCTACAGAGGCCCATGGATTCATGTGTTTTACCTAAAGTCAAAAGGTAGTTTGGGACTTTAGTGGAAAGTGCATAAAGATAGAGATGGTGGAGAATTAGTGGAAGACAAAGACAAGAAGGTGGTGGATGAAACTGGGGGACAAGTAAAAAGAAGATCTCCATATTTTCTATTCACTCATGAGTGGGTGTGGGTTGAAATCCTTATGGAGGATCCATTATATTAGTTTTTGGGTAAAGACAATGGATGTTTTCCATTGGGTTTTAGACCTTTCACAAGTGTCAAACAAGGTACTTTGGATCAATAATAATCCCAATATAAGGGTGGTACATTTGTTTATTATCCATTAATTCCCCCCTCTTGTAAATGTTATATATTAACATGTTGTCTCCTTTATGAAAATCATCTATTGTTAAATCATAAACCACCCAATTTTAGATCTTGAAACTTGTGTTTAATTTATTCCTCTCCTAGGACAAAAACCCCATGAGAGTATATATATTGGAGGATGAAAACCCTCACAAGATTTCCTATTTCAATGATGAAAGATCCCCCCTAGCTTGTTATGGTTGTTTCACTAAAAAATCACAATTAGGATTAAAAGTAAATCTAGAATTGTAATGTATAGATTGTGTGTTAAGTGTAGGATATCTATTTTATTTGTGTGGAGAATTATGGTGTGTTCTAACTCATAGTAGTTGTGTGTGTGTGTGTGTGTGTGTGTGTGTGTGTGTGTGTGTGTGTGTGTGTGTGTGTGTGTGTGTGTGTGTGTGTGTGTGTGTGTGTGTGTGTGTGTGTGTGTGTGTGTGTGTGTGTGTGTGTGCATGTGTGTGCATGTGTGTGCATGTGCACGTGTGCATGCGCACGTGTGCATGTGCAAGAGAGAGAGAGAGATTTTTATATTTCATGTAATATATGTAAATTCCATGAGTAAATTTGATATATCAGTTGGTAGTGTTTTTTACATGCATGTTCAGTTTGGAAGGTTTCTAGATATAGCAGTGAAATTATACATTATGTACATTGTCAGTTTATTATAAAAACAAGGTGTGCCTAATGTATTTAAATGTGTGCATGTTATTTCATTTGTGGTTTTGAAAAGTATATTAGATTTGAGTCTAAGTTTTGAGTTAGGATTAATACAGTGTGGGTGTATTTAGTAATGTTCCCATTTAGGGATTTTTAAATTTCCTTTGATGTTTCTATATATGTTTTCTAGAACCCAACATGCACTATACGTAAAGGTACATGGTCATGCTCTAGATCATTCCAAACAAAGGGAGAGTCACCCCTAAAATAAATGCGTTATTAAAAAAAATGATGCCATTATGAAATGACCAAACATTATTATTTCACTCATATTCATTTTATCAAATGAGTTTAGTTGAGGCAAGATGAATTAATTGTTCCCATAGAAGGTCATGTATCCAACTAGGTTCATTGATAAACATTCCCTAAAACATTAGAAATTATTTCTAGTGGGATAATGAATTTACTATCACATTCTTTGTCACTTTCTTGTAAATGATTTGAAAGTAATAGGCTTGAAGTTCATCAATCCATTTTTATTCATTATACATTAATGTGCCTTAATTTAAGAAGTGATTAACACAAAATTTCTTGGTTTTAACAAATAAATTACTTCTCAACAAAATTTGTCACCATATAATGACTGCATGTAGGATGACAAGTATATCCTTACTATATGTGAACATTTTTCATTCATGTTCATTAATTTTACTAATTTAAATGTAATTGTCTAGTCATCATAAGATATAATTATGCCCAATCCATATCTAGAGGCATCACACTCACTAATAAAATAATTTGAGAAATCAAGTGTTGTTAAAAATGGAGTACAAACTAGAGCTCTTCTGATATCCTCAAAAGATTTTTTTTGTGCCTTTATAGACAAATTTAAGGAATCCTTCCTATTGAGTTTATTTAGGGGACATTATCTTGTTCATTATTTCCTCATAATTATTTTGTAAAATCCTAAAAATCCTATAAATCAACGAGTTTCTTAAGATTCTTTGGTACAATCCAATTGCATACATCCTTAATATTTGTATGGTCAATGAAAACCCACTCAATATAAATTATGTGAAAAGGTATTCTAAGGAGGCCTTTATAAATTCACACTTAGATGCCTTGAAATACAACTTGTCCTTGTATATTATATACAACACAACATCCAAATGCTCAAGATGAGATGCTAATGAATTACTATAAATTAGAATGTCATTAAAAAATAAAATAGTAATCTTATGCAAGAATATGTTGAATATCTTGTTCATCAATTCTTGAAAGCTAGATGGAATATTTTTAAGACCAAAAGGCATGGCCCTATAGTGGTATTGTGATAAATTAATTTTTAAGTTCATCTTATCTTGATCTTGAATGCAAATCGGTATATGATAGTATCCCAATCTATGATATATTTTTGAGCAATACTTTACCCAATGTAGTTTATAAAGAAATGTTGGAGAGTTATCATAGTGATGTCATACAGGTTCTTTGGTGAGTGGATGAAGTTCCTTGATAGTCTTTATGACAATTAAAATGTGTGAAATTTTCTTATTCTTGTATGTTTTATGTATGGTTGGTTAATCTTCAGTACTGACATGGATAGAGAGGATATGAGTATGGTGATTTCATCATGTGCTAGGAGTTTTCTCTAAAGTTAATAATGATTTGAGTGCATGTGTGTATAAGTTTAATTCATCTTGTTGATCATAGTTTTCATCTATACACTTTGGGTTCAATGGAAAAAAAATTGAGTAAGCAGTTTGATGATGTTAGTATTGCTACGTGGGAATGTTTCAAGAGGAGTTGGCCATATGTTTATGATAACACTAGTCTATAGTTTTCATGTACCAGATCTCAATTCATGCATCGAATCTTGGTTAAATATATGAGGGTGTAAATTTATCTTCTTAGTTAGAATTTATTAGTTTCCCATACTTAGCCAAATTTATAGATTGTCTAGAAAGAGCTAAGTAAGCATGTTGACGAGGTCAGGATTCAAACATGTGGAGGTGTCATGACGAAATGATCATATATATTTTTTAATTTTTGTTCATAGTTTATTTTCACTAATTTTCATATCATGAAATATAGCACATCAAAATATATGCATATACAAAGTTGGCTTCCCAAGTAGTTTGACTATGCTTTCCCATATTTAGCCAATTTTCCAATGTGGTAAGAAGAGTCAAGTGAGAATTTAAATGGTGTTATATCTTACACATGTGAAGGTGTCAAGAGAAACCAATCATATGGGTTTGTTAATTTTTTAGCATAGATGATTTTCACTAAATTGGAGATAATACACTAAATTTCAACAAATGTTATGCTTACTTAAAGTTGTCCTCTCATGCAAGTTTTAACATAATTGGCTTTGTGATAAATGTTTTTGAGAAGGTATTTTAATGGTGAAATATCTTGCATGCATGAGGGTTTCAAGAGTAGTGTGTCATATGGTTCGATTATCCTATATTATGATATCATCTAGTCCAAATTTGGGATCATGCGATTAAGTCTAGAAGAAGTTATTGAGGTGAAAAAAATGAATACTCATGCAAATTGAAAGGGTCCCCATACTTAGTAACTTTTGAAAGTGTTAAAGCTCAAAAAATATTGAAGATGCAAATTGCTCCAAGGAGTAAGGAAGTATCAAGATGAAGATAGATGCATGATGTTTAACATCTTAAAAAGGTACAAGATAATGATCCAATGATGAGTGGACATTCATATAGTTGATCAAATGGTGAACATTGATCATTAAAGACCTGATTGACTCATAGATATCGATGGAGCATGTTAAGTCAAAATTCCTAGATTGCATGGGATAAGGTAAAAGTGATAGAGGTTTAACATCTAGCATTGGTAAACTATATGTTAAATATAGATCAATATCAATGGTGTGTATTTGATCTGAGATACGAGTTTATGAGATTTAAGCATTGTAATCAAAGTTTAACAATGAATGTTTGAATTCAAATATTTGAATTTAACATAAGAAAAACTAGAGATATGTATTTCATCTGTATCTTTTGATAGAAGTCAAATTTGTTTGTTATATAAAAATAAAGATGAATATGACTCCATGGTGCATATAATAAACATAATTTAAAGATCTAAAAGTGAGTACATTCAAAGATATTGAGCCTAGAAGTTAACTATGTGTTCATGCTTGTTTTTTAAGTGACCTGAGAAGGATATTTGAGCTTGTATAGATGTTTTTTTGTTATCTCACAATGAATTATATTTTGTAACATGTTGTAGACTCCATGAGGATGCTTTATGTGTATTTTGGAGGTGTGATCAATCTATCTTGATTATGAACAATTCTTAAGAAATTGACTCTATGCTTTTTTATGGTGACTGTGTGCACCAGGTTAGTGTTTGAGTTGTTTGTGCATACACAGAGTTGAACTAAGTTTATTGTGATCATTTGAGGATGTTGAAGTGGACATAAGGAGTGGACCCATGTATTTGAAAGTGGTCATGTTTTCTTTTTTTACTTGAAGGAGTGCTAAAGTAGTGAATGGGCTCACATGAGACCTATAAGGGATACAAGGGCCTTATTTAAAGGTGTAGTTCCTTAAGGGTGACCCATAAATTCTATGGCTAACTTATGAAGATTATATTAAGCCATGTATTCATGTGAGAGATGACTTAAATGATAAGGCATGTCTAAAGGCTGACCAAGATGGTGGTTATCATGATTTATCTATAGATAATGAAATGAAAAGTGATTATTTTTAGACGTGTAAGACTTGGATGAGTGAGTGCAAGTGTGGAGCCAAGCACAGGAGATAAAATTTGAAAGAGAAGGTATAGGTTAGTGAAGACCAACAATGAGTGAAGAAAATCAAACATGCTAGTGTGAGCAAAATGTTGAAGGTGATCACATAGGTCATTAGACCTAATAAGCCTAGAAGAGGTTGAATGGGTAAGTATGCTCAAGAGGTTGTTTGAGAGAGGCTTGTATGTGTGAGTTGTGGAGATAAGTAGTGATATAATGTCATATGGATGAGTTGATGAGAAAATAAAATTGAGGACTATTTGTATGACTTTTTGGTGATAATTTTATTGGTAGAATAGTACTCTTATTGTTTGAGTGTGAGTGAAGGTGAAGTGAAGACTGTGTGATCATGGTGGTTGATCTAAGAGGTAGATCAGTGTGTGGACTATGTGTATGACCATATGGTCATGTTGTTAAAGCTATGATAGAGTTGTTGTAAAGAAGGATGTATTGAGTATGTAGAGTTAAAGAGTAGGGTTAGTTAGGATATGTAATGTGTCTTAATTGATCTTTGTATATTGGTTCAAGTATGTAATGTGATTTGGCTAATACAGAGTGTTATGTGATCCAAAAGGTGGCTTTGGATACATTGAGAGATTGATAATCAGAGTTCTATCATTAGGTATTTAACACATTAGTACAAAGGTGGATGTGTTCATAGGTGTTGTTGTGGCATCTCAACATCTAAGGTGCTTTTAGTCTCCTCACAAGGTTTAAATTGCTAAAAGGTCTAATTATTATTGTAGCTCAACTAGACATGTGTAGCAACACCTTGTGGGATTAAAGTTTCATTAAACAAGGATTGCAATTCCTTGATAATTTATAGATGGTCTAAATTGGATCTTATTATTGTAGGATAGTAATCCAATTGTGGGTTTAAGTGGGCTTTATTCCCCAAGAAGGTTTCTTACATATGACATGTGTTATGTGGTTGATCTTGCATAATCTTTCTTGTTCATTGCTATGAATGATGTATGCCTCATGAATGTATGCATTAAAAGATTAAGAGTTTGAAGGAATTATAATTGAAATTGATATTATCTTATCTCACTAATTTAATCCTCCTCTAAGTGATTTTACCTATAACAATTAGTATCAAAGTGAGGTCCTTTGCTAAAGGCTTGATATCTTGAAGGTGATCCAAGGTATAATGGATAGTCAGAATGTGCAAGGTGGTTTCTTTATTAAGAAAAAACTAATGTTTAATGGATCCAATTATACATTTTGAAGTGCTAGGATGAATACCTATATTATGTCCATAGGGTTTGATGTATGGCATTCAATTTTGGATGGTTATGTTTCTCTTTCTATTCCTCCATCTAGTGTTGTAGACAAGAAGCTATTTGAGAACAAATCTAAGGAAATGAATGCCATCACTTGTAGTCTTACAAAAATTGAGTTTACCAAAGTAATTAATTACATATATGACAAATAAATATGGGATAAATTTAAGACTATTATTAAAGGAGATTCAAAGGTTAAGTTTGCTAAATTATAGACTCATAGAAGGCAATTTAAAAGACTTGAAATGAATGAAGAAGATACTTTGGCATCCTTTCTATAGAGAGTTGATGAGATTATGAATATCATCAAATTTCTTAGAGATAATCTTGAAGAGACTATTTTTTTTAAAAGGTATTAAGGTCTCTATCCCCCAAGTTTTATCCAAAAGTATTTTCTATAGAATAGAGTCATGACCTTACTCAATTGAACATGGATCAATTACATGGCACCCTTACTACCTATGAGATGAGGAAGAATGATGATATACCACCAAAGAGGGAATCAACATTAAAGACAAATATGAAGCCTAAGAAGAATTTCTAAGTTAATAAATCCAAAGAGGATGACATATCTAATTTTGATGATGATGAACTAATTTCTTTGATTACTAGGAAATTGAACACTAGATCAGAGAAGTATTAGGGTAAACTACACCTAAAATGTTTTAACTTTAGAGAGATAGGACATTTTGGTTATAAGTTACCTCATAAGCATGAGAAGAAATATGATGAAGAGCATGGTGAAGGCCAAGATGATGACAAGAAGACATACAGGAAGAAAGGATTCAGAAAGAATAGTAGTAAGAAGAGGTCCTTGAAGAACAAGAAGAGTTTTTAAACCAAAGAAGATTGAAGCTCAAAAGATGGGAATGAAGATAGTGATTCATAATATGATCATGAATATGATGTTACTATTGAAGATGAATCATAATTCATGGTTGAGGAAGTAATTTTCTCACATTACAAGGAGTCTACTTGGAGTGATTCAGATGTTGATGTAGAAGAGGTGGCTTTTGAGACTATTTTTATGAATGCTCTTGAAGAAATGAATATTGAGAATAAGATGAATAGGAATATGAAATCTAAGATCAAGGACTATGAAGAATAATTCAATGTATATGAGTTAATATTGAATGAAGATTCTAAGGAGCATGAAGATACTATCAAGCATCTTAGTTGTCAGTTAGAAATTCTATCTATGAGCCTAAAATCTATAGAAGATGAATGTTTAAGGTATGTTTTTGAAAATGAATCTTTGAAATCTGAGATAGAAAAGATAGGTAATAAGGTAAAGAAATTTATGATATTTGAAAAGAGATCATGTGATATAGAAAACATTTTGAGTGGTCAGAAACATGCTAGTGAATGATTTGGTCTTGGATCAAAAGAAGAATAAAAGAATGTTACTCAAAATAAGATGAAGACTAATGTGAACCAAAACAATCTTAATTTGAAGACAAATCATTAGACAAGGATTGAAGGTGATTATAGAGTAAAGATAAATCAAATCAGAAAACCAAATGCCATAAGGTATGCAAGATTCAATTGTTATTGTTATAATTTAATTAATTTGGTCATAGAGCTAGAGAGTGTAAGAAATATATTAAAAATGAATTTGCATGGGACTATGATGGGGGTCATCAGTCATAAAGTTTGAATAGTATCAAGTTCTTTAACTGTCTTAATGTGACACACTTTGTTAACCATTGTCCACATAAGATTAGACAAGGTGAGTCATCTTAAAAAATGGGAGTTTTTTTTTTATCATGACAAAGGACATATGGAAAATTTCTATCCAAATAAGGTAAGGCAAGATACGTTTCTTTCAAAAGGTATGTTGTGCTTCAAATGTGAATAGAGAGGTCACATTTATAGGTCTTACAAGAAAAGGACTAAAAGATAAAATAAATTTAATCAGGCTCCTAGAGTTCAAGAACAAAGGCAAGTTAACACATGGCAGCCAAATGTAACAAGTGTGAGTCATGATGAGATTGTAGGTCCAAGTAATATATTTGCTATGGTGGAGAATGCTTTAGACATTAAAGAGTACCAAGAGGTCTATTTGTCTACTCATATTGAGAATGAAGAAATCAAGCTCAAGGAGAAGAACAAGGTGTTAATTGAGCTGATCCTAAGGTATTTATGGATCCAAGTAAATATCTTATTTTTTCTAAGCATGTATCCTATAAAGAACATCAATTGTATATGCTTAATGATGAGGTTCTAAGCTACAATGAAGATTCTTTAGATAAAAAGGTATTTAATGAATGTGTGTTGTCTCCATGTATTAAAAATTCAATCATAGAAGAAAAGAAGAATTTTTTACTAGATGAGGAAGTTTTTTATCCTAAGCCAAAGAAGAAGAATAAAAAGAAGTACAAATATCAGATGAGGAAGGAGATGGAATATGATGAATTATTTTTGTTTTTAAGCATTGAGGTATAGAAGGTGTCTCTATATATGCTTCTTAAGAGATTCATGTTAGTGGAAAAGCATTTTTTTTCACTCAAGATGATAATGCCAATTAGAGAAGGTATTTTTTTAAGGTGGAGCAACAAGTTCATGAGCCTATTTTAGAGGTTTATGAAGGAGATGTAGTATAGAGTCATAATGGGTAGCTCTAGATGGCTTAAGGAGATTGATAAAAATGTTAAGAATTTTTTAGTGCTTATAAAGGCCTGTGAATTTCTTTTTGGTGTGCTCTAGGTTCTTTTAGGTTTGAAGGTATGTATGTGTTAATTGAATTTTTTTTAGTGCTCTTGGTTTTCTTAGTTTTTGCCTTAAGAGCAGGTAGGCCTAAAATGGATTATAAGATGTATGGGTTTATAAAGGTATGGAAGCTCAAATCTTGGTCCAAATTTTTTTGATTGGTGTCTCTAGGTGTGCAAGTAGTTTCAGAGGTGTACATTGACCAAAAGGAGGTTTGTTGACCTTACTTATTTTAAGATTCTAGGGTTTTGGGCTATACTAGAAAAGTGGTTTACCTTATGAATTGAGGTCTAAGGATTATTAATATGTTTAATGGTCAAAATTGGTGGTAAAATAAATATTCAAAGAGAATTAAAGGTTTGAGGTTCTCATATTATTTAGGTTTTTGTGAATATGAAGGGCTAATTAGCTAGTAGGTTTGTGAAGGAAGTATGTTGTAGAGGATGAGATTGGTGATGAAAATTGGTGTTATTTAGGGGGTATATGTGAGTGATATAGAAATGGATTATTATGTCTTGAAGATGTGTCTACTAAAAATTGTGGTCTCTATAAGGTTTAGGTAGGGCTATAAGGAGGCTAAACAGGCCTAGTTTGAAGAAGGGTGATTTTTAACCCACTCTCTCCAAAAATAAAAAAAGGTATGAGTATATAAAATTATGTTATAAATATAGTTTATTACATGTTTCCTATTTTTTATAGTGTATAGGTAGAGTTGGTGGTCCTTATGGTAGCTTGAGAAAAGAGGCTAGTAAGCCTACATGGTGGTTCATCATGGTGTGTGGAGATCTAAAGATTCTCAAAAGGTGAAATTACTCATAGTTATTAGGGGGAGTCCTTCTTAGATGTTTATTTATGTGTTTCATCAATATTTTTTTTTGTTTTATGTGTTTTTCTCCATTTTTTGTAGTGCTTGATTAAAGAGAGTGTTGTCATGGAATAAGAGGATATTTTCAAGGCAAGTTAAAGTAAGCTCAAGATAAGGGGAGTTTGTATCATCTTTAAATATGGTCCTTTCCTACTTGAAATTATTTTTAATTCCTTAGAATCAATCTATGCCCACTTTATCATTGTGTCAAAGGGGGAGAAAGTTCTTGTTGGGGAGAAAGTTCCTATTATGGGAGTACTTTGAAGAGAGATAAGGTGAGTTGTATATTGTTATATATGATGGGTGTTGACATCAATAACAAATGGGGATATTGTTGTATAGTTGTCATAATGATGTCATAGAGGTTCTCTGGTGAATAGATGAAGTGCCTTGATAATCTTTGTGACAATGACAAAATGTGCACTGTGCTTATTCTTGTATGCTTCATGTATGGTTGATTGATATTTAGTATTGACATGGATAGAGAAGATCAAGGATGAGTATGGTGATTTGATAATGTGATAAGGGTCCTATCCAAAGTTAAAAATTCTTTGAGTTCTTGTGTACATAAGTATAATTCATCTGGTTGATCATAGTTTTCATCTACACACTTTAGGTCTAGTGGTAGTAAATTTGAGTAGGTAGTTTTATGACATCACTATTTCCACATGGGAATGGGTCAAGAGGATTTGGTCATATGTTTGTGATCACATTAGTCCCTAGTTTTTATACATAATATCTAAAATCATGCATCAAATCATGGTTAAATATATGAGGGTGCAAAGTTGGCTTCTCAGCTAGAATTCATTATTTTCTCGTAGGAAAATTTGTAGACTGACCAGAAAGAGCTAAGTAAGCATTTTGATGAGGTCAACATTTATATGTGTGGAGGAATCAGAGTAAAATGATCATATGGGTTTGTTCATTTTTTTCCCTAATGTTTTTTCACTAATTTTCAAATCATGTAATATATTGCATCAAAATATATGCATATGTAAAGTTGGGCTCCTAGGTAGTTTGATTATGTTTTCCCATAACTAATTTTGTAAAGTGGCAAGAAGAGATGAATGAGATTTTTTATGGTGTTATATATTGCACATGTGAAGGGGTCAAGAGAAACTGATCATATGGGTTTTTTCAATTTATAGCATAGATAATTTATGCTATACTAGAGATCATGCACTGAAGCACGTCAAAAGTTATACTTACTCAAAGCTGGCTTCTTAGGGAGGTTTTGATATAGTTGGCTCTATGAAATATTTTTTGAGAAGGCATTTTAATGGTGATATATCACAAACATGTGAGGGTTTTATGAGTAGTGTATCACATGGTTGGATTCTACTATATGAAGAGATCATCTGGTCTAAATTTGAGATCATGCGAGTAAGCGTAGAAGAAGTTATTGAGGTCAAAAAATGACTAATAATACATATTGAAAGGGTCACCATAGTCATTTTTGAAAGTGTTAAAGCTCAAGCGAGATTGATGGTGCCCATTTCTCCAAGGAGTTAGGAAGAAACAAGATGAATATAGGTGCATGATGTTTAATGTCTAATCAAAAGTATAAGATAATGATGCAACAATGAGCAAGAATTCATACAATTGATTGAATGGTGAGCATTGATCATTAAAGACATGATTGATTTGTAGAGATCATTAGAGTGTGTTTAGTCAAAGTTCCCAAATTGCATGAGATGAGGTCAAAGTGACAGATGTTTAATATATAGCATTGGTAGACTACATGTTAAATATTGATCAAGATTTACGATGCATATTCAATTTGAATTGAGATTTCACAAGATTAGATCATTGTGTTCGAAGGTTAACTATGACTATTTGAATTCAAATATTTGAATTTAACATAGGAAAAACTAGAGCTTTATATTTCATCCATATCTTTTGATAGAAGTTAAATTTTTAGGATCTATTAAAAGAAAATATCAAGAGGACTCCATATTGCATCTAAGGAACATGATTTAAAGATTTGAAAGTGAGTAAAATTAAATATATTGAGCCTATAAGTTTATTATGTGTTCATTTTTATTCTATAAGTGACATGAGAAAGATATCAGAGCTGTATTGATGTTGTTTTGATGTCTCATGATGAATTAGTGATTTCAACATGTTGTAGACTCCATGAAGATGATATATGTGGATTTTATGGTGTGATAAATCTATATTAAGTATGAAAAATTATTAATAAGTTGACAGTGTGATCATTCATAGTGATTATGTGCACCAAGTTAGTGTTTGAGTTGTTTGAGAATATGTAGAGGTGAGCTAAGTTGACTATGATCATTTGAGGATGTCCAAAGGGACATAAGGATTGGACCCATCTATTTAAAAGTGGTCATGTGTTATTTTTTTCTTGAAAGAGTGCTAAAGGAGTGAATAGGTTCACATGAGACCTATAAGGGCTATAAGGGCCTTATTAAAAGGTGTAGTTCCTTAAGGGTGACCCATAGATATTATGGCAAACCCATTAAGATTGTATTTAGTCATGTCTTAATGTGAAAGATACCTTAAGGGCTAAGGCATGTATACAGGCTAGCCAAGATGGTGGTTATCATGATTGCTTTGTAAATAATGAAATAAAAAGTGATGATTTATAGACTTTTAAGACTTGGATGAGTGAGTGTGAATGTGGATCCAAGAAAAGGAGATAACCTTTGAAAGAGAATGTATAGGTCAATGAGAACCATTAGAGAGTGAAGAGGAACACACTTGCTAGTCTGAGTAAGGTGATGAAGGTGATAACATAAGTCATTGTACCTAATAAGCATAAAAGAGGTAGAATGGGTAAGTATTCTCAAAAGGCTATTTAACAGAGACTTGTATGTGTGAATTATGGAGTGAGGGAGGGGTAGAGTGCCCTATGTATGATTTGATGTGTATATAAATTTAGGATTATTTGTATGAAATTTTGGTCATAATTTTGTTGGCAAAATAGTGATTATACTATTTCAATGTGATCAAAGGTTAAGTGAAGAATGTGTGAGCTTGGTGGTTGATTTGATAGGTAAATCAGTGTGTGGACTATGTGTATAACCATCTATTCATGATATTGAAGTTGTGATATATTTATTACTATGAAAAATGCATTGAGTGTTCATAGTTTAAGACTGGGGTTAGTTGGGATATGTAATGTGTCCTAATTGATCTTTATGTATTGGTTGAAGTATGTAATGTGTTTTGGCCAACATGGAGTTCTATGTGATCCAAAAGGTGGATTTGGATACATTGAGAGATTTATAATCAAATTTTCATCATTAGGTGTTGAAGACATTAGTGCAAAGGTGGATGTGTTTATAAGTGTTGTTATGTTAGCTCAACATCTAAGGTGGTTGTAGCCTCCTTGCATGGTTTAACTTGTTAAAATGTCTAGTTGTTATTGCAACTCAGCTAGACAAGTGCATCAACACCTTTTGGGATTTAAGACTCACTAAATAAGGATTTTTATTCTATGATAATTTTTATATGGTCTAAATTGGATCTTATTATTATAGGATAGTAGTCTAGCTGCAGGTTCTAGTGGGTTTTATTCCCCAAGAGGGTTTCCCACATATGACATGTGTTATGTGCTTGATCTTGCATTGTATTTCTTGTTCATTTCTATGAATTAAGTATGCTTAATGAATGTATTCATTGAATTATTAAGAGTTTGAATGAATTGGAATTGAATTTGAGATTATCTAGGCTCACTGATTCACCCCCACTTAGTGATTGTACCTCTAACAAGTAGGTCATCAATCCTCAACATTGGAGATTTATTTTTTATTGTGATTTTTTTTAGGTCCCTATAAATGATAAATAATCTATATGAACCATCCCTCTTTTTATCTAGTACTATTAGACTGAAATAAGGGTTCCTAATACAGATGATGATTTCAGTCTTCAAGAGTTTGATGATTAACTAATTTATATCAAACTTTTAAAAATTACCATTTTTATATGGGTGTACTATTATTGGCATCTTTATAGGTTCAATCTCAATAATGTGCTATAATTCCCTATTTAGAAATAGGCTCTTCGGTAGATCCCATAAAACTAACTTGTATTTGTAAAGTAATTATTGAATCCCTGAAACCTAATCATGTGGGATAGATGATTCCAAACCCATACAATAAAGGTAAGACATAAAACCAAAATTCACTTTCTTAAATTTTTTTCATTTAAATGGAATCAATAATTCTGATTTCCCTCATGGGAAAGGACTTGATATTATAGCCATGGTCCCCTTTCTTGAATGTCAATAACCACTTATGATGATTGGTAAAACAAGATCCAAATGAGTATAACCATTGAACCCCTAAATAAACATCCAAAACACCAATATTGACCACACAATTTATTTTTAATGATAGAATTTACCACTAAAAAACCCGCATTATAGACTAATCCTTTGCATTCAATACTTTTATATATTAGACCCTAAATAGGGAAATGTTTATAATTGTTTATATAATGTTCTAATATTTATAACTATTTCTTATCTAAAATATTAAGTGTACTTATGGGATCAACCACAACCAAAACATGGGATTTATTTATAGAGATAAAGAGATTTATTTTGGTTGAATGGTTCAACCATATCATTGTAAAAAATGTCAAAAATGGTTCACCCATTTATTTTTTTATAGTGGATAGATCTTTGAGTTCAAGCCTCAAAATAGGGTTATTAGGGGCTTCCTCATTATTCATCTCTAACTCTAGCTTAGAATAACACACATAATTTTCCATAAAAATATTTTTTTATATTAGAGACATGACCTCTTATCCATAATTCAGATCACCTATGACATAGGTTTACAACATTGGATGTATGGCCAAACTCACAATTAAATTCTTTGGATTTCTAATCCCAAGTTAAAGATCTACAGAAAATAATTCCTCTAATTTTTTAGGGTAGATCAATATGTTTTTATGATCTTCTAGCTATAGTAATGGAACTTCAAAAAAAATTTGGTTTAAGCATTCTTACCTCTATTCCCCACACACACACACACACACACACACACACACTCACACACACACACACACACACATACACATTATGTTTATAATTATGAAACACCCTCTCACTTTGATTTTTTCATTAAAAATTTGAAATATATAGAAAATTAAATAACTTTAGAGAATGATTAGATACCTTCAAAATATACTATTGATCAATATTTATCCTTGCACATTAAAGTTACAATCAACAATATGAGGATCAAAAGAGTACTTGTTACCATGGTTCAAGATTAAAAATTTGTAGCAAAAAAATTATTCAACACTTAAAAATTTTAATACTAATAAATTTATATACAATCATCAAGGGATTTGAAAATAAATCCATAATTTTTTTTGAGTAATCATATTAAATATTTCATTTAAAAAAATGTAGCTAAAGAATGCCAAGTTATATCTAATGATGTTAATTAAAATATTTTACTTGGTTCACCTTGAATCCATTAAATTGGAGCTATTATAATCCAAAATATGGATTTAGTTTACTAGACACGTGATATATTTAATTTACACTATACACAATTATGTAATTCATATATGTAAAACACAATGTAAGACACTTCTTTAAGTTTTTTCATGTAAACAAAAGATTGCAATTAATTCATAATGGTGAAATCAATGTTAGGATGGTTTGAACATTATTGTATTTATGAATTAATCATCTTGAAACCTTTAAAAGTAAGGGATTCATTAAGAATTATTAAATTTATAGTAAATTTAGGTGTTGGTTTCATAAGAACTGGTGTCAGATGTTGATTGTGAAACTAGTAATCTGCGTAAAATGGTGGTTACAAAAATTAGTTCCAAACATTTCCACTTATTAGAAACAATTAATTTCGATTATTTGATGGGTGAAAAGGTGGAAGGAAATAAAAATAATAGATGTGGAAGGTAGATAACATCATAAAGTGGAAGGGGAGTGCATTTGCCTCACCCATTAGAGATGTTTTGACATTGGGTTTCTCTGGGTAATATAGGGCATTCATTTTATGATTTATAAATTTTTATTATTTTTTTATAGATTTAGTTTATTGTAAATTTCATTTATAACAAATTTTTACCTCTATTTTATCAATATAAGTAGTCTCTAATAATTATCTATCAATCATATGTTGATCTGGGAGTATATGATTCATGTTGGTGAATCTTAGTGTGTGATATACATCTGGTTTATAAATTAGATTGGTATCAAAGAAATTTAAGTAGTATTTTTAGTCCTTTTGTGTAGTTTTGTGACTACATTGCATCATATTCTTATCACTTGAGTAAACAATGTTAGTGGTAAATGTATCCTAGTTGGATTTAAAGAAAACATTTCCATAAGGAAGTGGAAACAATATATCAAAAATATGACCCATTCTAATGAAAAATACGTATGCATTGTAGAAGAGAAATTTCATAAAATTGAAGAAGGAATGGCTAATGTCTCTCTTTATATGATAAAGCTTCACCATTTGGATTCCATTATGGGAATTTTCATTCAGAATCTTGGTGTTTCTATATTGACATTTAAATAAAATGAGTATGTTCCTAAGAGTGAAAAGGTGGAAGAAAAAACCCGTTTCAACCAATGCTTCAATCCCATTAAATTTTGAGCCAAAGATATATATTTATCCATATGATGGAGATGTGAATAATGAAAGGTCAATTTATTAGATATCCCAACTTGAGTTATATAATGGTTTACATCAAATTAGTGAGAGACAAAAAAAATATGTTATAAGGTTAAAGCTAACCAATTGTGCTTTAACTTGGTTTGAGAGATATGTCCATACCTTAGATTTTAATAACATTATTCTTATTCCTAAATGAGATTATTCTAATATGTTAATCATGAAGCAAATTTATCCTATTTTCTAGTAGGAATAGATACCGTTTTATTGGCAAAATCAAGGCCACTGTACAAGAGTACATAAGTAAGTTATGCAATAAAGTTATATAAATGGAAAAGGATATAGTGGACTAAGACATCTTGATGAAGTATGTTGGTGGAATCCATATCCATTTAAGAATACATGTCCTCTTGGCCAAGATTATATATGTAAATGAGTTTTGCTCTCAAGATCACTACTTAGAAATGGAAAAGAATAATAAGGCTCAATTTACCTCTCAAAGCAATCCAAATCAATAAGGTGGTTCAAATCGTAAAGGAAAATTAAATTGTAATCATAATTATACTTATGTTTCTAATAATAATACTAAAAGGAATTATGGGAATTATGATGTGGATAATCATTCCAAGGAAAATTATTGGAAGCTACATCTAGTATTGCATTCATTCAAGAACAAAAATAACAAGAAGGATATCCGTCTCTCAAATGTGAATACATTGGTTTAAAATTAGATGTAGATGATGCTATGTGTTGTACTTCCATAAATAGAGAGGTATGTTTGGATAGTACTAGTGCTACAAATTGAAGTTTATAATCTTTTCCATTTTAAAATTTATATGAAGAAAATGAAAATGAATTCTCTTTTTAATATATGTTCATAAGTAAATTTGATAAGTAAGGAGTTGGAATAATAATTTGGGATATGTTAACTTATATAGAGTAGTGAAATCAAAAGAATAACTCAAATTGAATAATCTTGTCTTCACAACTAAAATATTTATTGGCAACATTATCCAAAAAGTACATAGAAAGTTACATTATATAGTGAGGAATTGGATCACCCAAAAAGGTAATTGACTCAACTCACAATTAGAAAATGAATTAATGTACATTTCCCCAAATGACCTATTATTATCCTTATCAAGCTAACTAGGCCATGTAGTTAAAACCAAATAGTGGGAAAAATACTACGCTAACACCCCCTAAGCATAACTTAGATGGATATAAAAATTGGGTCCTAGCATAAATACCTAATAAGGTACTCAAATATATAGAAAATACCCCTAAAGAAGGATGTCAGAGTTGCTTGAGCCCTAAGAAGAGCCTAAAAATGAAGCTACTTGATCTCAATTAAAGGTTTGGTAAATATATCAATAATTTATTATGTTGTCTAGATGTATCATAGATCAATGACTTGTTCCTGGATGAGATCCCAAATTATATGCATGTGCATATTGATATGATTTTTCCATTGATGGAGTACCATATTCCTAAAAATCTTGATTATGTTTTGGTTCTCATAGAAGATGATTGTTGGTCATAAAAATTAGATGTCAAACTTAGTGAGAATCCCTTTATGATAAATAGCCTTAGTGGAAACATTAACAACTCTTATGTATTATAACATAGTATAAGATAGATAAATAACATTATTATTATTTCTTGATGAATCACTAGACCAATATGAATCTATATAACCAATCAAGTCAATGTTGATGCCTACTCTATTATGAATCGTGAAACTATGAGTACCTTGAATGTAATGGATAATGTGATTAGATATGTTTTATTTTAGCTAATGTGGTAACTACATAAATATAGAGACCATGTATAGTACATATGAAATTTTAGGTCTAGTGTGCATAAGGTATATGAGACTGTCAACAAGTTATCAATATAAGGTAACATCAACTAAGGGCTATGGTAAATCAACCTCAATCTTCACACTAGATAGAAAGGGATTTGGATCTATCTTATAGTTAGCCATGTTAAACCATGAAAAAGAATCAATATCATAAGTGGATTGTGTAATAGTGATCCTAGAGTTAGACTAAGAAATTTTAATCTCAAAAAAGTAATGTAACAAGCCTAAGTTAGTAATTGAGAACCTATCAGATAAAATAGTTTTCACTACGGTGATGGTGGATAAATGAATCCCTATGATTCATTAGGTAATCCACATAGAGAGCCATAATCAACAGTGAATCATCCTACCACAAAATGTAGGCATTCAAATCAGAATGGCATCTAGTGAATCTAATTGAAATAAGAAAGGAGTCCATATTGTCATCTAAAGCTCAAGGAGCTTGTTTGAGGCCATAAATATATTTTTGAGATTTTTAAATTAAAGAGGAATCTTCCAAAAATCTTTGTGGATGTAACATATAAATTTTATGTTTGAGTTCACTATAAAGAAAGACACTCTTCACATTATTTGATGAACATCCCAAAGATGTGCTAAAAAAATGGTGATATTTAGTTGGATTGAGTTTATTTTGGCAACTAAGGTGAACATCTCAATAAAGTCAATGCCAGGTAATTGATAAAAACCCTTTGCTACCAAGTGTGCTTTGAACTTGTCTAGAGATCTATCTATAGAAAATTTATTTTGATAGATCCACATACATCAAAGAAGTTTTATTTCCTTAGGAAGATGGTCTAAATCTCAAGTGTTTTTACTCAGTAAGGAACCATACACCTCTTCCATAGAAATATACTACTCATGAATGCTTGATTCCTCATAAAATGACTATGGATCAGAAGAAAATTAAATGAATGCATGTGGGTCATGATATAATTCTAAACAAGTTCATATAATGTCTGATGGATATCCAACCTAATGGCCAACACTTTAAATTTTCTATCTAGCCCAAATAAGAATATATGTTAGAGATTTTATAGGATATTCATCATATTATAAATTTATTATGGAAGAAGGAGGGGGGGATTAGTCATCACTATTATCATCATCATAACTAGAAAAAGAATCTAGGAAGCTACTCAAGCAAATCTGAATCATCACAACTATCATCAAATCCTATAGTGTCTAAGGAAGAAATATTAGTGTCATGTGTATAATATAAATTAATCTCTATAAAATTAACACTTATTTATAAAAATAACTCATGAGTGGTGGTATGGAGATGTTTGTATCTATTAACACTGTCAAGATATCCAATGAAGACACAATTATGATTCTAAGGTTATATTAGGTCATGTTTCTTATTCAAAATGTAGGCCATAGTAGGAGATCCCAAAAATTGTAAGTGATTTACTATGTTTTTTTTACCACTCTAAGATTTAAAAGGAGTGAATACCTTAAATGTTTTATGAGGAACTAATTTCTAGATATACAAAGCATAGTTGATGGCCTTGACCCAATATCAAGGTGAAAGAGACTTGGATTATAGTATACAATTGACCATTTACTTTAAGGACATATTATTGAATTTGTAACACCATTATATTAAGAAATATATTAAATGGTAAGTTTTATTTTATTACTCTCTGAAGTGTTGAATTATTCAAAATAGTTACCAACATACTCACAGCCATTGTGGGTGTATAAAATTTTGATGGCATTACTTGATTATTTTTATACAAGCACCTTGAAGTCCTAAAAATGATCAAAGACCTCAGATTTATTATTAATAAAGTACACCCAAGAACACTTCAAAAATTCAATAATAAAGGTAAGCATGTATTTCTCCTTGTTCAGTGAAAGAATTGGAAGTGGTCTAGCAATGTCACTATGAACTAGATCCAATATATGTGTAGCTCTCCACAATTTACCTTTATCATAATTCTCATCATGATGCTTAAAAGTATATAGCCTACAAAAACTCCATCATAAAAATGAACACATGGAAACCTTAAAACCATGTTATGATGACTGAGCTAATCCAAATAGTGATATATGATATGGTTGAATTACTCATGGGCATAATTTACTCATCCCATATGAATGAATGAGTATCATAGTATAAGGCTGATTAGAAGAAAAATTTGAGAAATTATATAATTGTGACTAATTATTTACTTTACCAAATACAAATATAAATTAATTATATGCTTCCCTAATAACTATTGAATTTGGTGTGAACTCAACTTTATTTATCAAACTAATGTGATTGATCTAATAAATGGATAGGAGATTGGTTGATAATGAGTGAACACATAAAACATATTCAAATTTACCATCATTAACTTCAATATATCCTCTCCCACTAACTTCTATGCAAGTATTTTCACCCTACAATATGGAAGGCATATAATAAGGCTCCAAGGATGAAAACATGTATTATGATGAATCCATGTGGTATGATGCACTAGAATCAATTACCCATGTGAAAGGATGGGATACAACTGTAAAAAGTGATTTTACATTATCTTTATCCTTTATAATATCTTTGGACTTACAAGACTCATGTGATAATGAATTATGACTATAAGAATTAGAGACACTAATATTGTGCTTCTCGAGCATCTTAGTCAGTTAGTCAATCTTCTTATTCATGCATTTATATTCATCATGCCCATATTTCTTCCACTAGGAAAATGTGAGTCACTCTTTCTTGGGTTTAATGTATAAATATGAGGATTATTTTGATGCTTTTGACTTAGCATCAATCTATGAACCTTTCTTTTCTTTGGGTCCTTTTTGTTACATTTCTTCTCCTTACTACTACTATAATCCTTTTATTTATCATGACTCATAATTAATACATGCCATTTAGATAAATTTAGAGTACCCATTTGAATAATATTATCTTGATCTTGATTTAATTTAATATAAAAATCATCCAAGGATAACATGGTCCATACATCTCCAATGGTACGGTTGGTGGCGAGGAAGGTAGAAACAAATATAGAATAGTTAGATCTCAATTTGGAAAGGATGGAAAGTATAAATTGATAATTATTGTTGGTAATTATTCATATTTTCAAATACAACTTGAGAGATTTAAACTTTGTTTATAAGTCTTGTGTAATATCAAAGTTATCTAGGCTCAAACTAATGAGCTCATTCTTTGAATCATGACCTCCTAGTATGTCTTACTTCCCAAAAAGTTTTTTAATATGATACAAACTTAATTAGGATTAGCTATAGGTTCAATATAAAATATCAAGTCAAGAGACATAGAAAAACATACAAGACCATATGCTTCATCACTTTTATTAACCACTTCATTCTATGAGTCAACTATCACTTCTTTTTATGTATCCATTATGATTTGGTGTAAGCATTTGATCCTCAAGGGGATTCAAAATTTGAATTTCCACTCATGATATTTGAATGGTGTAAGAATACAAATTTGAATCTAATCCATGGTGGAGAAAGAAATCATATGTTGAACTGAGTGTGATGAAAGACTAGGAATATGCAACCCTGCTTGAATATGCAAAACTTCAGTATTATAGGGCACGATAATATTACCAATGTGTATAGATAGAATAACTCACTTTAAAAAACATTAAACTTTAAAATGAACTATCACCTAAAATTTATGAAAGTTTGAATGTTTATTTCTCATAATAAATAATAATCTCCAATTTGCATAAATTTTTGGTGTGCAAAATGTTTGGCCAAATTTTAAGAGGAAAATTTAAGCTTCATTGGGTTGGTTATGACCAAAGGATTAAATTTACATGTGAAAATGGGATAAGGGATAGGATGAGTGGTCCCCATCCACATTTTTTATTGATTTAATTGATGTGGGAGTGATGTCACATAAAAAAATCCTCCACTTTTCAAATAAATAGTGAAAATTTCCACTCAATCAAATTTGATAGTTTCTTGGACATCCCAAGGTGCACAATGGGTAGGCATGGTATAAAATGTGATAGAAGTGTCATGGATTCTAGGGGTGCTTAATCAGGGATATATGTTTGTCAAGGGAAAAAACCTACCAAAGTGCTTTCAAGGGGTATCAACTTTGTTGATGCTAGAAAAACATTAGATCGAAAGTTTTAAAATTATTTCCTCAAAAACCAATAAAGACCCACTTGGTTTCTTGACACAATAAAATAAATTAAGACATGGTTTTTACTCAAATTCATTATATGTACAATGTTTTACAAATTTAAAAAAAGCAACATTGAAACCCTTCAAAATACTGAAAAACAAACTGTCACAAAACTAGGTCATGCTTACAATCATTCCTAGGGTTTCTCCACCTTATAAATTCAATGATGCCATAAATTTTTAAATTTGAAACTCTATATATGTATATTTATATTTATTTTATATAAACCCCACCAAACCCTTGAAAATTGAAATCAATGAAAAAAATTAAACAAGATAGAATGCTAGATCTCACAACAAAATCAATGGCATTCATCTACCATCTTGGCTCTGATACCATACCAGAGTGGGCCAAAATATAGGATTAATATGGATACTATTGAATTCATAAATATAAAACTTTATGAATTAGTGAAATCATAAGAACAACTAAAATATAAGATGCTTGTCTTCACAACCAAAGAATTGTATTAGCAACATTAGCCAAAAACTAAATAAGAAGGTACATTATATAGTGAGGAATTAGGTCACCAAACAATTTAATTAAATAAACTAATAATTATAAATTAAATTAAATTGAATTTCACATATTTACCTATTATTGACTTAAGCAAGCTAATTATATTGTGTAGGTCAAACTACATAGTGAGAAAAAGTCTACACTAATAGTTAGAAGGTAGTGGTAGATTGTAGTTAAAAGGAAGGATAATATTTAGACCAAGAAAATAAAATCCATTGTAATAAGTTATGAAAATAATAGTTTTATTGTAGGTTAAATTCATTATAATGAAAAATTCATAGATACATATCAATCATTTCTTGAGCACATATCCCATGAGTCCATTTATCTTCACAAAGGAGAAAAAGTGTCGTATCATGGAAATATGGTAATTGGTTTGATTAATTGACATATAAATTTGGTAAAATTATAGTACATAATTGGAAAATAATAGATAATAAGAGATTATAAGAATATATATTTTATTTCACAACAAGTTTTAAAACACTTGAGAGATCAATTACATAGAGGTTAATAGTATTAGTTGCATAACCATCTACATCGGTAGCTATTTAATAGCAAACTATAGTACAAGTTTCCCAATACCCAAAAATAGATAGTTTAAGTATTTGAAACATGGTTTTTAATGTAGGAATTTCATTGCTTTGACAACATATTGAAATTATTTTAACCCTGAATAATATTTGTTAACCTGTGACATGAAATGGTAGGTTAAAGGAGTGACTGTGAAGGATTTGAAAAAGTGTGAGATTATCAAAGATTTAACAATATAATTATTATAATTATAAACAAAAGGTATGTTTTTAATTCTAGTATTCAATAGGTAAAGGACCTATTAATCACATAATTAAAAATGAATAAGTACATCAACTAGACCATTCAGGTCCTTAAAGATATTCAACACAAAATTGGAGAATTAGTGTAGGAGTATAATCACTGATTCTCAGATGTCTTAAACAAAGTTTAATTTTATTTAGAAGATAAACAAATCTACATAATTTAGGTAAGGACTATTATTAGGAATAATTTTTTCCATGCTTAGTCATAATTCCTTATTAAAGTCAATCCAAGATCAACTCCAATTCAGGTTGAACAAATTGATGACTATGGAGATGCACCATAATCTAAAAATTAAATTGAGATAACTATATATTATTTTATAATGAATATGGATGAATAGAATGAAATCAAAAATCCTAAGTTGGGCCTATGCTGTATGTAATGTGATAAATAATGGCATCATAAAAATGATTGCCCTAAAATTAAAATAAAATTCTATGAGATTTGTAGATTCATAGGGCCTATGACATCTAAATTTCATATATGATAGGATTATTTATACAAAGCATAAATTTTTTATCTTAACTCCTGTAGGTCACCAAATCATGTTGAAAATAGTTATCAATCCCTACAAGAACACAAGGAGGAATCACTATAAATGTTTTTGCAATTATAATGTAGTAGATATCTTCTACAAACCCATAATTCCATAAAAAAATGTTGAAATGACTAGTGTGCCTTGAGGTGTTTCAAGATGGATTCCTTCTTCACCCTAATATCAATTTCAAGCTCTAGTAGGATGCATGCCATCATATCCATAATATCAATATCAGACATCATGAAATGTTGTGATTCCATAACCTTAGTTAGAAATTTGGGATCCATCTTCTATTTAGAGACAATATAGTGTGTATGATTCTCAATAGTAGCAATAAGGTGGGGTTCCCCACAACATCAAGGAATATTTGGTACACAATAGGCATACTAGATGTATGTTTGGAGTTTCCAATGCTACAAAAGAGGATGCAGAGGAGGATATCATTAGGTATATTAAATAGGTCGCATAAATAATGATTGAAAAATTCACCAATCCATCCAATGATATTTTTGTGGTGAGTATAATCATATTAAATGAAATGGTTCAGCTAACCCACAAATACAAACATACTGTGTGTATTTTAAAATCACATACCAACAACATACTAAAGATTACATAATTTTGTAAAAGTATAGGAAGTAGAAGGTGTGAAACATGAACATGATAAATTCATACCCAAAATAAAATTCTTTTATGTAAATAATGACAAGACAACAACATGTAAAATATGGGTTTCCTCCTTTAGAAATGTCACAGGACCATATTAGTCAAAATGTTTAGTAGGATAGATATCTTGGTCCTACCATAAAAAATCATTTAACATATCAAGTTTAATAGGTTATTCAAAATATACAATAATAAAATTCATCAGAAGGTGATGCTACAACTATTGATGCATAAATGTACGGGTAAATTATTCACATAATACATCAAGGAGTAGTGGCAGGATTAACATACCTATTAACACTTTTGATCACTTTAATAAATTAAGATATCTCATATAATATCATAGATATTCTGCATAATCTTATTGAGTGTGCACAATACAGACTAAAACATACTAACAAGGTCATTTGTTACGTAAAATCCAAAAAATCCTAAGACATGGACTCTTGAATGGAAATTAAAATCACAGGATATAAGGTACATAATGATTTATTTGAATTTGGAAGCACATTAAACATGAAAATGATATGTATATGGGAGGCTATTGGTTTAACATCACTATGTTATAGTCTAGTTACATTCAATCTCTTAGATCATCAAATAGTAGAATCAATTGGTTAGCTTGAAGACGTAGAACTTAAGGTTGTTAACTTAAGCCTGTGAGGATATTTTGAGGTAACTGCCACAAAAATAGTAGAGACTCACTATCCCTCTTTAAATAGTAATAAATGGGATTATTATAGTTAAATCACTATAAATATGGTGAAAAATCAATTGGAGGCACACCAACAAGATAACATAATTGTGATACATTTGAACAATTATTAGAATAAGCCATATCTAGTCCATAAAGAGCTAGAGTCACCTTATGATTACAAGTACAATAGTTGGTTCAATGCAAATATAGATAAAAATAGTAATGATTTATGAGTGGCTAAATATTAATTACTTAATTGATAGATAAAATGTTAGATAGAGTTATATCCAATTGAATAGCTTGTGTACAAATTAATTATAACAAAGTCAACAAATTTATAGTTTCAAATTGAAGAATGTAGGTCACCATCTATGTTATATCCAACTAAGTTTGAGGTATATTTCTTGTATAATTTAGGATTGATATATATGTATTACAAATATCTTATGCAATAAGGTATCTTACCTTGGGAAACAACATATGAAGTAAGTGGCAACTCGGATATGCATATGGTGAACTAGGTTATGGGAGATCATGAGGTACACCATATATGAATGGTGTTCACCACATAGAATCAAGTGCCACATTAATTTTCAATTAGCTTAATCAGTTCATTTTATTATTAGATTTTTTTTTTTTTAAATTTGGATTAGAGAGTTAGTGCACCTAATTAAGCATTGAAGGGAACTACTTCAATATGGTGAGAAGTGGATGGGAAAACTCAACTACCTTGGGATGAGGTGTGCAAATTGATGAGTGCATGATTTTAGATACCAATCACTATTAAGATATATTTCATATTATTTTAAGTAGGATAACATCTAGAGATACACATACACAAGTGCATGAAAATATGGTTTGTGCAATGTCTCAAACCAAATTATTGGGTTCATGTATTCTCATACACTTTGGCACTGCTTCCAAATACTTGGTATATGCATCAAGAGTGTAGGTGATTAACTAACCATTAGGTACAAGTTATAAAAGATTTTATCCAAATGTATTTTGTTTAAGGTAAAAATCCTAGAGTTCATAATACTTTTTAGAAATTGAAAAAAAATTTATGTCATGGGCAAGCAGAAGACTTAAACACTCTGATAGATTCAACTTTGTAGCAAGAGGCCACTAGAGATTTAAATTAATCTCTTCGAAACTATAAGACAAGAAAAAAAAGGAACATCTACTTTTTAGAACATGTAATAGGATCATAGATGATGAATACTTGACATAATCTAGTGATAGTGATGAGGACCTAGACTTTAATGGTTTATTTGAACCAAAGTGATAGGTAGAGCCACTAAAATATAATGTCGAAGAAGAAACCCAAGATATAAGGCTAAAAAATATGAATATTTAAAATAAATAAGGATATATAACTATATGATATTCCATTCTTAGTAGAGATAATGGGATATATCAAGAAACACTAAGGAAAATTATTAAAAATATTAAGATAGAGTCCATGCTAATGTTTGTGACTTTGGAAGATTATTGGACTTACATTGAAATTTTAGAAGGATTGTAGTTACTAAGGGATAATAATGAATTTTTTACACTAAGTTTGTATAAGTGAAAGGTTTAGATCCATCATCGGGGGAGATACATATTGAACTAAAAAAGTTGTGCAAGAACTTTTAGAAAGTACACATACAGATTGAATCCCAACATGAAGTTGAAAGTGAAGGCTGAACTAGATCACATGTAGGAAACATGTATAATTTATCACCCAACCTCTTCCATTCATTTTTTTATTTACTAAAGGGTAGTAAGAAACTAATAAAATACTAAAAGATGGAGATCTTTCATGCATAATTGGGTGCAATATCTTTAGGTGCATAGTCAAAAGTCACACCATAATAATAAATCTCATAATAGACTTTGGTTCATAAATAAATAACACAATCCATGCCTTGAATGTCTCCAACAATCCAGGATTGAATGGCATCCTTTGAAGATCCATCTTAGGAGATCAAGGTAAAACCAAACAATGGACCTAAGTAATGACTACAAGGGATGGCTTGGGATGAAAAGAAAGTGAATAAGACTCTTACACCCACACTATAATCCAAAAAAAAAAAAAAAAAAACTAGAACATAGATGCATTGTCATGGAATCATCTTCTTATTTAGGTTCTCAATCATTCTCAGTGATTGATTCGCCCACATCTTTAAAGGATCATAAAGAGACTAAGTCTCTATATCCTGAGAAACCAACCAAACATCTAGATATCGTATCCCAAGAATAAGTTGTGAAGAATGAATAGGAGCAAGAAAAGGTTTACAAGGTGACTTTGAATAAGGATTGATAGTAATAGAAGAAGAAAAAAAATAAGAGGCAAAACACAAATAAACCAAGGATGAGGAATAACGTAAGAAATAATAAGAATATATTAGAAATAAAGCTAGGGAAGTATAGTCAAAAATGAAAAGGGAAAAGGAAGTAGAGGTGAAAAATAAAGATAAGGAATTAGTATCAAGGAGGTATAAAGAGAAAGAGAACTCAGAGGGTGATGTGGAAACACTATTCACACTAGTGAGATGCATGGACACTGTTCCTACTAACTAGGTGACATGTGGTTCCATACTCCTCCAAGACACATATGAGATTTTTGGGGTGAAATTCCATGTGGGGACCAGTGATAATGGGTTTGAACTCTACCAAAAATATATCCAATAAATATTTTGGATGTACATGCAAATGGGAGACAAATATTACTATTCTGAATGACCACCCATGTGGAATGAGACTCCATTTGAATTACACATATTTTAAGGGCCCATACTAAAGTGAAATTATTTGGGAAGACCTTCATAATGGGCCAATATTCCTTCCATGTGAAGGATGGTCATTTTTTGCTTGGAGAAATATTTTTTTCTTATCATATTATTGTCTTATTATCTTTTATCTTCTAATGGATAATGCTTTTATCTCTTGTATTTATTGCCTCCAAGTGAAGGATGTCATAATTCTTGGATGGTTAGTTGTTTTCACATGCTTTAGATGTTGGTAGTTATTTTATATAAGGATTTGATATCCTTTGTAGTAGGAAGGTTGGATGGTATGTATTTGCATTGAGGCAAGTTTGTAAGGAGTGGTGGATTATGAATTGTGACTTTGATGTATTATAGAAATCAATGAGAAGTGGTGTAATTCCTTGAAGATAGATGTGTTTTTAATCTTTATGGATTATTGCACACATAATTTGGTATTATAGAAAGTTTTAATCTTGTTTCCTTTTTTTCCACATTTTTTTGGGTAGAAAATAAGAGGAAGCATATTCCAATAGAGTGTTTGGTAAAAAAGTCAGAGTCTATTTTTTTTTCAAGTGTAAGAGATGGAGAAGAGACCATCCAAGACTAAGGTGGAGAAAATAGGTCCATATTTGAGTATAATAGAATATTCAAAAGAGATCATGACTTGGATGACTTAGCTAGAGTTGCATTTTAAGCAAAATAATGTTGAAGATCCATTGAGGGCAAAGGTTGCAAGTAAGAAGAAAAATGGAGTTTGGGCCATGTTTTGGAAGTATCTCAAAGTGAGGATACAATGGATATTTAATAATATGTGAGTAGTAACATATGGTTTCTAATTTTATGGGTGAATTTTTACACCAAAAATTATAGCCATGATGGATGAGAAAGCTTCATGTATTGAATCTTAAGAGAGAAGAGAAGAAGAATATTTCCATGAAAGAAAATATGAAATATAAATTTTTATGAGAGAAATTGAAATTTATTCCAAGTATTATAAAGGAAAAGGATGTGAATGAGAATAATGAAGTTATCTTTGAAGACAATGAGGACAAGATTCTAAGTGTGGAGCTTGTATACAATAGACAGTGAAACTGATCTACAAATCAATCCTAGATCAGAGAAGATAAATCACACTATCCCTTATGCTTTTTGGTACATTTATACAATCAAGATCATGACCAATATGGATCTTATATACATAAATAAGGGGCCTCTTACCACACAATATCACTAGAGAGGATTGTAAATCCTCTATTAAAGTAATACCACATAATAACCATAGTTAGGTCTTATGTTTTCTTATAAAAGTAAATGATAAAGTAAGGTTAATCTATTCTAGTGATCACCAAAGCATCTAACACAAATTGGGATAATAAACATAAAAGTAAACATTAAAATAATAACTTTACTCATGTAAATATATAGGTAATCCTAATACATGGAGAAGAAAACATATTCATAAGATAACACATGTAAATATACCTACCAATACATATGATCAATATTTAGGAATACTTATGTTGAATATGAACCCATCATTTATTAATCTCTCTCTTAGCCAATGGTGCTTTGAAAGAGTTTATTATAGTTTTTAAGGATACTAAAGATAGGTCAGCTCTAGGATATATGACTTCTCTTATTCATTTAAAATACTTCTCCTATAAGACAAGATTGTTCTCTCAAGTGTAGTATTGAACCCTAAGCAATGGATCTTCAAGTATAATGGTGGATAATAATATGTACAAATAAATGATTATATATCTCTCTCTCTCTCTCTATTGAAAATGGAAAAAATGTCGTGTTATATAGTCAGATCTAACCCTAAATCCTTCCAAAGTTTTATCAAATAGATTTAGCTCAGTTAACCTTGTTAGAAAGAAAAGTAGTTAGGTTCGGACTAAGTCAATTTTGATTAATATATGGTAGTATAGCATACATAGAGTATTATTGTCAATCGATAGCTATTTATGTTAGTTGATAGTGTTGAGATGGTAAATTTGGTATTTTATAGTCTCTTTCTAGCTATTGATATTAGTTGATAGTGATTTAACTAGTATAGTAAGGTTGTAGTCACCTAATAGTGATTGTTGTTGGTTGATAGTAATTATTATCTATGAAAATATTTATTGTCACATGCTGAATTTTGTTGATAATGGATATCATCACTATTGCATGATAGTTATTATTACTGATCAACATCATCCCTATCACATGAAAATGTTGTTATCATATGGTAGTGTTACTGTCTCATGATAGCTTCACTATCATAAATAGTGTTTCTTTTGTCCAAAAATGTTTCACATAGGTTTTAGACTACAATATTTCAAGGTTATAGTATTTTAGGGAGGCATTACATGAGGTAAATGGATGGACTCTCTAAGGAAGTTAGATAAATGGTATGAATGATATAAATCCACAATAATCTTATGAAGCGCCAATGGTCTTTCCACCCATTTCTTGGTGCACCATTTAAGGTGTGAATTTATAAAGATAGAAACATGAATGGTTCCTACAAGAGAGGAATTTTTAGTAAGTATTAAAGTTAATAAAAATATTGTGTGTATGCATATTCCCTACTTGAAGCTCATCATGTGTCACATGAGTGTAATAGGGGATTGTCCTTCAAGAAAGAACATAAAATCACATGAAACTAAGATAACTAAAAATTAAATACTTAAATTAATGATGAAATACAATGAAGGTAACTAAAAGTAACATATGAAAACCTTGACTTACTTAGTTGTTGAATGACTCAATGCAAACATCCTAGTATCGATTGTGGAGGGTACAATACCTGTATTTGAGAAACCTTAGGGATATAAAAATAACAATAGAAGAAATGTGGGCATACATAGGATGGTTAAAGTAGAAATGAATCACTTAGAAAAAATGGATAATTAGGACTATTAAGGCAAGGTTATAACCAAAAGATCAAGCATATAAATGATAAAATGATGAAAAATGAATGAAAAACACAATAAATCACATTGGGAAGCATGTAAAACATAAATGAGAAATGAAATATCAATGTAATAAAACTCTAATAAAGATATCTAAGAAAGTGAAAATTAAACCCTTGTAAAATAATCATGTCTAATAAAACATAAAGAAAAACATGAATGATTGAAAATGAAATGTAATTCAATATATAAGACAAACATGTCAAGTCATACATAAATAAAAACATGCAATAATGTAAAATCTCAAATGTAATATAAGTGAAGTGCACAAAAATCCAATAAGAACATGATGGATAGATGAAAATCAAAAGCTCTAAAGGATGGAAACTCAAACTTAGTGCTTATTCTGAGATATACTATTAGGAAACACAACCAATTAATGACATGACTAGGATGTCAATGAGATGGCATGGGAAGAAAATGTGAAGGAATGTTTTTGAGGAAAACATAGTCATATCCAAGGTATTACTATTCAACTCACAAAATATAAACTAAGAGGCATAATAAGGAAAATGTGATCAAGGATGGGATCATCTAAAATAAATATCTAATAAGGGAAATATAAGAAAAATATGATGACAATAAAGGTATATGAGGTGACACATGGGTTAAGTGAACATCCTTTTTAATAATGAGACACTTGATGCAAATAAAGGTATATGAGGTGACAGATGGGTTATATGAACATCCTTAGTAATAATGAGACACATTTGGTAAGTGATCAAGGCTAATAAATATCAACAACAAGGGCTTAGGACACTTTGAATAATGAACACAAAGCTTATGCTAACAAATTAAGTACACAAATCATCCCACAAAGGTTTTATATTTGGTATAATATTAATATTGGGTACTTATGTGAAAAATTAGGTGACATTATATGGCATATGATATAACAATATCTCATATTCCATTCTACTGGCCTACTACACACCAATGCACATTGGCTCTATCATGAGGCTAATTGTGGAGTTTGAACATAGACTAAGATAGGAGATGTGCTAAATATAGATCACATATTTTAATGTGATCTAACTTTTTAAGATTTTTTTTCCTTTTTACAATTACCTTTTATTTCTTTTATGATTTGGATTTTAAATTCTTTTATGGATTTTGTGATTCCTCCTCCATATAGACTTGGAATAACCAAAATGAGGGAAAAAGGTGATGAACACAAGAGATATTAAATTTGATCACTCAATAAAAGGACTTAAATACCAAGGTGTCTAAAGAGTCTTATACTTATCCAAAAGTAAGTGTTCAATATCACATTGGACCTATGTGTACCTCAAATGAAAGGAAGTAAGGGATTGATGGGGATCATGAGAGATCCATCCATGTAATAAGTGATTAAATGATGAATATACTCATAGTTTACCATAAGGAGGTAAAATAGTGATATTAAGGGGATGGGATTATTCTATTAAATTCAAGTCACTAAGAAGCCATACTAACCTACAAGGGATCTAACAAAGCACCAATGAAAATAATAGTCATCCCAAAAGAGTGGGAAAGTAAATGATCATCCCAAGAAAGGGGGAAATTAAATAATGGTTGAATATTCAAAAATATACTAAGGTAAATACTAACATAAATAGTTAATAATTGACAATAATTAAAGATATATTTAAAAACTAAAATGGAAATAAATGTTAAATGTAATGTGTAATAAAACCAAAGAACCCAAAAGAAATACTAGTTATAGTAAAGTTGTTTGTGAGGAAGACCTAGTCCTATTCGAGGTATTATAACACAAATCATAAACTATAAAATGAAATAAAATGCACAAAAATAAATAAAAATGAGAAATACATAACAATCAAAATCTATGATAAAATCTATATCAAAGATGAGCATGTGAAATACAAGATTTTGTGTCCCATAATGTTTTTTAAAGTTGAATTTTTTTGTTATTATATATTGTATAATAAGAATGGGAATTGTAGGATTCCTAAAAGGGTAAGTGGATGAAGTGATTGACATCATGATATGCCCCAAATTTTGAAGTGATATGTGGATGGGCATTTCAAGATTCCCCAACATGTGATATAGAGTGAGTTGAAATTGATCTATTAGAATGATTTGCATTGGGTTGGTAGGTGAATTTAGAACTAGGTAAATGTTTTGGTTTGTTATATTTTAAGGGAGTTGAAATTGAAATAGGATTTTTAGGATAGGTATGAAGAGGTCTATAATGCAAATGATGCACATGTATGATGCAATTTGGAGTAGACATTTGGTCTAGGTTCTCCTAAGGTTTATCTGACTTAAGAAGTTGAGGTTGGAAAAACACAAACACTCATTTGAAGTTTTTAATGTTAGATACTATTTCCTTATTGGTATAGGGAGAAGGATCAACTATGATTTTCATAACATTAGTGGATGAGGGGGAGGTTTAAGATAATTATTATTAATCTTGAGGTAAGTGATGTTGATTTGATTTTGGTTCTTTAGATTGGACTTGTGAGGCTTAAAGATAGTATTGATAATGTTGTTCTATTAGAGTATCAATATTGAAATATGGACCAAGAAAGGAAGCAAGAAGAAATCATTGAAGATCATGACAAACATCATGGGAATGTCCTATCATAGCATGCTTCCAATAAAACTTATCAATATTGTACCATTTTGGAGGACATTTGAAAAGATCAAAGATCACAAGTTTAGAGGGTAATAATTTATTCTTAAGTGATTCCATAGTAGTTTATTTTGGTGATTCAAATTGAGTCAAAATAAAGTTTTGAATTTTTACTTGGTTTAAGGCTTCTTATGAAGTTTTAGAGAAAAACATTTTAACTTTTTATTGAAGAGGATTTTTAAGACTGGTAACAAATAATTTTAAAAGAGTATCATCATTCATGTTATGGTCCACTTTATGATATAGATACTTCCATAATTTTATGAAAGTGTGATTGGATTCATTAGGAAGCTTCTTGGGATTGATGAAATGACTAAGGTAATTTTTAGGAAGGTCATTATGCTGGAATTCCTTTACTAGAGCATTGAAAAAATCCTCTAGTTGTTATATGGAATGTTTAGAAAGTTGTTTTTACCATTCAAGTTCATCACCAACAAAGGTTTTGGATAAGAGCTTGGTGGTAGTAAAGTTTTTAGTTTTGACCCATTACTTATTGAGATTACTAAAATATTAAAGAAATATAATGGTATCTCTAGTTTCAACATATGTGATATTTAAAGAGATGTTTCCATTGTATATGGAAGCAATGAATTGAGCTAAAGGTGCATTTTTAAGATGTTGAATAATTATTTTATACATGGTTGGTCTAGGGATGAGATTCCCATTGTCATATCTAAGAGGAAGAAGGACAAAAAATTTATTTGTTTGATTCATGATGATTTGAGGTGGTTGACTAGCCATTTTTAATATATGATATTTTATTTTCATCATTTGGGAATAGTTATTTGTTTGTATAACATTCATTTATTAAATTATTTGAGTAATAATTAGATTTGTATCAATGAGAGGAGTAGGATTGCTAGTGGTAGGAGGTGGAATGTTAGGGTTGGTAGGAGGAACATTCCCTATATTGGTAGTAGGGGATGGATTATGTGTGGATGATTCCCAACACTATTAGTAGGAGGAGGAATAGGATGAATGACCTCAATTATATTATATTGTGTATTAATTATTTTTAGATTAAGAAAATAATAAGGAAGAAAATAAATAGTTTTATCTAAAGTAATAAAAAAGGTGAGGTTCCTGTTAAAGGGTAAATTTTAGATAAGACTAAAAGTAATAATAGATTTTTGGCAATTTGGAACCCCCCAAAGCTAGGATGGTTCAAGATAAATTTTTATGGAGCTTGTCATGGAAATATTAGAGCATTAGTTATTGGATGTGTGATAAAAGACAATAGAGGTTCATTAATTTGAGCTACATCTTTAAAACTACTTGATGGAACCAATAATGAAGCATAAACAAAAGTAGTTGTGGTAAGGATTGAGATATATATTGAGTGTGGAGTTGAATGGTTAGAGATATAAGGTGATTATCGAGTGAAAATTTAGGCTCTTTCTCTATAAAAGGCCAAATCCTAACACATAGAAAATATTTTATCATAGGCCTGGGTAAATTCGGGTCTCTATCAAAACGAGTCTTGCATGCATTGATTTCATGAAATTAATAGGGTGGAATATTTTCTTTTGAATGTCAATATTGATTAAAAAAGAAGAAGAGGTAAGGGTATATAATTACAAATAATGTTGGGTGGATTATTTTGAGATAGATTAAGCGGAATTATGATTAATATCCTTTTGAGGCTAATGAGTAAGGGTGATGGAGGATAAAATGATAGATGTGTAAATTCTTAGTCAAAGATATGATGTGTTATCAAATTGGAGCATGAAAGATATTTGGGAGGTTAATTTTATTGATTATGCATCCCTCAACGTAGGCATTATGTGTTTTGGTTATGAAACTTCTAAATGGTGGATAATGGATCCACAACTTTTGGAAACACTAGTATGGACATTACATTTTGGTGGAGCTAAATAAAGGGAGATGGGTTTTATTGGTGGTGTGATGAGGATGCATTTGATTAATGTGTTTTAGTCATCATCAGTAGAAGATGTAGAGGTAACTCAAGAGATTCTAGGTGTTGATCTATTGGAAGGAAGTAACTTGAGGCTTTTCTCATGGTCACTTTTAGGCACATCTATGGTGGGAAGAGAATAAAGGCAAGGTTAAGGTGTAGGGAGCTCACATAAAAATATAGAAAACACAAAATATTCCCTAGCTAGGGGAGTCAAAGGGTGATAGTTGATAGGTGGGTTCTATTTTGAAGGATCATGCTTGCCCATAGTTAATGGTATGACAAATTATTGAGGTAAGGGAGAAGGTTCTTATTTAGAATACATTTTAATAACATGATGATGCTTGGGGAGGTAACCAGATCATCATGATTGATTAGATATTGGTATCTTTTGAAATGTTATTTTTTGCCATTTAGTATTTAGTGATAATAGGTTTTCATATCAAGCCTAGTTAAGTCTAAGACTTGTAATTTAGATCATAGATGTATAAATACTTTATGAATATATGTTTAGTTTTTGTCAATGCCAATTAATGCCTTCATGATTATTTCATTATGGCATACCTATTAGTTTTTTGATATTTTTATGTCATTGGGAAAGGCACCCGTAAACCTTGATATCTATAAAAAAATAAAATATATGAGGTTCTAATCTAAATCATTAATTATGTTTTGTTCTTGACTAATTAGAGGTTAAAAACATGACATCATTATGAAATAAGACTAGGTAGCTAAAAATGGTAAGAAAATTGTAAATTACTAAGTCAAACATGTCAACTTAGTTCTGTGGGAAAGATAAATAGAATAGTCTCTAAAAGAATAAGTCGAATGGGTCGACTATGTTATATGTATATGAGAAACATAATAGTCTCTAAAAAAATAAGTTAGAAAGGCTGATTATGTTTATGGATAAGAGCAACATAACAACTTCTAAAAGACTAAGTCAGATGATCTGACCATGTATTATGGATTGTGAAATGTATGAAATGTTATGAATATGGATGACTAAGAAAATTAAGTTAATCATATAAGCAAATAGATCAATGTTTTTGATATAATTACAACACACAACACAACCCTTGTACCAATGTTGGCTAGAACAAGTGTTTTAATATAAAATACAATTTGTAAAGAGCAAGTAATAAAATTGAAATGTAAATTCTAATATAAATAGTGGACATTATTATGTGTTTTAAATTAGATTATATTTTGTGTTTTTTAAATGTGATAAGGTGTTTGGCTTTATATTATGAACTAATTATATTACCTATAGCTAATAATAATTACAAATTAAATAATAACATATAACATTATAATCCTTAAATAATGATATTATTTATATAGTCTTAACATTATATCATTACTATAAATTATATGCTTACTTATACTAACATTATGGTTCATATTTATAATTGATCCTATTAGCTATTAAATTATAAATTATAATATAAGGTTATGGTTAATCTACTAACTTTAAAAGTTATGGTTAATTATAAAACTAAAGCTCTGTATTTTGACCATATCTTTTGATAAAAGTCAAATTTGTTGGTGCTATAAAAATAAAAGTGGTAGAAGACTCCAAATCACATATGTATATATATATTTGAGGATTTTAAAGTGATACAATCAAATATATTGATCCTATAAGTTGACTATGTTTGTGTGTTTGTTCTGCAAGTAACCCAAAAAAAGTTTTTTGAGCTTGCATTGATGTTGTTTCAATGTTTCATAGTGAATTAGATATTGGGGAGTATTGTAGAATCTATGAAGATGATCTTTATGGATTTTAGAGGTGTGATAAATATATATTGAGTATGAACAATGATAAATAATTTGATTGTATATTTGGTAATGATGTTCCTGTGTATAAGGTCTATGTTTGAGTTGTTTGAGCATACACAAAGGTGAGCTAGGATGACTATGATCATTTAAGGATGTCTTAAGGGACATAAGGAGTAGATCCATGTATTTTAAAGTGGTCCTATGTTTTTTTTTCTCAAGGGTGAGTTAAATGGGTGAATTGGTCTCTATGAGACCTATAAGAGCTACAAGGGCCTTATTAAAAGGTGTAGTTGCTTAAAGGTGACCCATAGCTATTGTGGTTGACCTATGAAGACTATATTGAGTCATGTATTAATGTGAAATATGCCTTAAGGGATAAGGCATGCTTAATGGCTGATCAAGATGTTGATTATCTAGATTGCTTTATAAATAGTAAAATAAAAGATGGTGATTTCCAGACTTTGTGTGAGAAAAAAAGGGTGATTTGAGAGAGGCTTATGTGTGTGTTTTATGAAGTGAAGGAAGGGTATATTTTCTTGAGTATGAGTTGAAGATAAGGACATATTGACGACTATTTTTAAGACCTATTGGTCATAATTCTATTGGCAGAATAGTGCACATGTTGTTTGAGTGTGAGAAAAGGTGATGTGTGATAAGAAGAGGTCCATCATCAGGGGTTGTTGACATCATTTTATAGGTATATGTATTCATAGGTGTTGTTTTGGTAGCTCAAAATTTAAGGTGGTTATAGCCTCCTTGTGAGGTATAACTTGATAAAATGTCTGGTTGTTATTTTAGCTCAATTAGATAGGTGTGGCAACACCTTGTGGGATTGTAGTCTCACTAAATAGGGATTGTAGTTCCTTGATCATTTATAGATGGTAAAAATTAGATCTTGTTATTATAGGATAGTAGTCTAATTTTAGGTTCTAGTGGGTTTTATTCTCCAAGAGGTTTTCTCGTGAATGTCATGTGTTATGTGATTGATCTTGCATTGTATCTCTTGCTCATTGATGTGAATATTGTGTATGCTTTATGAATTCTTATGGTAAATAATTAAGTGTTTTAAAAGATTTAAATTTAATTTAGATTATTTGGGATCATTGATTCACCCCCCTCTCAGTGATTATACCTCTAACACTAAATGGAGAAGAGATTTTATGAAGAGATTTCTACCTTTTTTAAAAATTTAATGTTTTGAGTGGATCTAAAATTCCATTTGCAGGCATTTTCATTTATGGATATATACATCTACATCCATATAAAAATTTCCATGATTCTTCCCAATCTTGTAATCTTCTTTTGAGCCAATCCATAATGTGGGTTTTTAAAATTTCCCAATGGGTATTTTTTTGTTTGAGCCAAAATTGCTATTTTAGGGTCATTTTAGGTTTTTTATGAGTTTGGAAAATATAAAAAATATATATTTGATCCAATATTCCAACTAAATGATACTCATAATTTTTTTTTTTAAAACATGTTTTTTGGAGCTATTAATCTTGCTATTAATTTATGCCTATAAGATCTAGTATAAAATGTGTATGAAATATAATATTAGTAATATGTGAAGCTAATATAGATAATTAGTTATATATTGTTATTTTTATTGTTACATATAATATTATATATAAGATAACTAATAAGGTCAATGAAAAATAATATGGTTATAGTAATATAGAAATTAATAGGTAACATATATATGAGATAATACCATATATTTAAAGATAACTTATAAACTATCATTATAACTAAATGTATTTTGTATATATAATTATGAATTTTATTTAAATGATATGACTCTTATTGTAGAAGTTGATCAAAACTAGCCATGCTTATTAATTTACTTGAGGAATCAAGAGCCTGGGAAAGTTTTAGCTCATCTAAAATTTACATGAATTGATTTTCCTACTCTATAAATTTAGGAATCAAGGCATAAATGTTTTATACCTACTCTCTAAATTATAACCTCCTAATGAGCACCATATTTTGAGAATTGGCCACCTCTAATGGTGTCATGAAATAAATGTGGTTGAAATCCTTATTGGTCATATACAATATAGATAAATTTAGTTTATTTTCATCTTCTTTCAAATAATTAAATAATTTTTGCGTTTCAACTATTTGAGGGGACAATTTATTTATCATATAACTAATAGTCTCAAAAATGTTGTAAATATTTAGACCATTATTCTGTACACCACCTTTAATTTCTCTAGGAACATGAACAACTTGTTGGTATTCCCTCACTTACTCAAAGTCATATTATAGCTCATGTTTGGCTTGCTCTATTACCTCATGACATTATACTAGTACATCTATATTTTCTTTTAGGTAGTCCTTGAAATATTCATTATATAGAAACTACCCAAGTCTCCTAGTATTTCTCCTTCACAATGAACACACATCTTATCTCTCCTCTAAGACAAATCTTGTACCAGTGTCATCTTCTATCTTTCTCTTCTTAACCCTTTGTATTGTAGTTTTTTATTTGTCAAAAATATATCTCACTATGGGGATCTCAATTATTGTTAGATTGGGTCTTTGGGAAGCTTGGGTCTCTAGGTCTATAGCCCATTAGGGAATTACTAGATGAGTGACATCTATTGACTAAGTGTCCTCAGTAGTAGTCTTTGTCAAAACACCCCCTAAAGATTTCCTTCTAGTCTAGACATGAAGTGGTTCTAGTAATGATTTCCAAATGATCTTGGACTAATCAATGTTTCCAAACTAAGGCATAAGATGAACAAAATACATTGGATTCTTCTTCTTGGATTTGGTAGTAGGATTAAAGGAAGTAGCTTGAATTAGGGTAGAGAAATGTATAGGCAATCCCAATTAAGTAGAATATTCATGTAAGTGGGTGATAACAAGGGATTCCTTCATATTCTTAGAATGTATCTTTTTTGAATTAGGGGGAGTAGGGGAAATTGTAACTGAAGTAATAATAGGGGAGGTAGAAATAATGGGAGTTGTAGAGACCATAAAATTAGTAGAAACACTACCAATAGTAGAAGCAATAGGAATGGTAGGAACAATAATAATAATAATAATAATAATAATAATAATAATAATAATAATAATAATAATAATAATAATAATAATAATAATAATAATAATAATAATAATAATAATAGAATAAATATGTATTGAAAATCCTAAGGTAGAACTAGAAACAAAAGGATCAAAATAAAAAAAAGCAATAGGAACTAAACAAACTATAGGGACCAAAGAAACAATAGGCACTGAGGAAATAAAAGGAACTAGGGAAATCATAGGAGCAATGTTCTCACATAATTTTTCTATCTTTGTTGGTGTTTTGCCTTTCAATCCTTTAAGTCTTAAGAGCTTGGCCTTTCACATCTCCTCATTCTCATTTTCAAGCTCATGCTCTTCTTACATTGATGTCTCAACAACTGTATCCTTAGGGTCCCTGAGAACTCTAGGCTTTGTTAATAACCATTTTTTGAATTTTTAGCCAAAGGAGGATCATATTGAGTGGAAGTGGATGTAAAAATAATAATTGTATTAGTTGAAGCCAAGAATGCAATATGGAGCTCAAAATATTAATAATTAGAATAATAAGTGTGAATTGGTTCTTCAACTCTACCAAAGAAACCTATGGTATTAGGAATTTACTCCACATCTTACTGTAACTTGATAGTTGTCATTGTAATTGGTGGTGTTTGAGATAGACCTTCTTGTGAGAACCTTTATACTAAAAGGACATCCTCCTCACCTTGCTCTTATTTGATAGTTTTTTTCCTAATGGGTGGTGTCCTAGAGGAGGTTCCTTGTTCTTGTGTCTATAGGGAACACTGATAGGTTTAGTAATTTATAGTGTAACACCCACCAAAAAGTGGGAGACTAGTATGCACGTATGTAATTATTATAGAGGGATATGTCTGAATAGCTCTCAAAATCTCTCCATAAATCCAAACGATTTTGCTCTTTATACAACCTTGGCATCATCTTTCACATTTAAAAATTTATCAATAGAAAAATTAGTTTCTTATTATGATCTTATAGCTAAACTACCATTATCAAAGGGGCATATTTTCCTATTAAGTCAAAAAAACCTACTATCTTATATATAAGTACCAATATACATGAAATAATTATCATATTTATTCTAATTGTCATAAAACATATACATAAATTAAGATTAATAAGAAAATAATAATAATTTACATATGCTATAACTATTTTAGGATAATAAGGGATAATGTTAGGTATAAAATATACCTAAAATAGTAACATGTGCCTTAACCCTTAATTTTAGTTTTTATGCAAAATATGTTAAGTACTATGGTATAATATTTAAGTGTAGCTTAGTTACTTAGGTATAATCTCATATATTAATTATATTATAGTTATTATAAATTATATGAGTTGTTATATAATGAAAATGAACATGGTTATAATAGTTATTTTGCATAAAAATTGAAATTAGTGAGTTTATTTTACTGTATTTTTGTTAAATATTTTTACTAAGTTGAAGTTTAATCATCACTTACTATATGATGGATAAATCAAACTCCAAAATTGGCCTTACATAGAGCCAAAGTTTTTTGGGGTGTGGTAGGCCAGTATATTGGAATAAGGGAATTCAAAAAACTCTATGGTGTTACCTACTTTGTCACATAAATACCCAATCTTTGTAATAGACTGAAAACTCTATAAATGATCCTAAAGAATGGGGAACATGTTGTGGAAAGGTAGGTCCATATTAATTTTCATGCATATAGCATTCATGGGATGATGTATATACTACATTTATTAACCTAAGACTTGTGTGGCTAAGAGAAGTTCTTCAGAGTCCTTAAGGTTGAAAATTCTCTTATTTTGAAAAACCTAATTTGAGTGTCTTGACTTTGATAAAGAATTCCTCTACCTTGTTTTTTTCTTAATTATCCACTCCACCCATTTTATTTCCCCATTGATAGGCAAACTATGAATCAATATGTTTTCCCCTCTTCTTTACTTCCTTCTTCTTCACCTCTTAAAAACATGCTAACATTATTTTGTTTCAGTTTTATCTATCCTTAGAGCAAAACAACATGTTTAACTAGGGATTCCTTTCTTTATACCATAGAATTATATTCCTATACATAATTTACTTTTCTTTTACCATTTTTCATTATTTTACTATCCTATTGTTATGTACATCTGAGTTTGTACACTTTTTCCATTATTGAGTGAGGTTGGCTTGTTACTTCTCACTCACGAATGTTGTTTTCCTTTTTTATGAACCTTTTTCCTTTGTTGAGTGAGATAAGGATTGTTACTTCTCACTCATAAATATTATTTTACCATTTTGTTTTTTATTTTACATTTGATATTTGATCACCATCTTCTTATCAATATTCATCCTTGGTTTGACTTGGTGAGTTTACCTTTCTTACTTAAGGATACCTTGTTTGAGTTTTTTAGTTTTTAGTAGCCTTGGATTTTTGGTTACCTAATTTACTATTTCTTTTGACTTGGTCATTTGGTCTATCATATCACTTATCACCCTAGCTTGAAAAATTTACCAAGTGTGTCCCATCCTCATAACACCAACTATGTTGTCTTTTCTTGCATTTGTTTGTTTTTTCTCTTTAGTTTTGTATTCTTGGGTTTATCAAAAGCAATCTTTGCATCCTCCATAATCAAAACTAATAATATAGTAGACAATCATCTTGCAATGAAGGTAAGTCAAGGTAAACATTTATATTTACTTTTTAGTTATTTACTTTTCAATTATTTTTTTAAAAAAATACTACAACTTTTTTTAGCCTCAACATTATGTGTCATGTTCTTTCTCGAAGCACCATCCCCTATTTCATCTTAGTGATACGTGATGAGATTTGAGTGGGGTATATGTATACAAATAATATTTTCAAAAGTTTATCAAATACTGATGCTTTACATCTTTTAGGAATCCATCGAGATGCAATCTTGCTGAGTGCACACCCTAAGAGGTGCTCTAAGAAAGGGGTGTGTAGACCTTTGGTGATTCGCAAGATTAATGTCCCTTACTGCAACATTATTACCAATCCAACTAGATCTTAAAACCATTCCATAATATATTACTCCTCCCTTTTAAAATCTTCTAATATATTTCATCTTTCTATCCCTCTTTTCCTCACCTTGATCCCCTTTCACTAGTTGACTGTACTAGGTCTATTAGGTTGACCCTGTGTAGTTTTGAGCCTCTGATTACTATATAGGGTTGACTGGGTCGACCCCATAAAACTAATGTATTTTAAATGATTTAATAGGAGATCCACCTATAAATACAAGATCATTTCATCGTTATTTTAATATGTAATCAAGAGTTATTATTTGCTCACACTTATTTACAATTTTTTCATCCACCTTTCTACTTGAGGAGTCTTAGCTTAGGGTTTCTACTTGGAGAATATAGTCTTGTGGATAAGTCTTAGATTTTTTTATGTTTCTTAGTTATCCTTACAAACCACAACAACCTCTTCCAAATCCCCTTTGGCCAAGGGAGATATTGATTCTTAACAAGTTCACAATTAGGTAAGTATATTCTAACTTTGTTCTCCTCTCTTTAGTAGATAGAAGTAGCATAAATATTGGATCGAATAATATTACTCTTCATATTCCATTTATTAGGGTCTTAATCATACTTAACTTAATTTATATTATCTTGAACATGTTTTGATTTCTTTACTAACCCCTCATTTTGTGCCATAAGCTTTGGTGTGCACTAGATTATATTTACTTTCTTATTATTATATATATAGTGAAAAATTAAATATGAATCTCTTAAGGTTGTTTCATGATTGTGTTAGTGTAGACACTCAAAAAATGAATAATTTTAGATGTCAAAATGCCTTGCACTCCTACTTGATCATGAATCTAGCTGACCACCTAGTTGACTTAGCCCATTTATTAATTTACTAACTTTAATAGGTATTAATGGTGATATCATTAATATAGTATATAGTTATTTATTAAACATATAATAATATAATTTTAATTAATAAGTTGTATCTTATCAAATATAATAACCTCTAAGTTAATAGCTAGGTTAACCATATTAACCATAGCTATTAAAGGTCATATTTAATTATGTAACTATTAATTTATATAATTATTGGCTATATATGAAATAATTAATAATATACTTATAGTATATAATTAAATATGTATTAATATATAAATAAATACTAATATAATGTTACTATACCTAGACTAACTATCTATTAGTTATCATTATATATACTTAATCATAATTATATATAGTTATAAATTATACTAAACCTATAGACTCTATCTAATATATAATAACACTATTTACACTATTATTATATAGTCTAAGTCATCTAATGATGCTATAGTAGTACTATATCAATTATTAGGTATTTATATATAATTATATAATAATAAGTATATCTTTATAGGTATATTACTAATTTATGTATTATATTAGATAATATATGATACTATACATATATTATATATGTAATATATTAACTAATAGTATAATACTATGACATATAATAATGTCATATTAATGTATTAATATTATATTAGTAATGTGTATAATTAATAACCTAATAAATATATATCCTTATAATATAGGATCTTTAAGTTTATATTTATAGGAACTATTACAATAATCACAGTTTATATTTACTCATGATAGCTTATAATTTTATAATGGATTAGTATCAGGTTGCCTATTACAATATGCCAATATACATGAAAAATATTATGGTACCTCATTGTCATAACATTTTATCTCTGTTTCCTATTGATAATATTTAGTCCTCAATATTAACAAAAGAGATTTAAGGCCTATTAGGCCTAAAAGGGCCTCAACAGACCTGTGCCTAAATTAAAGACTTCTAATTTTTTTAGGGATGATGGGAGGTTAATTAATACTAATTAATTAAGTTTACACACACACACACACACACAAAAACTTAGTTAATACCTATTAATTAACTATTGTTACTAATACTTATTAATTAACATATACCAATAGTAATAACTTATAAAAGTTAATAATAGTTATAGTTATAATAAATAATTTATAATAACCTCAAAGTTATACCTATTTTCTAATTCAATGGTAATACCATTAATATAGGTATTAATGGTAATATCATTTAAATAAAATTGATAATTATATATACAAACTAATATTAAGTTAACCATATTAATAATGGCAATCTATAGTAACTTAAAACTTAGTTAATATATGGTATAACTTAATAACTTATAGTGAGTTTAAAGATAGTTACACAATAGTGTATTATAATTATATATATATATATATATATATATATATATATATATATATATATATATATATATATATATATTAAGTTAACCATATTAATAATGGCAATCTATAATAACTTAAAACTTAGTTAATATTTATTTAATATATGATATAACTTAATAACTTATAGTGAGTTTAAAGATAGTTACACAATAGTGTATAATAATGACTATATATATATATATATATATATATATATATATATATATATATGAGATCTATAATGTAACATTATACAATATAACTATGCAATATAAGATATTATAACCATATATAGCAATATACTAGTTATTTCTATATGTGTTAAAGGAGGAGGAGTAAAACACTATTTTAATTTTATAAACCTAGAACATATTAAGTTGTTCTATAGTATATATTTTAATTTATGCATACATACTTAATCATTAAAGTATGTAACTTATAATCTTAATTATAAGTAGTATAGTCCTAATTGTAACTAATATATTTAAGTAATAATATGCTCAACTTAAACGTTATAATAAGCTTTAACATATAGATTAAAATATCTAGTACATATATGGAGCTATTAATCTTACTATAAATAATAAATATTGCTAAAGATAGACCATGCTTGTGAGTTCCATGGTTTATTGACATGACCTTACTTATACTCAGACTAAGTTTACTTATTTCAACATAGAAGGCTCTTTATATAAACTAGTTAATTGTTTGGAGCACATTAACTTCATCTAAGCTGAGTAGATAGCCTAAGGTCTCCAATCAGATTTTGTGTGTGATTTCAATTGTAACAAATGTATATGTGATTTTAGAAGAACCAAATGATCATTAAATAATTTATTAGATTAAAAAAAATTGTTAAATATATTACATAATAATGAAGTTTTCCTATTATTAAAAGTATTTAAATTATAAAATTTATCATTTTAAATAATTTTATTGTCCGAAGATTTTTAAAATATTTTAATATAATTTTATTATTGTATAGATTACTACACGATTTAAAACACATAATTTTTTTTAGTCTCTAAGGTATTGTTATAGATTTGGAAGTGATAAGAGTTATGGGATGGAAAATTGAGTAAGTTTGTTGGAAATCAGGTCTAATAAAAAATAGTTTTGATAATAATTTGGACATCGTTGTTACTTAGAACATGATCAATGGCATGGGACAAGGCTTTATCACTTCTAAACACTTATTTTTATTATTAAATTTGGATAAGAGTTACAAGATTTTGAATTAAAATAAATATGCTTATAGATTTGTATAATTACTCATCTTTAAATTTAACCCATATTTAATTATTATTAGATCTATGAGATAGATTTAACAAATAATCATAAACACATTTTGAAATAAAGGTCACATTTCTTCATATGTATGAAACAAAAAGTACCATAACTATTATATAAAAACATAATTTAAATATTAAATTTAAAATGAACTTAATTATTATACAAACACAATCTAAATATTAAATTTAAAATGAACTTATGACATCATTATTAACATCAATGCATATTAAAATATTTTCTTATTTTTGATCCTACCCAAAGGGGGATTGCATGTTGAACACTTCACTATTGATTACGAGGATGAGAATAAATTCAATAGTAAAATATATGCTTTGATAAGACCCGTGAGAGAAAATAATTTGTTTTTAATTATTAAAAAAAAATGGGGACATTTGAACAACTTTTTTAATGAAATCAATGGTCGAAGATTGACATGCAACGTGTCTTATTAAGTGTGAAAGGTGGTCTAATGGAATAAGAACCATGTAAACAGTGGTATAAATGGGTAGAGAATTTGAATAGCTTTAAACTAAACAAGTTTTTTATTTTGAAATTCTAAAATGAAGGATACTCTTTTGGAATCTGGAGTTTTTATAATATTGAAGTTCTTATCACTATCAATGTCAGTAGAATCTTTTCCAATATAATGTCTTTCATTATATATATATATAGGAAGGATTGGTTTCATATTAAATAGTCATAAATTCTAGCTTAATGTTCTCTGGTAGCATGTTTCAAATGCTTAATGTTCTTTAGGAAAAATTAATTAATCAATTATCCTTTTTATTTTACCAATGTTATTACCAAAAAAATAATAATTAGTTTTGTATGCTAATTGGATTCTATCTATGGTTTCTTTGGTTAAATTGACTAGTTAAGATATGAAAAACTACTCTAATTCATCTTTTTATGGTAGTAGTTGAAAGCTTGACTTATTTCATTATATAAAATTATTATGATTTAACATTCTCAATTTTATAATTTATGGGATCAACTTTGATGGTAATAATGTTTGTTATAATAATTTTTTTTACATATATTTATATTTTAGTAAAATATAATGCTCATTTAGTCGAACAAATACTCCTTTCACTTTGTATTTCCATAAATATTACAATAATCTATATATTTTCTACTAACCGTTAAACTAAAAATTAAGATGTGAGGTCATTGAGATGATTGTTTGGTGGCAATGGAGATAGAGGAGGTATGTTCCTTCATTTCCTCCATCAAAACCCTAACTCTATGGTTTGTCCTACAATAGTATGATGGTTTTGAAGAGCATGTTTGTGTGGGTGTTGTGTTTTGGGAAATATGTGTCCTTCATAGGGTGGGCTTTCTCCTTGATGTTTGCAGAGTATCAATGTCCATTTAGAATAATAGATGGGAACTATAGTAACACATGCTTTCATTATCATCAAAGTAAGTACAATAGAATTTACCCTAGTAGCAAAACTATCACAACATTATTCAATTTTGGTATCCAAAAGGGGAAGCTCTCTATATGGAAATCTAGATGTTGAGGACCCAACTAACCCTAAATAGAAAAGATAAAAGTGGTGTAAGAGTGTTGCTCCCAGAGAGGTAAATCCTAAATGGCTAGCATGTAAGGGAGTTATTTAACACTTTTGCTTGATGGTGGGTGTTAAGTTATATGAACTTTGTGTATAATTACTATAAATTATATTATGGTAATATAACTTAATTATAGTTAATATTATATAGTAAGTAATATATTAATAGTGGTTAATTAACATTATAGAATAATGGTTATAAGTTAATATTATATAGCAAGTAATATATTATGGTATTAATTACTATAGTTATTATTAATAACTAATATAATATAACTACTTTTAAGTTATATAATATAATTAGTGGGTAATTGACTAGGCATTTGATCTATGTATTAATATTATAAGTTAATTTATATTTAATTTATTATATCATGGTTAATAATTATAAGTTAATAATAGTTATTACTATTGGTATATGTTAATAGCTAATATAAGTTTTTTTTAATTATATATACCATAGCTTATCACTTGTATTTATTAATTACTATGTTTGTATTAATAATCTAATAGTAAGTATAATAGTAAGTTTATTTAATAATTACACACACACACACACACATGTTTACACTTGAGTTATATTGGTTGGGACGCAATAATCTTGATGGCCATAGCACCACTCTCCTCATACCATGTTTGGGGCATGATCACCTCCCAACTCTCCATGTTCCATATATGAAACCTACAATATGCATCCCATATGATCACTTGTTTACTTATTCAAAATTTTAGACAGAAAATGTATGAGGTCTCAATCTCCTTTTTAATTTTCTAGCTTCTATAATAGACCCAATATCCCAAAATCATCACTATGAAACACATACATAGGTGCACTCTATCCATGTTCTTTATTTATCTAGATACTTTATACTATTACTAATTTTTATATTATATTCACTAATTACATTATGACATGCTTTCTATTGTAGGTAACATTAAAACAATATGTAACTGCAATCAATGAAAAAGAATTAAACATTTTTTACAATATTTAAATATATATAATTACTTATAATAGTTATATTATAGATCTCATATATCTTATATTGCATAGTTATATTGTATAATGTTACATTTGATATCTAGTACTATGGTATAAAGTTACGTATAATATTATATATGGTTATAGTGAGTTTAAGGTTCTGGATACATGACCTTCTATGGGACTAATATTATGTAATGATTAAAATAGTGTTTTACTCTTCCTCCTTTAACACATATAAAAATGATGCCCATAAAATAAAGAAAGAAAATAAAATACAAATGAAGTTGCTCAGTCTTTGGATTAGCAATGTCTAATTTGTTTCAAGAATGTCTACTACCTTTATGTTGTGATTCATTTTAATAATAATAATAATACCATTTATTTCAAACATGCTTACTTCCTATATGATATAATTAGTTTCAATAATACTATCAGATTGAACTGTATTTATAGCTTATTTTATTCAGCACCTATTTCACTTGCTTTTATTTTCTATATTCAAAACACTTTTAATTACATTTTTAATTCTTAATTTGTTTTGCTTGAACATTAATATGAGGTAATTTCAAATTTGTTATATTATTTTTTCAATGTTCTCTCTTTTTGAATGCTTTTATAAAAAGATTTGAAACAAATGTTAAATTGTGCTTTAATATCTAGGCTAACTACCATGGTATATTGAATATATTCCTACATGTCACAAATGACCAATCTATTCTAGCATCAGTAAACCATGCCATTTGCTTTGAAATTTTTGATACTTTTAGCTATATTGTTTCATTTTATTGGCAATATATTATATAGTTTGTATGATCCCTCAAAATATGAGAATGATAATGAGAAATAGATGAAGGGAATGCACAAAAAAATTAATAATATCCTTCTAACAAAGGCAAAGTATTATTCATACACATTCAGGTCTGTCATTGATGTCTTTGCATTTTAATATGTTGGCCTTCTTTCCCCACAATTATTAGGCTATGCATCCTTATCATATTCAATATGTATGGTCGATGCTTACAAATAATAGATTTCATCATTGATGCCAAATTAGGTGCATGGTAATCTATCAATTGGAAAAGTATATTTGACACCATTTGAACCAATTTACACATGTTGAATTCTAGTGATGGACCACTTTAAATCAATTTAGGAATCAGCTGCACACTATAGCAATTGTAAAAAATAATACCCATACATTTACTCCCACTGACTATTATGAAATATTAAAACTAAATCGAATAACAATCTACAATACATAATAATAGACTAAGTGCTAGATGAATTTCTCCCTACATTAAGGAGAATAACATACACATAATACTTACAAAACAAAGAAAGCATGATCTATTTGCTTTTAGAACATGCTATGGAAGGCATTTTTAAAATCAATAAAAATAATGTCATAAAGCAAACTATTCCATAGCTCAACAATGATGGTATGCAATTGCCTAACAATTTTTTATTTACATAATGTTATATGTACTTGCAAATTTCACAGCATTAGTAGATAAATTCACTTCTACAACTAATACTCACAGCAACATTGTGAATGCTTCAAGCATTTTCTTGTCTCAACAAAGTAGCCACACATGTTCAACTCAAATGACAACATCACGCTCCCTATGAAGGTATGTAATCTTTGTACAATTCAATTATAAAATTTTTCCTTCATAAATAGTAAATATATATATCAATCCATGCATAGCTATGAAATTTTAAATCTCAACTTCTAGCTTTTTTGACATTACTATTCATAACATGCTTGCAGAATTAAAGCACCTAGAGCCCATGGAAGAGTTAAATTCCTACCCTACAGTCTAGTATAGAGCTGACAAAGCCAATTGGAGAAGCAAATTCCAAAAAAGTTGACTTTCCATATGCAAGAAGATTTTACAAAACAATACTGTTGATTTTACTTTCTCATCTAAGATATAATATTATTGTGACTTTCTCATCTAAGATTTTTGTTAATTTTAATTTATGTTAGTTTTATTGTTACTAGGAAATAATTATGTTAATGATAATTTACGTTACTATTACTATTACTATTACATGTAAACTTGAACAAGATTTTATATATTGTAAATCCTATGATGCTTTGCATATTTTCACATATTAATCCATTACATATTTTCACATATTGAGCCATTGTGAATCCTATGACACTTTTCATATTTGAACATACTAAGCCTATGATGCTTTGCATATTTCCACATATTAAGCTTCTTACCTTAAAATTATATATTCTTTGTTATTGATAGTATTTATGGATAACTTTACACATGAAAAAAACATGAGAAAACTAATCTCCAAGACTGCCATAGTAGTAGGAGATTGAAATGCCTTTGGAACATTCTATCTTCAAATTATACATTGTTTATTTCATTTATGATTGACCTATTACACAAAATAATCTACTGCATGCAACCAATGACCTTGCATCCAACAACCCTTCAGCATCTACTTGTCAGGTACTCATGCCACTCCATGACACTTGTTTTAATTTAAAATGATGATTTGTATATCAAGAGAAATAATTTTTGGGAAAAAAAAACTAAGTACCCCTTCTGTGATATAAATGTTCACATGAAATGTTTCAATTCTTGACCACTCAATAGGTGCTTTATATTATATATATTATTTAATAGTGTATGGACTATCTCATATCTCGATACATTTGGTAGTTTTGAGGCCATTAAATATATGTGATTGATAATATTTTGTTTCATTTTTAAAATAATATATATATATTTATTTACATTTAAATTAAAATCAATTTTCACATAAATAATTAAAAATATTTTTGTTTTAAATAAATAGATTTTTTTAAAATGTATTTTTATTAATTTAAAAAAATTATATAAATTTCCATCTTCTATTTTATATTTAAGAACCTTATATACATACATTCTATTGAATGATTTTTTTTTTTAATTTGTTCTATATTATATTTTTATTAGAAAAAAAATTTAAAAAAATATTTTATATGATTTGAAAATATCGTAACAATTTTATTTATTTATTGTGCAAAATATGTCATATGTTCTTGATGTTTATATTGATCTAGAATATTTGAAACATTTTTATATAGACAATGTAAATAAAATATTCATAAAGTATTTTTATCTATCCTTAAAAAACATACCAAGACTATTTTTTTCAATATATTAATGTAGAATTATTAAGCCCACATCTAATTTGAAACATAATCAATGGTTGTGATTATTGTAATTCTACTATATTATTTAATCAATTATATGATTTATGTTGTAGGTAGTCTAATCCTTAGTAAGATTTGAACTTAGATCGCTTTGATAAAGATAAATCCATAAGATCTATTGGAACTAAGTTCATTATATTTTCTTTCATTTTTAAATATTTTTGCATGTGTCCTCTACTCTCAATTTTAATGTGAAAAAATATGAACTAATCAATCTACTTCTTGGATTCCAAAATCACATTTGAAAGGTTTGGCATAAATATAATGTTGTTATATAACTGCCGCTACCTATTTCACATGCTTCAAACGTTCTTCCCATGTTTTATTGTATATTAGAATGTCATAAAAATAACCAACACAAAATTATTTATAAAAATACCTAAAAATAGTATTCATCAAACTCTAAAATGTAGATGGTGCATTTGTGAGACCGAATGGCATGACCATAAATGCATAATGGTGTTCATGATATATAAAATTTATTTTAATGATATCCTCGTCTATGACTCAAATTTGTTGATACATAGAACAAATATATACTAATAAAATAAATCACACCATGTAATTTATCTAACCAATCATTGATTATTATAATATGAACTTAGCTTTGATGGTATACTTGTTGAGGTCTATATAGTCTAGGAACATCCTCCAAGTTTCATCTTTCTTGTGCACCATGACCACCAAGGATGAATATTCACTTTAGATATATCTGATAATACCTAGCTCTATTATTTCTTGTACCATATTTTAAATCAACTCTTCTGGGTATATGTATATCCATATGGTTTGATGATTGGTATTTTACTATTTAGAAGTAGTATTATGGAATGATCATGCTCTCTTCTTGGTGGTAATACTTTTGGCATGTATACAAAATAGCTAGGTGGTCATCAAGAATCATTTGTAAATTAGGATGTTTGACACATATGTTGGTTGAACTTATATGGAAAAAATAACACTATAATCCTTTATCCCCCTTTTTAATAATCTTTGTCATCTGATGCAAACTAACCAATTATGAAATTTTTTCCATAATCCACATAGTTTAAATGTCCTTCCTTTGGAATGAAAGCACAAGAAAATTTCCTATAAATTCATCTTGGAGCCCAAATTTTTTATCGTTTACAATCCTAAAAAAATGTCATCCCTACCCATGGAAATAACAAACATAAGATAGTTTATCATGTGGTCTCCTATATCAAACTTAATATTTTGTCATTTTATAGAATAATTGATTATGCCACTATCTACAATCATGACCTGAAATTATGGAGATTGGTAAATGAAACAGATCAAATGAATATCCAAATTACTATTGATGAATTTTTATGTAATCCTTTACTCGAAAATTGCTTTCAAATTTCAATTTTAAAGGAAACTTATCATCTTAATGTTTTTAGGAGTACTAACATTCTAAAGTGTATGAGATGAGATATATAAAAATAATATTTAGATTCCTCCTATATCTCTTATATACCCTTACTTTAGGCCTCATATTCTTATTCATATTTATTAGTGACTTCAATGTATAACAACTTATTGTTAGTAGAGGTTCCTAGAAAACCCATCAAAACACGTTAATACAAGGATAACTACATAAAGTGACACAAAATTATATCACAATCATAATCGTACACTAAACAAGCTATCAAACAATGAAAGTTTATAAAATTAAGAAATAAAATGAATTATTAATATATATGAAACATACATAATATTAATTTCCATGATTGACAAATTTAGAAAAAATAAGGCATTTATTACAGACAGAACAATTCTAAAAAACATTTGAGAACAACCATTATCATGAATTTATTAATATTTATCACATTAGAACCATTATAGAGTACAACTAAGTTATTTATATAGATATTCTACAAGGTATTATCACTTCATATTTTAGTCTTTCACTAAAAATAAAATAAAGACTCTTAACATGTTGTAGACTCTTACTATGATCTCAAGTGATGAATACATTCAACAAGAGATTTAAAAGAAAAAATAGTTTGAGTCACACACATGTCCACTAAATAACTCTACAATTTTTGTAGCCTTATTTATTTCCACCACTTTCCTAGACTTAAATGGAAATCTTATCTTGATAAAATGTCACATAAATCTATCACAAACTAGATCTTTGAGTTTCCTAATAAAAAAGGTTGGTGTAAAACATTATTTGTAGTTATTGCTCAATGTGTCATTTACCAAATTTCACCCCTTGTGCACTACTTAATTACCCTTTCGAGTTTTAAATTATGTATCATATCAATCTAACACCCTTGTGGGTTTTCAATTTTCTGGCCTAATTAGGTGGACACCCTTTATGTATTTTCAACCATCTTGGTCCCATTCATAATGTTTCATCATTCATAACTACAAAAATTGATCAAATTTTTAAAATTATGATTTTCATAGTACCTATAGATGGTGGAGGAATGGGTTGTATGGTTTGATCAGGAGGAGGCTATGAAACTAGAAGTGATTTGGAAGTGGAAGAAGGTGTCATTATTTTAAAACTTGGTGATATAGGTAGTTACTGTAGTTGAATCATGATCTATGAGGTTGTAGTCATATTCATTTGCTAGAGTACCTATTATAGTTGGTTTAAAGGAATGAATTGAGTATCTTCCACAAGTTATGTGATGGAGCTATCCAAGTGTGATAAATATTTTTAAACATTTTCCAATTAGTGAAAACTTACCACACCATATAGATCATTGTGTATAATAAGAATTGGTCTAGCATCAAATTATGAATATATTCATCTTCAATGATGGTGATGAGTTCTTTGGCATGCATCACTTTCTTATGTATTTTTATCCTAGATCCACTAATCATTTACATGAATGCATATAAATTCCATCAAATGTGTTTTAGAACATCTTATTTTTATATAATTATAACTTCTACATAACATTATATCAAGATTCAAGTGACTTATTGAGTGAGATGTCTAATGTGTTTGAGGTTTTTGAATTAGCCTACATCATTGATCTAGATTTGTCTACCTTATCAAACAATGGTTTGGCCTTGGAAAATGGATTGTTGAGATGCATATTATACTCAATCATGCCTCATCTGATCTAGGAAGATTATACTAAATCCATGTCTAAGAATCGTTCATATTCCTCCAAATTTTCAAAAAGCATCTTCATCTTTTCCTTAATGTTCTATCCTTGAGTGTGCAACCATTGTATATATTATATAATAATTTATTCCTTTATTCGTTATGACATGATAAATAAGAACTAATTTTATTTATACATTACTTGGTCACCCAATACTTGAGTGACTAATGTAGGGAAAGGTTTCTTAATGATTTTCCTTGCCTTAGTGAATCAGAGGTGTATTTCCATTTTTTCCTCCTAGAGCTATGAAACTTATTACTGTAAGACCCAAGCCTTCTATATGATATAATATTTAAAGGAATTTATCCCTTAAATTGGATTGGATTTCAAAATATTTCAAACATCTAGATATGCCTCATGAATTATTGTAACCAAATCTAAATTAAAAGTCACAACTGACATAGGTGCCTTTTTTATATGTTCCATGGTGAGATAAAATATTATGCAAATGTGAGGAGGATGTAGTAAGATACCATAGCCATTAAATATATATTTTCATATTGTTTTTTCATGCTTACTCCTATATACCCCTCTGAGTATAATTTAATCCATGAGATTTAGATGATGTTTTTTGGGTCTTGGTTCTTCCCACCATCTTGGTGGTCCTTGCTACTTGCTTGTATATGTCTTTATATTGTGTTGTGGGGTATGATTTCACCTTGGATTTTTAATTTGGATCTACCTTATATTTGTTTTATTCTTTAAATTTTTCTTTTAATTTTTCCTCAATTTTTTCTTTGGCTTCTATCTCAAATTTATTCTTAGCCTCTAGCTCCTCCACCTTCTTCTTGGCTTACTTCTCCCAAGTTTGAAACTCTTCTTTGGAATTTTTCTCTTGTTAAGCCTTAGAAAATAAATTTAAATCATCTTTATTTTTTTTCATTCATACCCATATGATGTGTTTAATAATCCATATATCTTGAAAACACATATCTCTCTTCAAGAAATCACACTATTTATCATTAATTTCTTCAATACATCACAACTCACACTTATTATTCCTCACAACACCAATCCTTAGAAACTTTCCTCAATGCAAGTTCATACAAGAAACCTTCATATTACAAAGGATCTCAAATTATCATATATAATAACAACCAACATCCAATCAAGTGAAAAAATATCTATCTAGTAATTATGTCTTCTTCCACTTGGAGGCAATACAACTAAGAGACACAAAGCATTCTCTAGTAGAAGACAAAAAATAAAAGACAATAAAACAATAAGAAAAAATATTTCTCCAAGAAAAAATGTGATATACTTATCATTGAAGGAATATCGGCCCATGATGAATGTATTCTCAAATAATTCCATTTTAATTTCGGCCCCTCCAACATGTGAAACTCAAATGGAGTCCCACTCCACATAGGTGGTTATAAATAATAATAATATTTTACCCCACTTGCATATGCATTAAAAATAGTTATTAGATCTATTTTGATAAAATTAAATCTCATTATCATTGGTTTCCACATTGAATTGTACCTCACAAATATCATATGTTTATAGAAAGAGTATGGCACCACATGCCACCTAGTCAAAAGGAATAGTGTCCATGATGCCTCACCAATGTGAATAATTTCTCAACATCCTCCTCCTCTAGTTGAGAATAACTTATCTCCTATGAGTTACTCTGATTATTCTCCCATACATTTTAAGGATGAAAACACACACAAACACATGAACACACACCACTATATTTTTTTGGTTGATGTAAAATTACATGAACCCTTGGATGCTCATGTATTAAACACCTAAAGTTTTAAAATGTGATCTCTTAATCATATGTATGGGGTAAGTGGTAGAACCAAGTTTTTGGTCATCCAAACATAATGTCCATGGAATCCAGTTCTAACAAACCAAGTAGCAAAATTGTTTCTTCTTCTTCTTCCTTCTCCATTTATAGCTCTTGCTTGTTGGTTTTCCTCGTCTCCTTTTCTCCTCTCTTCAACTTATATCTCTCCTTTTGGGTTTAATCACACCATAAACTATCCTCTTAGACCAAAATGATTTGTCATGAATCTCACTCTCACATGTTGGCTCTATCTCACCACAAACTGACCACCTCTTCCTAAATCTCACTAGGACTTATTTACAACTTATACAACCATATGTTGGATCACTCACAATATCACACATGATAATTTTTAGCTCATCACTCATGAATGCAATATCATCCTACGCACTCTCCTCATGTGAAATTTATTTCACATCAACCACTTCCTTTATTTCCTTCATGGAAACCTTCAACTCCTCATAGATGCTGTCATTTATCCCATGGGTTTTTACTTGTATTTAATAAGGTTTTCCATGTAATCTCTTATGTAATGTGTTCCTTCTTGTCTCTTATTTTGTAGTTTATTTTTTTGCATTATTTACTTGCATAGTATGATATATATTATTGATCTTAACATGCATTATCAGAGCTAATTTTATTCCTAACAATTAATATCAAAGCCATGATAAAAAAATTCCATGTTTTTGAGTGCTTTCTATTATTGGCTAGTTTGTACAAATGAAACCTTATGGTAAGAAGAGAAAAAAAGTTTAAGAGTATAAAAAAATTGTATTGGTAGCTATATATTTATGGAGAAAGGTGGAGAATATCTTGGTAAAAATCATGTTCTCTTCATGTTGCTAAGGAGAAGCCCATAGATGAGTGGAGGACAATCTAAAAAACTTTGCTAGATAAGTAAGTAGCCTACAAATTGTTCTTATTGATGAAGAAGCATATGTTTATCTTGAGGAGAATGTTGGTCTCCTTTGGAGGAGGTTTAGGACAAGGCATGACATTATTATGGTTCTTGGAAATAGAGGAAGTTGTGTATGATGTGGTATCCTACTGACCATATGCTGTTAGTTGAGATGTTGAAGATAAATATCTATGAAAAGGAAAGAGGTACAAATAAGCATGAAGTTATCCTTATTTTATAGTAATTGAGGATGAGGAAGATGCATATTCAGATGAACAAGTGAGACCTAGTTTTCCCAAAAGGATAAGGTCTTGTGTTTGGACATGTGGTAGAGTATTGGTGTATTTTTTGGGCTTAAAAATTTGGTAGGTTCATTGCTGCACTGAGTAACATGATGAATTCCCTAGAGCTATTATAGGTTCACTTGTGTTATATTTGGCATGGTTGGTATATGAAGGTTACATGTAGAATAATAAATGAGACATGGTGTTCCTGGAAGGATAAGGCCAATTTTAACCATTTCAAATGAAGGCTTGAAAAATTGATAAGTGTAGTGATGGATCAATTAGTGTGATTAATTCTTAGGAGTTGTGATTGGTATAGTGAGCTTGTGCCATGTTGATAGTTAGAAAGCTATATAGAAAAGTCTAGTTTTGAATTTTATGAGACATTTCTCATCACTGCTATCAAGAGTGAAACATGCACTTGTTGATGTTCAAGTATTTGGATCAACTTGATTCCTACATGGTGATCTCTCTTAGGGAGAGAAATATAAATGGATGAGGTAAAAATGTTTTTGGTTTAAATTTTAAAAAAGTCACTATATGGGTTTCCAAAAATTTTACTGAGGGAGTATAAGATATTTATTACCTTCATGGAGAGCCAAAGTGTTTAGCAGATGTTATTTATATGTATTATTAACATGTTGGATGCATGTCCCAACATGATCACTATTGTGAAGGCTTAGTTATCTAGGCCACATGAGATGAAGGTGATAGGAGGAAAAAACCAAGGAGAGATGAACAATGATGGGAGAAAAAATAAGTAGTCCAATTACTTCATTATGATTTGTATTTCTAGGAATGTCTTAAAGAAGGAGAAGATAAGTTGTTGCCTTGGGTATTAGATTCATTAGGATCAGAAAGCTTCATGATGCCATGGTGATAACTAAACTAGATACTCCTAAGATATGGGAGTTGTGAGTGATTCATGGTAGAATCCCAATATAAGTATTTATCTATGTTGTGGAGAACAGAATAATCACTTTAGATATTGCAATCTACTATGGAGGATAAGATATTGAAAAATATGGTTAGGGCAGAGAAGTTTAGTAGTGAAAGAAAACTTTTAGTGGGTTTGTGGCAAGGTAGTAGTGGGTATATATGGATAGTTGGTTGAAAAATACTTAGGTGTGGTAAAATATAGGTGTCTATTGAGTTAAATTGGGAGTATGTTAGGTGTGAAGTCACTATTCACAAATCACTATTCATTATAACTATTCATATCCACAATTCATGGTATTGTGGCATGTTGGTGATGTGGTAGGGCACATAATGGGTCTCTTAGATGTGATTAGGTTGATGTGATGGGACTAGGGCATATCAATCCACCAAAGCACATGGGTTTTATCCTTGGTAGTCACATGGGTTTGTCATGTGGTTAAAAATACAAAGGGTTAGGTATGGGTTGACTTTATAAGGGACCCAATGGTTCACATGTGTGGAAAAAGTTCAAAGGTGATTTTAACACCTTTTATACTTTGGTTTATGCATGGAAGAAGAATACAATAGTTTATTATTATTGATTATCCTCACATGTAGAGTGGGAGACAATGTTTAGAGTCACATGGAAGTATCTTGGATCTTGTCTAAAGTAGATGGTCCAATTTGTGACCCTTGCACATGAAAAAAAAAATATTACTATTGATCACTAGTTCCCACATGGAATGTGGAGAATTTTCTGCGATGCCTATGATGTTACTCATTCTCTTTATATTTTCTATCTTGTTGTAATGCATAAATATGCATGTGTTGTTTATTGTAATTCATCTAGTTAGTGGATCTATGTAATCTTATGGTTGAATGCTTAGAGGTTGGATCCTAAAGGATATGTTATGCTTGGTTCACAACTTGAATCCTTCAAGAGTAAGCATTGAGTGATTATTATTTTAGCACTAAAAGGAGTTGTTAGAGGAAATATCGATAGGGAGGAGTTACTAAAGTAACAAACTCTAGAAGTTATCATTTGCCCCATTTTTTTCACTTGAATTTAGAAAGGGTTTCCATATATTCTATTGTCTAATGTGTTCCCTCTTGTCTCTTATTATTTAGCTTTTCTTTTTGAATTATTTACTTACATAGTAGGGTATATATTATTGATCTTAACATTCAACATCAGATCTAGTTTTATTTCTAATATACTAGTATAATTTTGTTGGCTAAAACATTGGAGGGGTTTAGAGTTAGATCTAGACATATAAACACATCCTTTTCACCATTTTCATTAGAGAGAGATAGAGATAATAAATTATTTGTGCATTTGCTTATCCACCATTATATTTGAAGAGCCATTGCTTAGGGTTTCATACTACACTTTGAGAGAAGAATCTTGGTTTGTGAGAGAAGTATTTTGGATGCATAGGAGAAGTCATGTATCCTAGAGATAACCTATCTTTATTATCCTTACAAACCATAACAATCTCTTGCAAAAGACCATTGTCCAAGGGAGAGATTGAAGATTGATGAGTTCATCTTCAAGGTAAGTATTCCTAACTCTTTCTCCTCTTTATTAGTAGATATATTTGCATTTGTTAGCTTATGAATATATTTCTCTCTGCATAAATTAGTATTACCTCAACATTTACTTAAGTAGATTTCTTATTTGCATGTTTACTTTTATGTCTATTATCCCCATTTGTGCCAGATTCTTTAGTGAGGACTAGATTAAATTCACCTTACTTTGTCATTTACTTTGATAATAGAACATAGGACCTTGCTAGGGTTATTATGTGGTATTTATTTACTAAAGGATTTGGAACCCTCTCTATTGATATTGTGTGGTAAGAAACCCATTATTTAGGTCTAGAATATCCATATTGGTAATGACCCTGATTGTCTAAACATACCAATAAGCAATAGGGCTACTATGATTTATCTTTTCAAGTTAGGATTTATTTGTATATTAGCTTCACTTTGATTTTTATACATTCTAGTGAACCTAACGTGAACTAACCTTTGAAGTTTTTATTTCACGCATTCATTTATTATTTATTTTATCTTTACATAGTTGGATTGAATTTATCGACTCAATCTAATAATTTATGTGCATATTTAACAAAAAATCAATTAGATTGAATCTATTTTTCTTTGTTTAGGTGATCTTCAACCATAGGTAACTAGATTGATCCACTCAATTTAGTTTTCTTCTTTACATACAAGTTTTTATACTTAGTTGACCTAGTTGACTCTATTAGAAAATTAAAAATTCCCATCCAAATGACACAATATAAGAAAATAGAAATTTTATCATATTCAAAATTATTAGGTTCATTATCACCATCTTAATCATTTCTTTTCTTCATTATAGTCATGTTTTTCATATTTTTTATTCTATAAAATTGTAACTCTATAGAAAACTAGGCTGACTAGATCAACATAGTTATGTATCTTTCCTTCTTGCCTAGGAGACTCAGTCAACTCATTTGATTATGTTTTATGGATCTTGATTCAACAAATAAAATTGATCCAGTTGATTTTGTTCTATACTATTTGCATACTTGGTCATCTGAAGAAACCTTGTACTCTTCAAGCAGAGTAACTAACTCATCTTGTCAGTAAATAATTCACTTTTTATGTTGTTTCTTATTTGCTTAGAGTAACACACATTTAATAAATAAGAATTATTTATTTATTTATTTAGTCACATTATTTTTATTTTTATTCACACATTTCCAAACCACATAATATCCAAAAACATTAAATAAACTCTACCCAAAGTCTACCTACTTAGATTTCGTCACCAAGGGGGAAGTCGACTCATTTTTATAGCTAAGTATAAATATGTGGTTGATGGTATTTATTGTAAAATAACCTAACACCCTTATCATTTTGGGATTATAAAGTGAGGTGGTAGACCCCAATACCAAGCTGGTATCATCACCAATACAAATCCCTTTTAGCCTGAACAAACTTGAAACTAACTTTAGCTTACCACTTTTAGTTAATTTTAAAAGCCAAAAAACTTATCACATTTTGAAAAACAAAAAATAATCTAATTTAAAACACATAATAATGTCCACTATTTATATTACAATTTACATTTCAGTTTTATTACTTGCTCTTTGCAAATTATATTTTGTATTACAAAACTTATACTAGCCAACATTAGTATAAGGGTGTGTGTTGTAATTAGATCAAAAACATTGATATAGTTGCTTATGTGATTAATTTAATTTGATTAGTCATCCATATTCATAACATTTCACACCTTTCACTATCCATATAATATGGTCAAATCATTTGACTTAGTCTTCTAGAGGTTGTTATGTTGCTCTTATCCATAGAACATAATTGACCTATCTGACTTAGTATTTTAGAGACTATTATGTTTCTCTTATACATATAACATGGTCAAACCTTTTATCTTAGTCTTTTAGAGACTATTATATGTATCTTTCCCATAAAACTAAGTTGACATGGTTGACTTAGTAATTTACAATTTTCTTACCATTCTTAGCTACCTAGTCTTATTTCATAATGATGTCATGTTTTCATCCTTTAATTAGTAAATAACACTAAAAAATTAAGGATTTAGATCATAACCTCACTTATTATATTTTATTTTAGATAGATATCAAGGTTTATGGGTCCCTTTCCCAATAACATAAAAATATCAAAACACTAATAGGTATGGCATAATGAAATAATCATTAAGGCATTAACTAGCATTGATAAAAACAAAACATATAGTTATAAAGTATATATACATATATGAGATAAATTATATGTCTCAGACTTAACTATACTTGATTAATATCAAAACCTATTATCACCAAATACTAAATGACAAAAAATAACGTTTCATAAGATTCCAGTAGATTATAAATCATGATGATCTAGTTACCTACTTAGGCATCACCATGTTATTTAAATGTCTTCTACATAAGAACCTTCTCCCTCACCTCAATAATTTGGCATACCATCAACTATGGGAAATCATGATCCTTAAAAATAAAACCTGCCTACCAACTAGCTCCCTTCAACTCCCCTAACTAGGAATTTTTTTGTGTTTTCTATTTTTTTATGTGAGTTCCCTACACCTTAACCTTGCCTTTATTCTCTTCCCATTAGAGAGGTGCCTAAAAGTGACCATGAGAAAAGCCTCATGTCAATCATTTAATCACCTATGGCCTTCCTAATTACCTATGCACAACTCTCCATTATCCTAGTTGAGGGAGTGGGGATAACATTTCTTGTAAATTTAGTAGAACCACACCCTTAGCTTCACTCTCCATTTCATCTCCATAACACAACTCATCTAACTCTTAAAAAAATTAAGTAGGGTAATAAATCTTGCCTCCAAATCCATAAATAAGGAAAATGGAATAAATCCTAATCCATCCTTCCTTGAGAAAGGGAGATCTGTAAAGGGACCCTCTTGTATTTTATCTATTTTATAATGAAGATAAACCCTATGCTCTAGGAACACATAAAAAACTGCTAGATCTTTTACTTGGTCTTTATCCATAACCACCATACATAAATTTACTACAAGTAGAGCCACAAAATTAGAGTCCACTTTCACTTGATTACTTATTTCCAATAGATGAACCCCTATAATATCTTGAATTGCCTCTATAACTTCCAGAGATGATTACCAAAACACATTCATCAAATTCATCCTCATCAACCCACCAAAAAAACCCATCTCCATTTTTTTAGCTCCATAAAAATGTAATTTTATCACTGAAATGAGTTTCTAGAGGAGCTATTGTAAGAGATAAATTGATGAAGGAATGAAGTCTATAAGCTATCATTTATCCCAAGGGTTTTTCCTTGCATTTAACAAGGTTGTCGATGTAATCTTTTATGTAATGTGTTTCTTCTTGTCTCTTATTTTGTAACTTATTTTTATACATTATTTAATTGCATAGTAGGATATATCTTATTTATCTTAACGTGTAATATAAGATCTAATTTTATTTATAAAAAGTTGGTATCAGAGCCATGATAAAAAGTCCATGTTTTTTGAGTTTTTTCTATTGTTGGCTAGTTTGTACAAGTGAAAGATTTTGACAGGAAGAGAGTCCAAGTTAAAGATTATAAAAAATATATTTTTATAGGTATACATTTGTGGAGAAAGGTATAGTATATCTTATTTAATATCATGATCTCTTCATGTTTCTAAGGAGAAATCCATAGATGAGTGGAGGACAATTTAAAAAACAAATCCAGACAAGTAAGTATCCTATATAGTGTTCCTGTTGATGAAAAAGCATATGTTCAGCTTGAGGAGCAAGATGGTCTCTTTTGTAGGAGGTTAAGGACAAGGCATGACCTTGTTATTGTTCATGAAAATAGAGGAAGCTATGTATGATGTTGTATCCTATTGACCATATTCTGTTAGTTAAGATGCTAAAGATAAAAATCCATGTAAAGGAAGGAGGTATAAATAAACATGAAGTTATACTTATCTTTTAGTAGTTTGTGATGAGGAAGATGGATATACAGATGAACAAGTGAGACCTAGTGTTACCAAAAGGATAAGGTCATGTGTTTATAAATGTGGTAGAACATTGATGCATTTTGGATGCATTTTTGGGCTTAAAAATTTAGTAGGTGCATTCGTGCACTAAGTAGCGTGATGACTTACCTAGAGCTATGATTGGTCCACTTGTGTTATATTTGGAATGATTAGTATATGATGGATTTATGTATCATAACAATTGAGACATAGTTTTCCTATAAGGATAATGCTCGTTTTGACCATTTTAGATGAAGGTTTGAAAAATTGATAGGTGTAGTGATGCATCAAGTAGCATGAAGACTTCTCAGGAGCTATGATTGGTCGAGTGAACTTGTGCCATGTTGATAACTAGAAGGATATATAAATAAGTATAGTTTGGAATTCTATGAGATATTTTCTTTGCACTACTATCAAGAGTGATTCATGCACTTTTTGATGTTTAAGGAGTTGGACCAACATGATTCCTACATGGTGATCTCTCTTAGGGAGAGAAATATAGATGGATGAGGTAAAAATGTTTTTGGTTTAAAGTTTAAATAATTCACTATATTGTTTTACAATAAATATTCTAAGGGAGGATAGGATATTTAGTACCTTTATGGAGAGCCAAAGTGTTTAGCAGATGTTATTTATATGTATTATTGACATGTTGGATGCATGTCCCAACATGATCACTATTGTGAACGCTTAGTTATCTAGGACACATGAGACAAAGGTGATAAGAGGAGAAAAATAAGGATAGATATTAAAAATGATAGGAGAGAGAAGAATAAAAGTTATTGAAATGGGTATTGGATTCATTAAGATTAAGAAGCCTCATGATGCCATGGTGATCACTAAACTAGATATTCCTAAGCAGTGGGAGTTGCGAATGATTCATGGTAGAATACCGATATGAGTATTGGTATATTTTTTGGATAATTTAATAATCACTTTAAATTCTAAAATATATTATGGAGGAATAGATATTGACAAATTTGGTTAAGGTATAGAATTTTTAGTAGTGAATGAAAAATTCTAGTGGGTTTTTGTCAAGGTATCAGTGGCCATATATGGATAATTGGTTGTATAATTCTTCGGTGTGGTAAAATTTAAGTGTATATTGAATTAAAGTGGGATTATGTTAGGTGTGAGTCACTATTCACAAATCACTATTCATTATCATTATTCATATCCACTATTCGTGGTGATGTGGCATGTTGGTGATGTGTATTATTAGTGATATGGGTGATTGGTGATGTGGTAGGGTCAATAGAGGTTCTCTCACATGTGATTAGGTTGACATGATGGGATTGGGGAATAACAATCCACCAAGGCACATGGGTTTAGTCCTTGGTAGTCACATGGATATGTCATGTGGTGAAAAATACAAAGGGTTAGGTATGGGTTGAATTTATAAGGGACCTAATGGTTCACATGTGTGTAAAAAGTTAAAAGGTGATTGTAACACCTTTTATAATTTGGTGTACAAATGGAAGATAAAGATAAGAGTTTATTTTTTTGATTATCCTCACATGTGGAGTTGAAGACAATGTTTGGAGTCACATAGAAGTATCTTGGATATTGTCTAAAGTGGTTGGTCTAATTTGTGACCATTGCACATGAAAACAAACATTTTAATATTGATCACTAGTGCCCACATAGAATTTGGATAATTTTTTGGGGTGCTTATGATGTTACTCTTTCTCTCTATCTTCTCTCTCTTGTTGTAATGCATAAATATGCATGATCTCTTTATTGTAATTCATCTAGTTAGTGGATCCATGCAAGATTGTAGTTGAATGCTCAGAGGTTAGATCCTAAAGGATATGTTATGCTTTATTCACAACTTGAACTCTTCAAGTGTAAGCATTGAGTAATTTTTATGCTATACCTGAAAGGATTTGTTAGAGGAGATGTTGTAAGAGAGGAATTACTAAAGTAATAAAGTCTGGAAGCTATCATTTGCCCCATTGTTTTTCACTTGAATTAATAAAGGTTTTCCATATAATCTATTAGGTAATGTGTTCCCTCTTTAATCTTATTGTGTATTTTTTTCTCAATTATTTACTTACAAAGTAGGATATATATTATTGATCTTAACATGTAGCATCAAATCTAGTTTTATTCCTAATAGTCTAGTCTGACTCTATCAACTAAAACTTTGAAAGGGTTTAGAGTTAGATCTAAACATATAAACACATCCTTTTCATCATTTTCATTAGAGATAAATAGAGATAATAATTTATTTGTGCATCTACTTATCCACCATTCTACTTGAGGAGCCATTACTTAGGGTTTCATATTACACATGGAGAGAAGAATCTTGTTTTATGAGAGAAGTCTCTTGGATGCATAGGAGATGTCATGTAACCTAGAGCTGACCTATCTTTATTATCCTTATAAACCATAATAATCTCTTTCAAAACACCATTATCCAAAGGAGAGATTGAGGATTGATGAGTTCATCTTCAAGGTAAGTATTCCCAACTCTTGCTTCTCTTTATTAGTAATAGATTTGCATTTCTTAGATTATGAATACGTTTCTCTCTCCATGAATTAATATTAACTCTACATTGGCTTGAGCATAGTTCTTATTTGCATGTTTAATTTTATGTTAATTATCCCTATTTGTGCTAGACTCTTTGATGAGCACTAGATTAGATTTACCTTATTTTGTCATTTAATTTGATAAGGAAACAAAGGACCTTGCTCGGGTTATTGTGTGGTATTGATTTACTAAAGGATCTAGAACCCTTTATAGTGATTTTGTGTGGTAAAAACCCCTTATTTAGGTCTAGAAGATCCATATTGGTAATGATCCTGATTGTCTAAATATACAAACAAGCAATAGGGTTACTTTGATTTATCATCTTGGAGATAGGATTGATTTGTAGATCAACTTAGCTTTCATTTATATACATTCTAGTGAACCCGATATGAACTAACCCTTGAAGTTTTTCTTTCACACCTTCATTTATTATTTATTTTATCTTTACATAATTAGATCAAATTTATCAACTCAGTTTCAGACTTTGTGTGCATATTTATAACACAATCGATTAGATTAATTCTATTTTTATTTATGTAGGTCATCTTTCAACCACATGTAACTAGATCGATCCACTCAATTCAATTTGTTTACTTACATACAAATTTTTAGACTTAGTCGACCTAGTCCACTCTATTAGAAAATAAAAAAATGCTCATCCATATGACACAATATAAAAAAAATAGCAATTTTAGCATCTTTAAAATTATTAGGTTCATTATCACCATCTTAATCATTTCTTTTCTTCATAAAAATCATATTTTTCATAGTTTTCAGTCTATAAAATTGTAACTCTATAGAAAACTAGGTCAACTAGATCAACATATTTTTGTAGCTTGCTTTCTTGCCCAAGAGACTCGGTTAAATCATTTGATTATGTTTTATGGATCTTGATTCAACAAATAAAATTGACCCATTTGATTTTGTTCTATACTATTTACATACTTGGTCATCTGAACCAACCTTGTACTCTTTAAGCAATGTAATTAACTCATATTGTTGGTAATTAATTCTCTCTTTATTTTTTTTGTTTACTTTCTTAGAGTAACACACAAAGACTAAATATGAAGTTTTAATTTATTGATTTAATCACACTATTTTTATACTTATTCACACATTTCCAAACCACATAATATCCAAAAATATTAAATAAATTCTACCTAAGGTCTACCTACTTAGTTTTCATCACCAAGGGGGAAGTTGACTCAATTTTATGGTTAAGTATAAATATGTGGTTGATCATACATATTGTAAAATAACCTAACACCTTTACCATTTTGGTATTATGAAGTGAGTGGGTAGGCCCCAATACAAAGCTAGTATCATCACCAATACAAATCCCTTTTATCCTTAACAAACTTGAAACTAACTTTAGCTTACCACTTTTAGTTCATTTTCAAAGCCAAAAACATTATCAAATTTTAAAAAAACAAAACATAATCTAATTTAAAACATATAATAATGTCCACTATTTATATTAGAATTTACATTTTAGTTTTATTACTTGCTCTTTGAAAATTGTATTTTATATTAATAAAATTTTACTAGACAACATTGGTATAGGGGTTGTGTTGTGTGTTCTAATTAGATCAAAAATATTGATCTAGTTGCTTATATGATAATTTAATTTGCTTAGTCATCCATATTCATAACATTTCATACCTTTCACAATCCATAAAACATGGTCAGATCATCTGACTTAGTATTTTAGAAGTTGTTATATTGCTCTTATCCATATAACATAATAAACTTGTCTCATTTACTCTTTTAGAGACTATTATGTTTCTCTTATACATATAACATAGTCGACCCATTCGACTTAGTCTTTTAGAGACTATTCTATTTAGCTTTCCATAAAACCAAGTTGACATGTTTGACTTAGTAATTTACAATTTTCTTACCATTTTTAGCTACCTAGTCTAATTTCATAATGATTTCATGTTTTTAACCTCTAATTAGTCAAGAACACTACATAATTAAGGATTTATATTAGAACCTCACTTATTTTATTTTATTTTAGATAGATATCAAGGTTTATGGGTCCCTTTCCCAATAACATAAAAAACTCAAAAAACTAATAGGTATTGTATAATGAAATAATCATTAAGGCATTAATTGGCATTGAAAAAACAAAACATATAGTCATAAATTATGTATAAATTTATGAGCTAAATTACAATTCTCAAACTTAACTAGGCTTGATATAAAAACCTATTATCACCAAATACTAAATGACAAAAAATAAAATTTCAAAAGATACCAGTAGCTAATCAGTCATGATGATCTGATTACCTCCCCAAGAATCATCATGTTATTAAAATGTCTTATGCAATTACCTTCTCCCTTACCTCAATAATTTTCCATACCATTAACTATGGGCAAACATGATCCTTCAAAATAGAACCCACCTACCAAGTAGATCCCTTTGACTCCCCCAGCTAGGGAATATTTTGCTTTTTCTATATTTTTATGTGAGCTCCCACCTTAACCTTGCCTTTATTCTCTTCCCACCATAAAGGTTCCTAAAAGTTACCATGAGTAAACCCTCAACTCAACCATTTTATCACCTATGTCCCTTAATGACCTATGCACAACTCTCCACTATCTTAGTTGAGGGAGTGGGGATAACATTTCTTGTAAATTTAGTGGAGCCACACCCTTAGCTTTGCCTTCCCTTTCATCTCCATTAAAAAACTAATCTAACTCTTAAAAAAATAAAGTAGGGTAACAAATATTGCCTCCAAATCCCTAAATAAGGATAATAGAATAAATCCCAATCTATCTTTCCCTGAGAAAGGGAGATCCATAAGGGAACCCTCTTGAATTTTATCTATTTTATAATGAAGATAAACTATATACTCTAGGCACACATAGAAAATGACTAGATCTTTTACCTAGTCTTTGTCCACAACCAACATACATAAATTTACTAGAAATAGAGCCACCAAATTAGAGTGTACTTTCACTCACTTCCTTCCAATTGATCAACCCATAGAATCGATTGAATCACCTCTACAACTTTTAGTGATGATGACCAAAACACATTAATCAAATGCATCCTCATCATGCCACTAACAAAACCCATCTCCCTTTATTAGCTCCACCAAAATGTAATGTCCATACTAGTGTTTCCAAAAAAATTGGCTCCATTCTCTAGAATTTAGAAGGTACATTACCAAAACACATAATGCCTGCATTGAGGGTTGCATAATCAATAAAATTCACCTCCCAAATATCTTTCATTCTCCAGTTTTATAACACACATATCTTCAACTAAGGATTTACACATCCATCATTTTATCTTCCATCACCCTTACTCATTAGCCTCAAAAGGGATATTAATCATAATTCCACTAAATCTATCTCAACATAATCCACCCAACATTATTTATAATTATATACCCTTACCTCTTATTTTTTTAATCAATATTGACATTCAAAAGAAAATATTCCACCCTATTAATTTCATGAAGTCAATGTGTGTAAGACTAGCTTTGATAGAGACCCAAATTTACCCAAGCCTATGATAAAATATTTTGTAGGTGTTAGGATTTGGCCCTTTATAGAGAAAGAGCCTAAATTTTCACTTGAGAATCACCTTATATCTCTAAACATGCCACTCCACACTTAAGATATATCTTAATCCTTACCACCACTACCTTTTTTTATGCTTCATATTGGTTTCATCAAGTAGTTTTAAATATGTAGCTCAAATTAATGAACCACTATTGTATTTTATCACACATCTAATACCTGATGCTCTAGTATGTCCATGACAAGCTCCATCATAATTTAGCTTGAACCATCCCAACTTTGGGGGGTTCCAAACTATCAAAAATCTATTATTATTTTTAGTCTTATCTAAAATTGACCCTTTAATGGGAACTTCACCTTTTTTATTACTTTAAATGAAACTATTTATTTTCTTCCTTCTTTTTTTCTTAATCTAAAAATAATTAGTACACAATGTAATATAATTGAGTTTATTCATCCTAGTCCTCCTCCTACTAACAATTATGGGAATCATCCACCCATAATCCATCCCCTACTACCAATATAGGGAATGCTCCTCCTAACAAACCTAAAATTCCACCTCCTACCACTATAAATCCTACTCCTCTCATTGATACAGCTCAGATTATTACTCAAATAATTCAAAAAATGAATGTTATTCAAATAACTAACTATTCCCAAATGATGAAAATAAAATATCATATAATAGAAATGGCTAGTCAACCACCTCAAATCATCATGAATCAAACAAATCAAAATTTTGTCCTTCTTCCTCTTAGAGATGCCAACGGGAATCTAATCCCTAGACCAACCATGTATAAAATAATTATTAGACATCTTAAAAATTCACCTTTATCTCAATTCATTGCTTCCATATACATTGAAAACATCTCTTCAAATATCAGTTATACTAGAACTAGAGATACCATTTAATTTCTTTAATATTTTGGTAAAATCAATAAGGAATGGGTCAAAACAAACACATTCACTACCACCATTATCCTATCCAAAACCTTTATTGGTGATGAACTTAAATGGTAAAAACAACTTCCTAAACATTCCATATCACAGCTAGAGGATTTTGCTAATCATCTAGTAAAGGAATTCCAACATAATGACCTTCCTAAAAATTACCTTAGCCATTTCATCAATGTCAAGAAACTTCCTAATGAATCCAATCACACTTTCATCAAATTATGAAAGTATCTATCTCAAAAAGTGGACCATAACATGAATGATGATACTCTTTTAAAATTATTTGTTACCAGTCTTAAAAATCCTCTTCAATAAAAAGTTAAAATATTTTCCTCTAAAACTCTAGAAGAAGCCTTAGACCAAGTAAAAATGAAAAAAATTCTTATGAATCAATTTGAACCACCAAAATAAAATACTATGGAAGCACTTAAGAATAAATTACCACCCTCTAAACCCATGATCTTTTATCTTTCTAAATGTGCTAAAAAATGGTACAATATTGATAAATTTTATTGGAGGCATGCTATGATAGGTCATTCCCATGAAGTTTGTCATTATTTTCATTTATTTATTCTTGATTCCTTTCTTGGTACATATTTCAATATTGATACTCTAATATAACAACATTATCAATACTATCTTCAAGCCTCACAAGTCCAATCTAAAGAACCACACTCGCATCAACATTACTTACCTCAAGATCAATAACAATTAACCTAAACCTCCACCTCATCCACTAATGTTATACAAATCATAGTTGATCCTTCTCCCTATACCAATAAGGAGAGGTTATATAACATTAAAAACTTCAAATGAGTGGTTGTGTCTATCCAACCTCTGCTTCTTAAGTCACATAAACCTAAAGAGAACCTATATCAAATGCCTACTCCAAAGTGCCTCATACGTGCACATCATTTGCTTTATAGACCTCTTCATACCTCTCCTAAAAATACTATTTCAATTTCAACACCCTTAAAATATAAGAAAACAAAACATTTACCTATTTCAAAATTCACCTAACAACCCAATGCAAATCATTCTAATACATCAATTTCACCTCACTCTATATCACATGTTGGGGCATCTTACAATGCCCATCCATATATCACTTAAAAATTTATGGCATATCACGATGCCCATCACTTCATCCACTTACCATTTGAGGAATCCTAAAATTCTCACTCTTATTATACAATATATAATAACAAAAAAACTTCAACTTTAAAAAGCATTATGGGACACAAAAGCTTGTATTTCACATGCTCATCTTTGATATAGATGTTATCATAGATTTTGATTGTTATCTATTTCTCATTTTTATTTATTTTTGTGAATTTTATTTCATTTTATAGTTTTTGAGTTATGTTATAATACCTCGAATAGGATTAGGTCTTCCTCACAAACAACTTTACTATCACCATTATTTCTTTTGGGTTCTTTGGTTTTATTACACATTACATTTAACATTTGTTTCCATTTTAGTTCTTAGATATATATTTCATTATTATCAATTATTAACTATTTATGTCATTATTTTCCTTAGTATATTTATGAATATTTTACCATTATTTAATTTCCCCCTTTCTTGGGATGATCATTTACTATCCCACACTTTTGGGATGACTATTTACTTTCCCCTTATTTTAGGATGACAATTATTTTCATTGGTGATTTGCTAGATCTCTTGTAGATTAGTATGGCTTATTAGTGACTTGAATTTAATATCATAAGCCCATCCCCTTCATATCACTATTTTACCTACTTATGATAATCTATGAGTATATTAATCATTGAATCACTTATTACTTGGAAGCATCTCTCATGATCCCCATTAATCCCTTACTTCCTTTCATTTGAGGCACACATAGGTACAATATGAGATTTAACACTTACTTGTGGGTAAGTATAGGATTCTTTAGGCACCTTGGTCTTTATGTATTTTTATTGAGTTTTAAATGTAATATCTCTTGTGTTCATCACCTTTTCCCCTCATTTTGGTTATTCCTAGTCTCTATGGAGGAGGAATCACAAAAGCCATAAAAGAATTTAAAATACAAATCATAAAAGAAATAAAAGGTAATGGTAAAAATGAAAAAAAATATTAAAATTTATATCACACAAAAATATGTGATCTAAATTTAGAACATGTCTTATCTTAGTCTATGTTTAAACTCCACAATCAGCCTCATGATAGATCTAAGGTACATTGGTGTGCAGTAGGCTAGTAGAATGGGATATGAGATCTTATTATATCATATACCATCTAATGTCACCTAATGTTTCACAAAAGTACCCAATATTAGTAGTATAGCAAAGGATCTGTAAGGGTTCCAAAGGAATAGGGAACACGTAGTGAGAAGGTAGGTTCATTTTACTATTCATGCATATAGCCTTCATGGGATGATTTGTGTAATTTACTTGTTAGCACAAGCTTTGTGTTAATTATTAAAAGTTTCCTAAGTATTTTTGTCGATATTTATTGGCCTTAATCACTTGTCTAATTTCTCTCATTCTTACTAAGGATGTTCACATAACCCATGTGTCACCTCATATACATTTATTTACATCAAGTGTCTCATTATTACAAAGGATGTTCACATAACCCATGTATCACCTCATATACCTTTATTTACATCATACTTTTCTTTTATTTCCCTTATTGGATATTGATTTTAGATGATCCCATCCTTGATCACAAAATTCTTTTTACGCCTCTTGGTTTATAGTTTGTGAGTTGAATTGTAATACCTTGGATAAGACTAGGTTTTCATCAAAAACATTCCTTCACATTTTATTATCACACCATCTCATTCACATCCTACTAATGTAATTAACTGGTTATGTTTCCTTATAGTATATCTTAGAACAAGCACTAAGTTTAATTTTTCATCATTTGGAAATTATGATTTTCACATGTTTTTATTTATGTATGATTTGACATGTTTGTATTATAGATTAAATTACATTTCATTTTCAATCATTCATGTTTTTATTTATGTTTTATTTGACATTCTTATTTTAAAAGTGGTTAATTCTCACCTTCTTAGATATATTTATTATTTTTTTATTACTTTGATATTTCATTTCTCATTTATGTTTTGCATGCTTCTCAATGTGATTTAGTGTGTTCTACATTCAGTTTCCATCATTTTGTTATTTACATGCTTGATATTTTGGTTATAACCTTACCTTAATAATCCTAAATAGCCATATTTTCTAAGTAATTCATTTCTAATTTAACCATCCTATGTATGCCCACATTCCTTCTATTGTTAGTTTTATATCCCTAGGGTTTCTCAAATATAGGTATTATACCCTCCAGAATTGATACTAGGAAGTTTGCATGCAGTCATAAAAAAAATAAGTAAGTCAAGGTATGCATATGTTACTTTTAGTTACCTTAATTTCATTTCATCATTAATTTTAGTATTTCATTTCTAGTTAGCTCAGTTTCATGTGTTGTTATGTTCTTTCTCAAAGGACCATCCCCTATTACACTCATGTGACACGTGATGAGCTTCAATTTGGGAATATGTATACACATAATATTTTTATTAACTTTAATACTTACTAAAACTTCCTCTCTTGAAGTAACCTTTCATGTTTCAATCTTTCTAAATGTACACCTTAAATGGTGCACCAAGAAATGGGTGGGCATACCATTAGTTCTTCATAAGATTGTTGTGGATTTATATCATTCCTACCATTTGTCTAACTTCCTTAGAGTGTCTATCCATTGACCTCATATAATGCTTCCATGAAATAATAGAACCTTGAAATATGGTAGTTTAAAACCTATGTAAAAAGTGTTTTGATAAAATAAACACTCTTTATGATAGTGAAGCTATCATGAGACAGTGACACTGCCATATGATAGCAACATTCTCATGTGATAGGGATGATGTCAATCAATAATAATAACTATCATGAAATAGTGATGATATTGATTAGTAACAAAATTCATCATGTGAAAATAACTCTATTAATAGATAATAGTTACTATCAACCAACAATAATTACTATTGGGTGACTACAATCCTACTCTACTAGTTAAATCACTATCAACTAATATCAATAGCTAGAAAGAGACTATAAAATGCCAAATTTACCATCTCAACACTATAAACTAACATAAATAGATATCGATTGACAACAATACTCTATGTATTTTATGCTACCATCTATCAATCAAAATTGACCTAGTCCAGACCTAACTACTTTTCTTTCTAATAAGGTTAATTGGGCTAAATCTATTTGATAAAACTTTGGAAGGATTTAGGGCTATATCTAACTATATAAACACAACCTTTTTTCCATTTTCATTATAGAGAGATATATATAATCATTTATTTTTACATATTATTATCCACTATTATACTTGAGGATCCATTGCTTAGGGTTTAATACTACACTTGAGAGAAGAATCTTGTCTTATGGGAGAAGTATCTTAGATTCATAAGAGAAGTCATATATGTTAGAGCTGACCTATATTTAGTATCCTTACAAACTACAACCACCTCTTGCAAAGCACCATTGACTAAGAGAGATATTAATATGTGATGGGTTCATCTTCAAGTTAAGTATTCCTAACTATTGATCTTATTTATTGGTAGATATATTTACATGTGTTATCTTATGAATATGTTTTTTCTCCATATATTATGATTACCTATATATTTACATGATTAAATTTATTATTTTAATGTTTAATTTTATGTTTATTATCCCTATTTATGCCAGATGCTTTGGTGATTACTAGAATAGATGAACCTTACTTTATCATTTACTTTTATAAGAAAACATAAGACCTAACTAGGGTTATTATGTGGTATTACTTGAATAGAGGATTTATAATCCTCTCTCATGATATTTTGTGGTAAGAGACCACTTATTTATTTATAGAATATTCATATTGGTCATGATCCTAATTGTATAAATTTAACAATAAGCATAAGGGATAGTGTGATTTATCTTTTTTGATCTAGGATTGATTTGTAGATCAGTTTCACTTTCTATTGTATACAAGCTCTACACTTAGAATCTTGTCCTCATTGTCTTCAAAGACAACCTCATTATTGAAATTCACATCCTTTTCCTTTATAATACTTGGAATAAATTTTAGTTTATCTCATAAAAATTTATCTTTAATATTGCCTTTCATGGAAATATTCTTCTTCTCTTCTCTCTTAAGCTTCAATACATGAAGCTTTCTCATCCATCACGGCTATAATTTTTAGTGTAAAAATTCACCCATAAAATTGGAAAGCATATGTTCCCACTCACATATTCTTACCTATCCATTGTATCCTCACTTTGAGATACTTCCAACACATGGACCAAACTCCATTCTTCTTCTTACTTGTAACCTTTACCCTCAATGGATCTTCAACATTCTTTTGCTTAAAATTCAACTCTAGATAAGTCATCCAAGTCATGATATCTTTTGAATATTCTTGTCTGCTCAACTATGGACCTATTTTCTCCAGCATAGTCTTGGTTGGTCTCTTTTCCATCTCTTACACTTGAAAAAAAACACACTTTGACATTACTTACCAAACTCTCTCTTTTAATGGAAAATGATTCCTCTTATTTTCTACCCAAAAAAATGTGGAAAACAAGGAAAGAAGATGCAAACTTTCTCTAATACCAAATTATGTGTTTGATAATCCATAGAGATTAAAAACATATCTATCTTCAAGGAATTATACCACATCTCATTGATTTCTTTAATACATCATAACTCACAATTCATAATCCTCACAAGACCACTTATTATAAACTTACCTCAATGCAAATACATACCATCCAACCTTCTTAGTACAAAGGATCTCAAATCCTTATATATAATAACTACCAACATCTAAATCATGTGAAAACAACTATTCATCCAAGAATTATGACTTCCTTCACTTGGAGGTAATAAAGACTAGAGATAAAAGAATTATCCATTAGAAGATAAAAGAAAATAAGAAAATGATAAGATGATAAGAAAAAAATCTTTCTCCAAGAAAAAAGGCACCATCCTTCACATAGAAGGAATATTGACCCTTTATGAAGGTCTTCCAAACTAATTTCACTTTAGTATGGGCCCTTACAACATGTGTAATTCAAATGGAGTCCCATTCCACATGGATGGTCATTCAAAATAGAAATATTTGTCTCCCATTTTCATGTGCATCAAAAATATTTAGTGGATCTCTTTTTGGTAAAGATCAAACCCATTATCACTGGTCCCCACATGGTATTACACCCCAAAAATCTCATGTGTCTTGGAGGATTATGGAACCACATGGCACCTAGTTAGTAGGAACAGTGTCCATGACACCTCACTAGTGTGAATAGTGTTTCCACATCACCCTCTGAGTTGTCTTTCTCTTTATACCTCATTGATACTACTTCCTTATCTATATTTTTCACCTCTGCTTCCTTCACCTTTTTCATTTTTGCCTCTACTTCCTTGGATTTATTTATAATATATTCTTATAATTTCTTACATTATGACTCATCCTTGGTAAATTTGTGTTTTGCCTCTTATTTTTTATTCTTATTCTCTTAATATCAAGCCTTATTTAAAGTCACCTTGTAAACCTTTTCCTACTCCTATTCATTCTTCACAACTTATTCTTGGGATATGATATCTAGATGTTTGGTTGGTTTCTTAGGCTATAGAGACTTAGTCTCCTCATGATCCTCTATAGGTGTGGGTAAATAAATCACTAAGAATGATTGAGAACCTAAATAAGAAGATGATTCCATGACAATGAATATGTGCTAGTTTTTTTTGGATTATATTGTGGGTGTAAGAGTCTTATTAACTTTCTTTTCATCCCAACCCTTCCTTTGTAGTCATTAATTAGGTCCATGTTTTAGTTTTGTCTTGATCTCCTAAGATGGATCTTCAAAGGACACCATTCAATCCTTGATTTTTGGGGATATTCAAGGCATATAATGGGTTATTTATTTATGCACTAAAGTCTATTATGATATTTCTTATTGTGGTGTGACTTTTGACTATGAACCTAAAGATATTGCACCTAATTATGCATGAAATATCTCCATATTTTAGTATTTTATTAGTTGCTTCCTACCATTTAGTATATACAAAAATGAATGGATGAGGTTGGGTGATAAATTATACATGTTTCCTACATGTCATCTATTTCAATCTTCACTTTAAACTTCATGTTGGGATTCAATCTGTATGGGTACTATCTAAAATTTCTTGCACACTCTTTTAGTTCAATATGTATATCCCCTGATGATGGATCTACACCTTTCACTTCTACAAAAATTTTGTAAGAAATTCATTATAATTCCTTAGTAGCTAAAATCCTTCTAAAATTTCATTTTAAGTCCAATAATCTTCCAAAGTCACAAAATTTGGCATGGACTTTATCTTAATATATATAATAATTTTCCTCAGTGTTTCTTGATATATCCCATTATCTCTACTAGGAATGGACTCTCATAGAGTTATATATCCTTATTTATTTTGAATATTAAGATTTTTTAGCCATGAATCCTAGGTTTCTTCTTTGAAATGATCTTTTAGTGGCTCTACCTATCACTTTGGTTCAAATAAACCATTAAAGTCTAGGTCCTCATCACTATCACTGGACTATGTCAAGTATTCATCATTTGTGATCTTATTACATGTTTTAAAAAGCATATGTTCCTTTTGTTTTCTTACCTGATAGTTTTGAAGAGATTCATTCAAATCTCTAGTGGCCTCTTGTTATAAATTTGAATTGATCAGAGTCTTTAAGTCTTCTGCTTACCCATGACATACATTTTTTTCAACTTCTAAAAAGCATTATGTACTCTAGGGTTTTCATCTTAAAAAAAACATTTAGATAAAATATTTTAGAACTTGTCCCTAATGGTTAGTTTATCACCTACACTCTTGATGCATATACTAAGTATTTGGAAGTAGTGCCAAAGTGTATGAGAATACATGAACCCAATAATTTGGTTTGAGACATTGCACAAACCATATTTCCATGCACTTGTGTATGTGCATCTCTAAACACTATCCTACTTGAAATAATATGAAATATATCTTAATAGTGATTGGTATCTAAAATCATGCACTCATCAACTTACACACCTTATCCCATGGTAGCTAAGTTTTCCCATCCACTTCTCACCATATTGAATTAGTTCCCTTTAATGCTTAATTAGGTGCACTGACTCTCTAATCCACATTAGAAAAATGTTGTTATAATAATAAAATAAATTGATTAAGATACTTAATTGAAAATTAATGTGGCACTTGATTTTATTAGGTGAACACCATTCATAGATGGTGAACCTCATGATCTCCCATAACCTATTTCACCATATGCATATTTGAGTTACCACTTAATATGTTATTTTCAAAGGTGAGATACCTTATTGCATAGGATATCTATAATACATATATATCACTCCTAAGTTACATAATAAATATACCTCAAACCTAGTCGGATATCACATAGATGGTGATCTACATTCTTCAATATGAAACTACAAAGTTGTTGACTTTGTTATAATTAATTTATATACAAGCTATTCAACTAGATACAACTCTATGTAACATTTTATCTATCAATTAATGAAATAATATTTAGTCACTCATAAATAATTATGATTTTTATCTATATTTACCTTGAACCAACTATTATCCTTGTAAGCATAAGGTGAATCTAGTTCTCTATGGATTACATATGGCTTATGCTAATAATTTTTCAAATGTATCACAATTATCTTATCTTATTAGTGTGCCTCCAATTTATTTTTCACCATATTTATAGTCATTTGACCATCATAATCCCATTTATTACTATTCAAAGAGGGATAATGAGTCTCAACTATTTTTATGTCAATTACCTTAAAATATCCTCATAGGCTTAAATTAGCAACCTTAAGTTCTACGTGTTCAAGACAACCAATTAATTATACTATTTGATAATCTAAGAGACTGAGAGTAACTAGAATATAACGTAGTGATGTTAAACTAATAGCCTCCCATATGTGTGTGTGTGTGTGTGTGTGTGTGTGTGTGTGTGTGTGTGTGTGTGTGTGTGTGTGTGTGTGTGTGTGTGTGTGTGTGTGTGTGTGTGTGTGTGTGTGTGTGTGTGTGTGTGTGTGTGTGTGTGTGTGTGTGTTTAATGTGCTTCTAAATTCAAATAAATCATTATGTACCTCATATCCTGTGAGTTTTATTTCCATTCAAGAGTCCATGTCTTAGGGATTTTTGGATTTTATGTACCCAATGACCTTGTCAGTATGTTTTTGTCTTCATTGTACACACTCAATAAGATTATGTAGAAGATATATGATATTATATGAGATATATTAATTTATTAAAATGATCAAAAGTTTTAATAGGTATGTTAATGCCACCACTAATCCTTCTTAATGTATTATGAGAACAATTTACCCATACATTCATGCATCAATAGTTATAGCATCACCTTTTGATGAATTCTATTATTGTATGTTTTCAATAACCTGTGCAACTTGATATGTTAAATGATTGTTTGTGGTAGGACCAAGATATCTATCCTATTGAACATTTTGAATTCTATGGTCCTATGGCATTTTGAAATGAAGAAACCCATATTATGCATGTTGTTATCTTCTCATTATTTACATAAAAGCATTATATTTGGGGTTTGAATTTATCATGTTCATGTTTCACACTTTCTCCTTCCTATACTTTTCCAAAATTGGGTAATCTTCATTATGGTGTTGGTATGTGATTTTAAAATACACACAACATGTTTATATTTGTGGGTTAGTTGAACCATTTCATTCAATATGATTATACTCACCATAAAAATATAATTGGATGGATTGGTGAGCTTTTCAATCATTATTTATGTGATCTCTTTAACATACCTAATGATATCCTCATCTGAATACTCTTGTGTAGCATTGAAAACTCCAAACCTACATATAGTATGCCTATTATATACCAAATATTCTTTGATGTCATGGGGAAATCCACCTTATTGCTACTATTGAGCATCATAAACACCGTATTGTGTGTAAATAGAAGATGGATCCCAAATTTCCAACTAAGGTTATGGAATCATAGTATTCCATGATCTCTGCTATTGATATTGTGGAGATGATGGCATGCATCCTGATAGAGATTGCAATTGATATTAGGGTGAAGAAGGAATCCATCTTGAAACACCTAGAGGCACACTAGTCATTTCAACATATGATCATGGAATTATGGGTTTGTAAAAGGTATCTAATACATTATAATTGCAAAAACATTTTTAGTGATTCCTCCTTATGTTCTTGTATGGATTGATAACTATTTTTATCATGATTTGGTGACCTAAAAAATTAAAGATAAAAATTTTGTGCTTTGTATATATCCTATTTCCATATATGACATTTAGATGTCGTAGGCCCTATTACTCTACAAATCTCATAGAATTATATTTTAATTTAGGGAAATCATTTTTATGATGTCATTATTTGTCACATTACATACACCATAGGCCCAAATTGGGTTCGTCATTTTCAATATATTCATCCATATTCATTATAAAAGCATCTATAGTTATCTCAATTTTATTATTAGATTAAGGCACATCTCCATAGTCCTCAATTTGTTCAACCTGAATTGGAGTTGATCTTGCATCAAATTTAGTAAGGAATTATGACTTAACAATGGAAAACATTATTATTGATCATATTACTTCCATAAATAATGTATATTTGTTTATCTTCAAAATTAAAATCTACTTTTTTTAAGACATGTGAGAATCTATGATTATACTCCCACACTGATTGTCCACTTTTATGTTGAATATCTTTAAGGTCTTGAATGGTCTAGCTTATGTACTTATTCATTTTAATTATGTGATTAATAGGTAATTTATCTATTTAAGACTAAAATTAGGAACATATCTTTTGTTTATAATTACAATAATTATATTGTTAAATCTTTGATAATCTCACACTTTTTCATGTCCTTCATAGTCACTCCTATAACCTACCATTTCATGTCACAGGTTAACAAATATTGTTCAGGGTCAAAAGATTTTCCATATGGTGTCAAAGTAATGAAAATTCATACATTAAAAACCATGTTTTAGATACTTAAAGTTACTAATTTTGGCTATTGGGAAACTTATAATATAGGTTGTTATTAAATATCTACCGATGTAGATGGTTATGCAGCTAATAATATTAACCTCTATGTAATTTATTTCTCAAGTGTTTTAAAACTTGTTGTGAAATAAAATATAGATTATTATAACCTCTTATTATCTATTATTTTACATGTATATACTATAATTTTACCAAATTTATATGTCAATGAATGAAACCAATTACCATATTTCCATGATTCTACACTTTTTCTCCTTTGTGAAGATGTATGGGCTCATGGGATATGTACTCAATAAATTATTGATATGTATATGTGATTTTTTCATTCTAAGGGCTTGAACCTAAAATAAAACTATGATTTTCATACCTTATTACAATAGATGTTATCTACATTGTCTAAATAATATCCTTCCTTTTAATTGCAATATACCACTACCTTCTAGCTATTAGTGTAGAGTTTTTCCCACTATGTGGTTTGACCTACATAGTATAATTAGCTTGCTTAAGTTAATAATAGGTAAATATGGGAAATTCACTTTAAGTAACTTTATAATTATTATTTTATTTAATTAAATTTTTTGGTGACCTAATTCCTCACTATATAATGTACCTTCTTATGCAGTTTTTGGCTAATGCTGCTAATACAATACGTTGGATGTGAAGAAAATCATCTTATATTTAAGTTGTTCTTATGATTTCACTACTTCATAAAGTTTTATATTTATTCATACAATCCTATCCATATTAATCCTATATTGTGTCCCACTTTAGTATGGTGTCAGAGCCAAGATGGTAGATGAATGCCATTGATTTTGTTGTGAGATCAGCATTCTATCTTGTTTAATTCTTTTTCATTGATTTTAGTTATATATATATATATACATATATGTATAGAGATATATATATACATATATATATATATATGTGTGTGTGTGTGTATATATATATATATGTATATATATATACATACATATATATATATATATACATATATATATATATATATATATATATATATATATATATATATATATATATATATGCATATATATGTGTGTGTGTGTGTGTGTGTGTGTGTGTGTGTGTGTGTGTGTGTGTGTGTGTGTGTGTGTGTGTGTGTATCATGCAATCCATTTTTAACTTTGTGTGGTTGTTATTAAATATCTACTGATATATATATATACACACACGCACACATATATATGTATATGTATGTATATATATGTACATATATATACATATACATGTGTGTGTGTGTGTGTGTGTGTGTGTGTGTGTGTGTGTGTGTGTGTGTGTGTGTGTGTGTGTGTGTGTGTGTGTGTGTGTGTGTGTGTGTGTGTGTGTGTGTGTATTAGTAGATATTTAATAACAACCACACAAAGTTAAAAATGGATGGCATGATACACACACACACATATATGTATATGTGTGTGTATATATATATATATATATATATATATATGCATGCACGTACACACACACACACACACACACACACACACACACACACACACACACACACACACACACACACACACAGATTCAAAGTTAAAATTGGATGGCATCATTGAAATTATAAGGTGGAGAAATGCTAAGAATACGATGACTTTGAGTAAAAACCATGTCTTATTTTTTTTTGTCAAGAAATTAAGTGGGTCTTTACTGGTTTTTGAGGAAATAATTCTAAAACTTTTATCAATAGAGTTTATACCCCTTACAAGCACATTGGTAGATTTTTTCCCTTGACAAACATTTATCCCTAATTAAGCACCACCAAAATACATGACACTGCTATCACATTTTAGACTATGCCTACCCATTGTGCACCTTGGGATGTCCAAGAAACTATTACATTTTATGAGTGGAAATTTGCACTGTTCATTTGAAAAGTGGAGGATTTTTTTATGTGCCTTCACTCCCACATAAATTAAATCAATCAAAAAGGTGGAGGGATACCACTCAACCTATCCCTTATCCCCTTGTCACATGGGAATTTAATCCCTTGGTCATAACCAACCCAATGAAGCTTAAATTTTCCTCATAAAATTTGGCCAAACATTTTGCACACCAAAAATTTATGCAAATTGGAGATTATTATTTATTATGAGAAAGAAACATGCTAACATCCATAAATTTTAGTAGATAGTTCATTTTCAAGTGGAATTTTTTTTAAATGTGAGTTATTCTAGCTATACACATTGGTAATATTATCATGCCCTTTAAAATTAATTTTTTGCATATTCAGGGAGGGTTGCACATTCCTAGTCTTTTAGCACACTTAGTTCAACACATGATTTATTTCTCCACCATGGATTAGATTCAAATTTTTCTTCTTACACCATTCAACTATCATGAGTGAAAAAACAAATTTCAAATCCTCTTGAGGTTCAAAGGCTTACACCAAATCATAATGGATACATAAAAATAAGATATAGTTGACTCATAAAATGAAGTGGTTTAATAAAAGTGATGAAGCATATGGTATTTTATGTTTTTATATGTCTCTTTAATTTATATTTCATATTGAAGCTATAGCTAATCCTAGTGAAGTCTGTATCATAATAAAAAACTCTTTGGGAAGTAAGACATAATAGGAGGTCATGATTCAAAGAATGAGCTCATTAGTTTGAGCCTAAATAGCTCTTATGTTACACAAAACTTATAAACAAATTTGAAATAACTTAGGTTGTATTTGAAAATATGCATAATTACCAACAAGGATGATCAATTTATACTTTCCATCTTTTTCAAATTCAGATCTAACTATTCTATATTTATTTCTACCTTCCTTGCCACCAAGTGTACCCTTAGAGATACATGGACCATGCCATCCTTAGATGTTTTTGCTATTGAATTGACTCAAGATCAAGATAATATTATTCAAAATTTTAATATAAAGTCATCTAAATGTCATGTCTTAATTATGAGTCATGATAAATAGAAGGATTATAGTAATGGTAAGGAGAAAAAATGTAACAAAAAGGACCCAAAGCAAAGAAAGGTTCATAGATTGACGCTAAGTTAAAAGAATCAAAATAATCCTAATATTTAGACATTAAACCCAATAAAGAGTGACTCACATTTTCCTAGTACAAGAAACATGGGCATGATGAATACAAATTCATTTATAAGTAGATTGACTAACTGACTAAGATGCTTGAGAAGCATAATATTAGTGTCTCTAATTCTTATAGTCATGATTAATTATCACATGAGTCTTGTAAGTCAAAATATATTATTATGGATAAATATAATGTAAAATCACTTTTTACTATTGCATCCCATCCTTTCACATGGGTAATTAATTCTAGTGCATCATACCACATGGATTCATCATAAGACATGTTTTCATCCTTGGACCCTTATTATATGCCTTCCATATTGTAGGGTGAAAATAATTTCATAGAAGTTAGTAGGAGAGGATATAATGGTGTGAATTATGGTACATTTGAATATTTTCTATGTGTTTTCTCATTATCCACCAATCTCCTATCCATTTATTAGATCAATCACATTAGTTTGATAAATAAAGTTGAGTTCACACCAAATTCAATAGTTATTAGGGAAGCATATAATTACTTTATATTTGTATTTGGTAAATTAAATCATTAGTCACAATTATATAATTTCTCAAATTTTGCTCCTGATCAACCTTCTACTATACTACTCATTCATTAATATGGGATGAGTAAATTATGCCCATGAGCAATTCAACCATATCATATATCGCTATTTGGATCAAATCAGTCATCATAACATGGTTTTAAGGTTTCCATGTGTTCATTTTTATGGAGTTTGTGTAGGCTACATACTTCTAAGCATCCTGAGGAAAAGTATGATAAAGGCAAATCGTGGAGAGATACACACAAATTGGAGCTAGTTCATAGTGAAAGTGCTAGATTGCTTCCTAATCCTTCACTCAATAGGGAGAAATACATGCTTACCTTCATTATTGAATTTTTGAGGTATACTTGGGTGTAATTTCTTAATAATAAATATGAGGTCTTTGCTCATTTTTAGGACTTCAAGGTGCTTGTATAAAAATAATCAAGTAATGCCATCAAACTTTTATCCACCCACAATGGTGGTGAGTATGTTGGTAACTATTTTGAATAATTCGACACTTCAGAGAGTACTAAACTAAGAATTACCATTCCATATATTTCTTAATATATTGGTGTTACAAAATTAATAATATGTCCTTAAAGTAAATGGTCAACTATATACTATAATCTAAGACTCTTTCACCTCAGTATTGTGTTGAGGCTATCAACTGTGCTTTCTATATCTAGAAATGAGTTCCTTATAAAACATTGAAGGGATTCAATCCTTTTAATTATTAGAGTGGTAAAAATCCCATAGTAAATAACTTACTATTATTAGGATCTCCTACTATGGCCTACATTTTGAATAAGAAACATGACCTAATATAACCTTAAAATCATAATTGTGTCTTCATTAGTTATCCTAATAGTGTTAAGGGATAAAAACTTATCCATACCACCACTCATGAGTTATTTGTAGCAATAAGTCTTAATTTTCAAGAGATTAATTTATATTACACACATGACACTAATCTTTCTTCCTTAGACACACTAGGATTTAATGATAGTTATGATGATTCATATTTTCCTGAGTAGCTTCCAAACAATATAGATTATTCTTCTAGTTATGATGAGGATAATAGTGATGATTAATCCCCTCCTCCTTCCGTAATAAATTTATAATATCAGTAATATCCTCTTAACTCTCTTATTAAGCATGGAATATACTGAGAGGCGGGGCTGAATTAGTATATATATCTTATAAAACTTTTCCTTAATCAAACATTCAAGATATGAAATAAAACTCAAATAATAAACATCACACAAGAAAGAGAGAGAAACCAAATATAACGTGGAAACCCAATGTGGGAAAAACCACGGAGAACAATTTGAAGTATATTAGTGAGAACAAACCCACAAGAGCACCATACCCCTTTGCCAAGTACCAACCTTAGCTATAATTCGTGAGCACCAACTCACAGGAGCTTCAAACCCCTTTGCCGAGCACCAACCTAGCTATCATTTGTGAGCACCAACCCACATGAGCATCATCCACTTTGTGTAAACCACACACCTATCTCTCAATGTTGCTAAATCAACAAATGATAGTTCAATACAACATCTCTTTCCTCTCTCTCACCTTTGCTCTTCTAAGCTAGATAATACAATATCAAATTAACCTCTCACACTTATATTACAAATGGCTTCTCAAGCCTTTATTTATAGCTTTCCAAATGACCTTTGGCCTTCCCCCTTTGTGACCCTTCAATCCTCATAGAAAATGGTGCCAATCTTGGATGACCCTTCATATCCAAGCATTTGAAAAGTCATGTGGTGACCCTTCATGACCAAAAACATATTTTCCACTTTTGTCCTTATCTTTGGTGACTTTTCATATTCCTCAAAGTGTCCTTTCATGAGAAACTACACCTTTACTCTTTTGTCTTCACTTGGTGACTATTGGTATTCCCCAAGATGAATCTTCATGGAAAAATGCATCCCATCCTTCTTTTGTCTTTATCCTATGGCTCTTCGACTTCTCCATGGGCCCTTATTTTGTCTCATATGCAACCAAAAATATATTCATTTATATTAAATAAATATTAACTCATATTAGCCAAGATAAACAACATTAAATGCAATGGGGCCTTTATCACCAATAATACTAAACCTTTGACATCAATGACAATATTTCCAACATCTCTAACATGTATTCCTCTTTGGGATAGATAGAAACTTCAAAGTGTTGTCCATTGGGTTGGATATCCATTAAACATTAGGTGAACTTGTTCATAATTCTATCATGACCCACATGCATTAATTTAATTTTATTTTGATCCATAGTCATTTTATGAGGCATCAAGCATTCATTAGTGGTATATTTATATGAAAGAGGTGTATGGTTCCTTACCTAGTAAAAACACTTGGGATTTAGTCCCTCTTCCTAAGGAAAGAAAACTCATTTGATGTATGTGGATCTATCAACTAAAATTTTCTATAAACAGATCTCTAGAAAAGTTCAAAGTGCACTTGGTAGAAAAGGATTTTTATCAATTACCTAGCATCAAATTTATTAAGATGTTCACCCCAGTTTCCAAAATAAACACAATCTAATTAAATATCACCATTGGTGTAGCACATCATTGGGATGTTCATCAAATAATGTAAAGAGTGTCTTTCTTTACAGTGACCTCAAACATAAAATTTATATGTTACATCCATAAAGATTTTTGGAAGATTTCTCCTTATTTATAAAAATATAAAAATATATTTATGGCCTAAAATAAGCTCCTCGATCTTGAGATGGTAATATGGACTCCTTTCTTATTTCAATTGGATTCACTAGATGCCATTCTGATTTGAATGTGTATATTTTATGGTAGGATGATTCACTATTGATTATGGTTCTCTACATGGATGACCTAATGAATCATAGGGATTCATTTATCCACCATCATAGTAGTGAAAACTATTTTATCTAATACGTTCTCAATTACTAATTTGGTCTTGTTACATTACTTATTTGATATTGAAAATTTTTAGTCTAACTCTGGGATCACTATTACACAATCCAAGTATGATATTGATTTTTTATAATGGTTTAACATAGATAAATATAATCTAACTCCAACTCCCTGTTTATCTAGTGTGAAGCTTGAGGATGATTTACCATATCCCTTAGTTGATATTACCTCATATTGATAACTTGTTGATAGTCTCATATACCTTATGCACACTAGACCTAACATTTCATATGCACTACACATAGTCTTTATATTTATGTAGTTATCACATGAGCTGAAATGGAAAGTACCTAATCACATTATCCATTACATTCAAGGTACTCATAGTTTCATGATTCATAATGGAGAAGTCATCAACATCAACTTGATTGGTTATATAGATTTATATTGGTCTGGTGATTCATCAAGAAATAAGAATAATGTTATTTATTTAACTTATACTAAGTTATAATACATAGGAGTTGTTAATGCTTCCACTAAGCCTATTTATCTTAAAGGGATTCTCACTAAATTTGACATCTAATTTTTATGACCAACAATAATCTTCTATGAGAACCAAATCACAATAAATATCTTTATGAATATGGTAGTTGATCAATGGAAAAATCATATCAATATGCACATGCATTTAAGTTTGGATCTCATCCATGAACAAGTCATTGATATATGATACATCTAGAAAACATAATAAATTATTGATATATTTACCAAGCCTTTAATTGAGATCAAGTATCTTCATTTGTAGGCTCTTATTAGGGCTCAGGCAGCTCTGACATCATTCTCTAGGGGGATTTTATATATATTTGGGTACCTTATCAGGTCTCTATGTTGGGACCCAATTTTTATATCCAACTAAGCTATCCTTAGGGTGGTGTTAGCATAGGATTTTTCCCACTATGTGGTTTTACTTACATGGCCTAGTTATCTTGCTAAGGATAATAATAGGTCATTTGGGGAAATGTACATTAATTCATTTTCTAATTGTGAGTTGAGTCAATTACCTTTTTGGGTGATCTAATTCCTCAATATATAATGTAACTTCCTATGTACTTTTTGGATAATGTTGTTAATAAATATTTTGGTTATGAATACAAGATTCTTCCATTTGAGTTATTCTATTGATTTCACTCCTCTATATAGGTTAACATATCCCAAATTTTTATTCTAACTCCTTGCTTATCAAAGTTACTTATGAACATATATTAAAAAGACAAACCACTTTTATTTTCATCATATAAATTTTAAAATGGAAAAACTTATAAACTTTAATTTTTAGCACTAGTACTCCCAAAACATACCTCTCTATTTATGGAAGTACAACACACAACCTCATCTACATCTAAGTTGAAACCAATGTCTTCACATTTGAGAGAGGGATATCCTTCTTGTTGTTTTTCTTCTTGAATGAATACAATTCGAGATGTAACTTCCAATAATTTTCCTTGGAATGATTATCCATGTCATAATTCCCATAATTCCTTTCAGTATTACTATTAGAAACACAATTATAATTATGCTTATAATTTAATTTTCCATTATGATTTGAACCACCTTATTGATTTCATTTGCTTTGAGAGATAAATTGAGCCTTATTACTCTTTTCCATCTCTATGTAGTGATCTTGAGAGCAAAACTCATTTGCATATATAAGCTTGGCCAAGAGAACATGTCTTCTTAAATAGATATGGATTCCACCAACATACTTCATCAAGATGTCTTATTCCACTATATATTTTTCCATTTAGAAAAATTTAATGCATAAAATACTTATGTACTCCTATACAGTGGCCTTGATTTTGCCAAAGATATTGCAAATACAATGATATATATTCCTAGTAGAAATAGGATAAAGTTGCTTCATGATTAACATATTAAAATAATCTAATTTTGGAATAATAAGAAGGTTATTAAAAAATAATGTATGAACATATCTCTCAAACTACGTTAAAGCACAATTGGTTAGTTTTAACCTTATAACATATTTTTTTATCTCTCACTAATGTGATGTAAACTATAATATACCTCAAGTTGGGATATCTAATAAATTGGACTCTCATTATTCACGTCTCCATCATATGGGTAAATATATATCATTGCCTCAACCTTTAATGGGATTGAATCTTGGTTGAAACAGGTTTTTCCTTCCACCTTTTCACTCTTAGGATCATCCTCCTTATTTGATTTAAATGTCAATGTAGAAACACCAAGCTTCTTGATGAAAATTCCCATAATGGAATCCAAATGGTGAATATTTCTCATAGAAAGAGAGACATTAGCCATTCCTTCTTTAAGTTTATGAAACTTATCCTCTAAAATACATACATATTTTTCATTAGAATGGGTCATATTTTTGATATCTTGTTTCCACTTCCTTATGGAAATGTTTTCTTTAAATACAAATAAGATACATTTACCACTATCATTGTTTACTATAGTTACAAGCATATGATGCAATTTTGTCACAAAAATACACAAAAAGAATAAAAATATTACTAAAATTGCTCTGATACCAATCTAATTTATAAAACAGATGTATATCACACACTAAGCTTCACCAACATGAATCATATACTCCTAGCTCAACATATGATTGATAGATAATTATTATAGACTAATAAAATTGAAAAAATAGAGATTAAAAAGTGTTATAAATGAAATATACAACAAACTAAATGTAATAAAAAATCATAAAAATAAACAAAACATAAAATGAATGCCCTATATTACCTGGAGAAACCCAATGTCAAAACATCTCTAGTGGGTGAGGCAAATACACTCTCATTCCACTATATGATGTTATATACCTTCCACATATGTTGTTTTTATTTCCTTCCACCTTGAAACACATAAAATAATATAAATGAAATATCTCTAATAAGTGGAAATGTTTGGAACTAATGTTTGTAACCACCATTTATGCACACTAGTAGTTTCACAATCAACGCCTTCATAGACACTAGGGATTATGCAACCAACACCTAGATTTACTATAAATTTAATAATTATTGAGGAATCCCTTAGTTTAAAAGGTTTTAAGATGATGAATTCATAAATACAAGATTGTTCAAACCATCCTAACATTGATTTCACCATTGTGATTTAATTGTAAAGTTTTGTTTACATGAAAAAACATAAAGAAGTGGCTTACATTGTGTTTTACATATATGAATTACATAATTGTGTATAGTGTAAATGAAATAGATCACATGTATAGTAAACTCAATACATATTTTGGATTAGAATAGCTCCCATTTAATGGATTCAAGGTGCACCAAGTGCAATATTTTAATTAACATTGTTAGATATAACTTGGCATTATTTAGATACATTTTTTTTAGTGAAATATTTAATATGATTACTCAAAAAATAATTATGGATTTGTTCTTAAATCCCTTGATGATTTTACATATATTGATGAGTATTAAACTTTATAAGTTTTAAATAATGGTTCTGCTACAATTTTTTAATCTTGAACCATGGTAACACGTAATCTTTTGATCCTCATATTGTTGATTATAACTTTAATGTGCAAGGATAAATATTGATCAATAGTATATTTTGAAGGTATCTAATCATTATCAAAATTTATTTAATTTTTTCTATATTTCAAATTTTTAATGATAAAATCAAAGTGAGAGGGCATTTTGTACTTATAAACATAATGTGTGTGTGTGTGTGTGTGTGTGTGTGTGTGTGTGTGTGTGTGTGTGTGTGTGTGTGTGTGTGTGTGTGTGTGTGTGTGTGTGTGTGTGTGTGTGTGTGTGTGTGTGTGTGTGTGTGTGTGTGTGTGTGTGTGTGTGTGTGTGTGTGCATGCATATGAACTTAGTTATAATATTTCTATTATATTATATTTTAGGTGACTAATGTTATTAAAGGGTTAGGCCAAAAGTTATCCATGGGTTAATTAGGGTTTCTAATAGTTGAATACAAAAGGGGGAAAAACACTAAATAATGTATTTTTTCTAACATAAAAACTTAATGCAATAGATAACTCCCATTATGTGAGAGATATTTTGATAAAATCATATTTGTACATTCAATCCACCCTTGGGAAAGAATGTCATCCCATATATTCCGTTTATCAACATTTTAATCTATATTTTATAGTTACACTTATGTTGTTATTTGGAATGTAATAAGCAGTATCATAACTTCTATGATTTTTTAATTTTTGGCCACTACTAAAATTTTGAGGAGATTTACCAAATAAAAAACACAAATTTTGTGACCAAAGAGATGATGAAGGGTTTATTTTATGATTTAGTTAAGAAGGTTTGAAATGAGATTCATTAATCATTAAAATTTACAAAACATTCATGTGATAAAGAGGAAGACAAAACCATTTGGTAAAAATTGAATTGCATCCACCATATGAGGGAGAGTAAGAGAAAGAAGATGAAGATAAAGAAAAAGAGAAAGAGAAATAGAAAGAGAAAGAGAAATAGAAAGAGAAAGAGAAAGAGAAAGAGAAAAGGGAAGATTGCATCACACTTATTTTAAAATTTAAATAAAGCTTCCAAAATTTGATTAGAGGTTATATGGAGACCATACATGATCAAACAAGATTAAACTAACCCTTAGGGTATAAAATATTAAGGCTAAAGATGACAAGTTGAATGTGTCCCTATAACATCTGTATGGTGTTGCCCACACTTGGGGAGAAAATTAGGTTTATAAAAATCTGGAGGGTAACTAATTGTAATTTACTAAATTTTTGAATAATAGATTTGATCATTACTGGGATGAACCCTATGATCCCAATTATGCACCTATTCATAAAAGTGTGTCTATGTATATTTGTAAAAAAAAAAGTTCATGAATCCAAGGACAAAATCTCTTCAAATCTAGTCCAAAAGATATACATTTCAAACCTATGGGTCAAGAATGGAATAGAGGTAAGAATGATTGAACCAAATTATTTTTAAAGGTCTGTTACTATAGCTAGAAGAGAATAAAAACATATTGATCTACCCCAAAAAAATGTAGGAATTATTATTTGTAGATCTTTAACTTGGGATTAGAAATCCAAAGACTTTATTTGTGAGTTTTCCCCTACATCCAATGTTGTAAACCTATGTCATAATTGATTTGAATTATGGATAAGAGGTCATGTCTCTAATATAAAAAATATTTTTATGGCAAAGGATGTGTGTTATTTTGAGCTAGGGTCAGAGATGAATAATGAGGAAGACCTTAATAACTGTATTTTGAGGTTTGAACTCAAATATCTATCCCATATAAAAATAGAAATGGGGGTACCATTTTTGACATTTTTTACAATGATAGGGTTCAACCATTCAACCACAATAAATATATTTGTCTATGTAAATAAATCCAAAGTTTTGGTTGTGGTTGATCCCATAAGTACACTTAATATTTAAAAGAAGAAATAGTTCTCAATATTAGAACTTTATGTAGACAATTCTAAAAATTTCCCTATTTAGGGTCTAATACATAAAAGTATTGAATGTAAAGGATTAGTCTATAATGTGGGTTTTTTAGTGGTAAATTATGTCCTTAAAAATAAATTATGTGTGGCCAATATTGGTGGTGTGGATGTTTATTTAGGGGTTCAATGGTTATACTCATTTGGATCATACTGTACCAATCATCACAAGTGATTATTGACATTCAATTAAGGGGACCATGGCTAAAATATCAAGTCCTTTCCCATGATGGAAATGAGAATTATTGATTCCATTTAGATGAAAAAATTTTAAGAAAGTGAATTTTGGTTTTATGTCTTACATTTATTGTATGGATTTGGAATCATCTATCCCACATGATTAGGTTTTAGGGATTCAATAATTGCTTTACAAATACAAGTTAGTTTTATGGGATCTACCAAAGTGGCTATTGAAAAATAGGTAATTAGAGCACATTATTGAGCTTGAACCTATAAAAATTCCAACAATAGTACACCCTTATAAAAATGGCAATTTTAAAAAGTTTGATATAAACTAATTAATCATCGAACTCTTGAAGATTGAAATCATCATCTCTATTAAGAACCCTTGTGTCAATTTAGTAGTACTAGATATGAAGAGGGATGGGTCGTATAGATTATTTATCCTTTATAGGGTCCTAAACAAAATCACAGTAAAAAGTAAATCTCCAATGTTGAGGATTGATGACCTACTTTTTAGAGGTACAATCACTAAGTGGGGGTGAATCAGTGCGTCTAGATAATCTCACCTTCAATTCCAATTCCTTCAAAATCTTAACCATTTAATTCATACATTCATTAGGCATACATAATTCATATAAATGAACAAGAAATATAATGCTAGATCAAGCACATAACACATGCCATATGTGGGAAACCCTCTTGGGGAATAAAACCCACTAGAACCTATAACTAGACTACTATCCTATAATAACAAGATCCATTTTAGACCATAAACAAATGATAAAAGAACTTAAATCCCTATTTAGTGAGGATTCAATCTCATAAGGTTTTGATACACCTATCTAGCTGAGTTACAACAACAACTAGACCTTTTAACAAGTTAAACCATGCAAGGAGGCTACAAATAGCTTAGATGTTGAGCTACCATAATAACACCTATAAACACATCCACCTTTACACTAATGTCTTTAGCACCTGATGATGGAAATTTGATTATCAATATCTCAATGTATCCAAATCCACCTTTTGGATGACACAACACTCCATGTTGGCCAAAAAACATTACATACTTGAACCAATACATAAAGATCAATTAGGACACATTACATATCCAAACTAACCCCAGTCTTCAACTATGCACACTCAATGAATTTTTAATAGTAATAAATCTATCACAACTTCAATAACATGACTAGATGGTGATACACCTAGTCCACACACTCATTTACCTCTGAAATCAACCACCAAGCTCACATAGTCTTCACCTAACCTTCGATCACATTGAAATAGCAAAAGCACTATTATACCAACAAAATAATGACCAAAGGTTCATACAAATAATCCTCAAATTGATCTACACATAAAATCATCCATAGTTCACTCTACCCATCCTTCACTCCATAATTCACACATACAAGCCTCTCTCAAATAGCCTCTTGAGCATACTTACCCATTTTGCTTCTATGCTTATTAGGTATAATGACCTATGTTATCACCTTCATCACCTTACTCAAAATAGAAAGTGTGATCCTCTTCACTCTATGATGTTCCTCACTAACCTATACCTTCTCTTTCAAAGGTTATCTCCTTTTATTGGATCCACACTCACACTAACTCATCTAAGTCTTTAAAGTCTATAAATCATCACTTTTTATTTCACTATTTATAGAGAAATCATGATAACCACCATCTTGGTCAGCCTTTAGACATGCCCTATCCCTTAAGGTATCTTTCACATTAATACATGACTGAATACAAACTTCATGGGTTTGCCATAATATCTATGGGTCACTGTTAAGGAACTACACCTTTTAATAAGGCCCTTGTAGCCCTTATAGGTCTCATGTGAGCATGTTCACTCCTTTAGCACTCCTTCAAGAAAAAAAAGAACACATGAAAATTTTTAAATACATGGTTCCAATCCTTATGTCCCTTTTGACATCCTTAAATGGTCATAGTCAACTTAGCTCACCTCTGCATCTTATCAAAAAACTCAAACACTAACTTGGTGCACCTAGTCACTATGAATGAGCACATAGTCAGCTTATTAAGCATTGTTCATACTCAATATCAATTGAGAACACCTCTAAAATCCACATAGATTATCATCATGGAGTATACAACATGTTCTAATATCTAATTCATCATGAGACATCAAAACAACATCAATACAAGCTCGAATATCCTTCTTGTGTCACTTGTAGAACAAACATGAACACACAGTCAACTTATAGGATCAATATCTTTAATTGTAATCACTTTCAAATCTTCAAATCATGTTCATTAGATGTACTATGGAGTCCTCTTAATATGTGATTTTTATAGATCCTAAAAATTTGACTTCTATCAAATGATATGGATGAAATATAAAGCTCGAGTTTTTCTTCCTATGTTAAATTCAAATATTTGAATTCAAATGGTCATAGTTAACCTTTAAACACAATGATTTAATCTTGTGAACTCTCAGCTCATTTTGAATATGCATCATCAATCTTGATCAATCTTTAACATATAGTCTTCCAATGTTATATCTTAAACATCTGTCACTTTGACCTCATCTCATGCAATTTGGAAACTTTGACGAAAGATGCTCCAATGATCTCTACAAATCAATCAAGTCTTTAATGATAAATTCTCACCATGTCATCAACTGTATGAATTATTTCTCACTATTGCATCATCATCTTGTACCTTTGATCAGACATTAAACATCATGTACCTATCTTCATCTTGTTGCTTCTTAACTCCTTGAAGTAATGGGCACCATCAATCCTATTTGAGATTTAATACTTTCAAGAATGACTATGGGGACCATTTCAATATGCATGAGTAGTCATTTTTTCACCTTAATAACTTCTTCTACATTTACATGATCTCAAATTTAGACTAGATGAACCCCTCATATAGTAGAATCCAACCATGTGATACACTACTCCTAAAATCCTCACATGTGTGAGATATATCACCATTAAAATTCCTTCTCAAAAAACTTGTCATAAAGCCAACTTTGTCAAAACCTCCCTAAGAGGCCAACTTTGAACAATCATATCTTTTTTTGTGATTTAGTGCATGATCTCTAATTTAGCATAAATTATCTATGATCAAAATTGAAAAAACCCATATGATCAGTTTCTTTTGAACCCTTCACACTTGTAATATATAAAACCATCATAAGGATCATTTGGATCTTTTACCACTTTGCAAAATTGGTTATGGGAAAACACAGTCAAACTACTTGGGAGCCCAACTTTACATATGCATATATTTTGAACACTACATTACATGATTTGAAAATTAGTGAAAAAAATAGGAAAAAAAAGAACAAACCCATATGATCATTTTATCCTAATGCCTCCACATGTGTAAATGCTGACCTCATCAACATGCTTACTTAGCTCTTTCTAGTCAATCTACAAATTTGCCTAAGTATGGGAAAATAACAAATTCTAGCTGAGAAGCCAACTTTGCACCCTCATATATTTAACCATGATTTCATGCATGACTTAACATATGATGCATAAAAACTATGGAATAATGTGATCATAAACATATGACCAAATACTCTTAACATATTCCTATGTGGCAATGGTGATGTCATCAAACTACATACTTAGATTTACTACCACTAGACCTAAAGTGTCTAGATGAAAACTATGATCACGTAGCTGAATTCTACTTATGCACACAAGAACTCAAAAAAAATTTGAATTTATATAAGACCCTTATCACATGCTCAAATCACCATACTCATCCCTGATCTTCTCTAGCCATGTCAATACTAAAGATCAACCAACCATACATAAAACATACAAGAATAAACACACTACACACTTTGTCATTGTCACAAAAACTATCAAGGCACTTCATCCTTTCACTAGAGAACCTATATGAAATAACTATGAAAAATCTCCAACAATATCCCCCTTTGTCATTGATGTCAACACCCATCATATATAACAATATACAACTCACCTTCTCTCTCTTCAAAGTACTCCCATAATAGAAACTTTCTCCCCAACAAGAACTTTCTCCTCCTTTGACACAATGACAAAGTGGGCACAAATTGATTATAAGGACTTAAAAATACTTTCAAGTAGAAAAGGACCATATTATAAAGATGATACAAACTCCCTCTTATCTTGGGCTTACTTCAGCTTGCCTTGAAAACATCTTATTTCATGCCAGCACTCTCTTTAATAAAGCACTACAAAAAATGGATAAAGAACACACAAAACCAAAAAAATATTGATGAAACACATCAAGAAACATCTGAGAGGGACTCCCCCTAATAACTCTAAGTAATTTCACCTTCTGAGAATCTTTAGATCTCCACACACCATGATGAACCACCATGCAGGCTTACTAGCCTCTTCTCTCAAGCCACCATAAGGACCACCAACTCTGCATCTACACTATAAAAAATAAAAAACATGCACTAAAACATCTTGATAACACAATTTTATATACTCATACCTTTTTCTTTTTGGAGAGAGTGGGGAAAAAATCACTCTTCTTTAAACTAGGCCTATTTAGCCTCGTTATAGCCCTACCTGAACCTTACAAAGAACACAATTTTAAGTAGACACATCTTCAAGACCTAAAACGCCATATTTATATCACTCTTATATACCCCCTCAAGCGCACCAATTTTCATCTCCAAGCCCATCCTCTGTAACATACGTCCTTCACAAACCTACTAGCTAATTAGCCCTTCATATTAACAAAATCTTAAATAATATGAGAACTTCAAACCTTTAATTCTCTATGAATCTTGATTTTACCACCAATTTATACCATTAAACATATTAATAATCCTTATACCTCAATTCATAAGGTAAACCACTTTTCTAGTACAGCCCAAAACTTAAGAATCTTAAAATGAATAAGGTCAACAAACCTCCTTCTGGTCAATGTACACCTCTAAAACTACTTTCACACCTAGAGACACCAATCACAAACATTTGGACCAAGATTTCAGCTTCCATACCTTTATAAACCCATACATCCTATAATTCATTTTAGGCCTACCTGCTCTTAAGATAAAAACTAAGAAAACTGACAGCAGTCAAAAAATTTCAATAGGCACATACATACCTTTGAACCTCGAAAACACCTAGATCACACCAAAAAGAAATTCACATGACTTTCTAAACACTAAACACTTCTCAACATTATCATCAATCTCATTAAGCCACCTAGAGCTACCCATTCTGACTCTATACTACATCTCCTTCATAAACCTCTAAAATAGGCTCATGAACTTGTTGCTCCCCCTTAACAAAAGACCTTCTCTGATTGACATTATCATCTTGAGCACACAAACATGCTTCACCATGAAAATAAGTCTATTAGAAAAAATATATAGAGACACCTTCAATACCTCAATCCTTTAAAACAAAAATAATTCATCATATTCAATCTCCTTACTCATCTGATATTTGTAATTCTTTTTATTCTTCTTCTTTAGCCTAGGATAAACAACTTCCTCATTTAGTAAAAAATTCTTCTTTTCTTCTATGATTGAATTTTCAATACATGTAGACAACATAGATTCATTACATGACTTTTTATCTAAAGAATCTTCTTTGTATCTTAGAACCTCATCATTAGGCATAGATGATTGATGTTGTTTATATGATACATGCTCAGCAATAATAGGATATTTACTTAGATCCATACATAACCTATGATCAGCTCAATTAGCACCTTGGTATTCTCCTTGAGCTTGATTTATTCATTCTCAATATGAGTAGATAAATATACCTCTTGGTACTGTTCAATGTCTAAATCATTCTCCACCATAGTAAATAGATTACTTGGACCTACAGTCTCATCATGACTCACAGTTTTCACCTTTGGCTTCCATGTGTTAACTTGCCTTCTTCCTTGAACTCTAGGAGCCTGATTAAATATATTTTGTCTTGTAGTCCTTCGCTTGTAAAACCTAGAAATGTGACCTCTCTATTCACATTTGAAGCATAACATACCTTTTACAAGAAACATATCTTGCCTTACCTTATTTGGATAGAAATTTTCTATATGTCCTTTGTCATGATAAAAAAATAACCTCCCATTTTTTAAGATGACTCAACTTGTCTAATTTTATGTGGACAATGGTTATCAAAGTGTCTCACATTAAGATAGTTAAAAAAATTGATACTATTCACACTTTTTGATTGATGACCCCCATCATAATCCCATGTAAATTCATTTTTAACATATCTCTTACACCCTCTATCTCTATGACCAAATTAATTAAATGTATAACAATAGCAATTGAATCTTGCATACCTTATGGAATTTGGTTTTTTGATTTGATTTCTCTTTACTCTATAATCACCTTCAGTCCTTATCTGATGATTTGTCTTCAAATTAAGATTGTTCTAGTTCACATTAGTCTTCATCTTGTTTTGAGTAAAATTATTTTATTCTTCTTCATATCCAAGACCAAATCATTCACTAGCATGTTTTTGACCACTTAGAGTATTTTCTATATCACATGATCTCTTTTAAAATATCATAAATGTCTTTACCTTATTACCTATACTTTTAAGCTCAAATTTAAAAGATTAATTTTCAAAAACATACCTTAAACATTCATCTTCTATAGATTTTAGGCTCATAGATAGAATTTCCAATTGACAACTGAGATGATTGATAATATCTTAATGCTCCTTGGAATCTTCATTCAATCTTGACTCTATATATTGAATTACTCTTCATAGTCATTGAGATTAGATTTCATCTTCTTCTCAATCTTCATTTCTTTAAGAGTATTCATAAAAATAGTCTCATTGTCCACCTCATCTTCATCATCATCATCTAAATCACTCCAAGTAGACTCCTTCTAATGTGAGAAAATTCCTTCCTCAACCATGAATAGTGATTCATCCTTAGTAGTACCATCATATTCATGATCATATTATGAATCTCTATCTTCATTCTCATATAATGAGCTTCAATCTTCTTTGGTGTAAAAACTCTTCTTGTTCTTCAAAGACCTCCTCTTGTTTCTATTATTTCTAAATCCTTTCTTCTTGTATGTCTTCTTGTCATCATCTTGGCCTTCAACATGATCTTCATCATCTTTCTTCTCATGCTTATGAGGTAAATTCTAATCAAAATGTCATATCTCTCCATAGTTAAAACATTTGAGGCGTAGTTTACCCTTATACTTTTCTGAGCTAATGTTTAATTTCCTAGTAATCAAAGAAATTAGTTCATCATCATAAAAATCAGAAATGTCATCCTATTTGGATTTATTACCGTAGAAATTCTTCTTAGGCTTCATCTTTGTCTTGAATGTTGTTTCCTTATTTGGTTGTATGTCATCATTCTTCCTCATCTCATAGGCAGTAAGGGTGCCATCTAATTGATCCATATTCAACTAAGTAAGGTCATGACTCTCTTCTATAACAAATACTTTTGGATCAAACTTGGGGGATAGATACCTTAATAAATTTTGAACAATAATAGTCTCTTCAAGATTCTCTCTAAGAAATTTGATGATATTTATAATCTCATCAACTCTCTACAGAAAGGATGCCATAGTATCTTCTTCATTCATCTTGAGTTTTTTCAATTACCTTCTATGAGTCTATAATTTAGCAAGCTTTACCTTTGAGTCTCCTTTAATAATAGTCTTCAATTTATCCCATAGTTATTTGGCATATGTGTAATGAATTACTTTTTTGAACTTAGTTTTTGTAAGACTACAAGTGATGGCATTCATTTCCTTATATTTGTTCTCAAATAACTTCTTATCTATGACACTAGATGGAGGAATAGTAGGAGCAAGATAACCATCCAAAATTTAACTCCATACATCAAACCCTAGGGACATAATGTAGGTCTTCATCCTAGCACTCCAAAATGTATAATTGGATCCATTTAACATTATTTTTTGCTTAGTAAAGAAACCACCTTGCACATTCTGACTAACTGCTATACCTTGGATCACCTTCAAGCTATCAAGCTTTACCAAAGGACCTCACTTTGATACCAATTGTTAGAGGTATAATCACTAAGATGAGGGTTAAATTAGTGAGATAATACAATATCAACTTCAATTCTAGTTCATTCAAACTCTTAATCATTCAATGCATACATTCATGAGGCATACATCATTCATATAAATGAACAAGAAAGACAATGCAAGATCAAACACATAACACATGTCATACATATGAAACCCTCTTGGGGAATAAAACCCACTAAAACCTATAATTAGACTAGTATCTTACAATAACAAGATCTAATTTAGACCATCTATAAATGATCAAAGAACTAAAATCCCTATTTAGTGATTATTTAATCCCACAAGGTATTGATACACTTGTCTAGTTGAGCTAAAATAATAACTAGACCTTTTATCAATTTAAACCTTGTGATGAGGATAAAACCACCTTAGATGCTGAGATGCCACAACAACACCTATGAATGCATCCACATTTTTACTAATTTTTTAAACACATGATGATGGAACTTTGATTATCAATCTCTCAATGTATCTAAAGCCACCTTTTGGATCACATATCACTCCCTACTAGCCAAAGCACATTACATACTCGAACCAATACAAAAAGATCAATTAAGAAACATTACATATCCTAACTAACCCCACCCTTAAACTCTACACACTCAATACATCCTTATTTACAAAAACTCTATCATATCTTTAACAACATGACTAGATGGTCATACACATAGTCCACACACTGATCTACCTCTCAGATCAACCACCAAGATCACACAGTCTTCACCTTGACTTCACTCACAAACAAACAAGAAGAACACTATTTTTACAACAAAATAATGTCTAAAAGGTCATACAAAAAGTCCTCAAATTTATTTTCTCATCAACTCATCCATAGGGCACTCTATCCCTACTTGGCTCCACAACTCACACATACAAGCCTCTCTCAAATAGCCTCTTGTGCATACTTACCCATTCTGCCTCTTCTAGGCTTATTAGGGCCAATGACCTATGTGATCACCTTCAATATCTTACTCAAACTATCATGTCTAGTATTATTTACTCTCTTTTAGTCTTAAATGACTTGTACCTTCTCTTTCAAAGGTTATCTCTTGTGCTTGGCTCCACACTTACACTCACTCATCCAAGTCTTACATGTCTAAAAATCATCACTTCTAATTTCATTATTTATAGATAAATCATGATGACCACAATCATGGTTGGCCTTTATACATACCTTATCCTTTAATTCATCTCTCACATGAAGACATGACTCAACAAAATCTTCATAAGTTATCCATAGCATCTATGGGTCACCATTAAGGAACTACACCTTTTAATAAGGCCCTTGTATCCCTTATAGGTCTCATGTGAACCCATTCACTACTTTATCACTCTAAGTAAAACATGACCACTTTAAAATACATGGTACCACTCCTTATGTCCACTTAGACATCCTTAAATGATCATAATAAATTTATCTCACCTTTATGTATGTTCAAACAACTCAAACACTGACTTGGTGCAGATAGTCACCATAAACAAACATAGAGTCAACTTCTTAAGAATTGTTCATAATCTAGATAGATTGATCACACCTCCAAAATACACAAAGATCATCCTCATGGAGTATACAACATGTTCTAAAATCTAATTCATTGTGAGATAACGAAACAACATCAATACAAGCTCAAATATCCTTCTCATGTCACTCGCAAAATAAGCAGGAACACATAGTCAACTTCTAGGCTCAATATCTTTGACTATACTCACTTCTAGATATTTAAATTAGGTTTATTAGAGGCACCATGGATTTGTGTTCATATTTATTTTTATAGAACTAATATATTTGACTTTTATCAAAAGATATAGATGAAATACAGAGCTCTAGTTTTTCCTATGTTAAATTCAAATATTTGAATTCAAACGGTCATAGTTAACCTTCAAATACAATTCTCAAATCTCATGAAATCATAGCTCAGATCGAATACACACCATTCATATTGATATATATTTAACATATAGTCTACCAATGGTAGATGTTAAACGTATATCACTTTCACCTTATCTTTTACAATCTAGGAACTTTGACTTAACATGATCAATCGATATCTACAAGTCAATCAAGTCATTAATGATCAATTTTCACCATTTTATCAACTATATGAATTCCCAATCATCATTGGATCATTATCTTGTACCTTTTATTACATGTTAAACATCATGCACCTATCTTCATATTGATACTTCCTTACTCTTTGGAGCAATTTTCATCTTCAATATTTTTTGAGCTTTAACACTTTCAAAAATTACTAAGTATGGGGACCTTTTCAATTTGCATGAGTATTCATTTTTTTCACCTCAATAACTTCTTCACTTAATCTCATGATCCCAAATTTGAACCAAATGATAGCATAATATAGGATAATCCAACCATATGACACACTACTCTTGAAACCCTCATGCATGTGAGATATTTCACCATTAAAATGCCTTATAAAAAACATTGATCACAAATCCAACTATGTCAAAACCTACATGAGAGGACAAATTTAAATAAGCATAACTTTAATTGAAATTTAGTGCATGATCTCAAATTTATTGAAACTCATATATGCTCAAAAATGAATAAACCTATATGATTAGTTTATCTTGACACATTCACATGAGTAAGATATAACACCATTAAAATTATCACTTGACTCTTCTTACCACATTAGAAAATTGGCTAAGTATGGGAAAACATAGTCAAACTACCTAGGAAGCCAACTTTGTATCTGCATATATTTTGATGCGTTATATTGCATGATCTAAATATTAGTGAAAATAAAATATGAAAAAAAATTAACAAACACATATGATCAATGTATCATGACACCTCCGCATGTGTGAATTTTGACCTCATCAACATGCTTCCTTAGCTCTTTTTGGCCAATCTATAAATTTGGCTAAGTATGGAAAAATAATAAATTATGACTGAGAAGCTAAATTTTCACCCTCGTATATTTAACCATGCTTCGATGCATGACTTCAGATCTATTACATGAAAACTATATAGTATTTTTATCCTAAAAATATGACCAACTCCTCTTGACCCATTCCCACATGGCAATGCTGACATCATCAAACTGCTTACTCAAATTTTTGGCCACTAGACCTAAAGTGTCTAGATGAAAACTATGATCAACCAAATGAATTACACTTATACACACAAGAACTTAAATCATTATTTAATTCAAATAGAACCCATATCACATGATTAAATCACCATACTCATACCTGATCGTCTCTATCCATGTCAATACTAAAGATGAACCAACAATACATAAATCATACAAGAATAAGCACATTTCACACTTTGTCATTTTCATAAAGACTATCAAGGAACTTCATCTACTCACCAAAAAACCTCTATGACATCACTATGAAAACTCTACAACACTACTTTATTAACTACATGGGGTAAAGTATTTCTAAAAAATATATCTCAGATCAGGATACTATCATATACAAATTCAGATTCAAGATCAAGATAAGATGACCTTAAAAATCCATTTAAGACACTACCAATATAGGGTCATGCCTTATGGTCTTAACAATATTCCATCTAACTTTCAAGAATTGATAAACAAGATATTCAACAAATTCTTGCATAAGATTACTCTTGTATTTTTTAATGACATCCTAATTTATAGTAATTCATTAGCATCACATCTCTAGCAATTAGATGTTGTGTTGTATATACTATACAAGGAGAAGTTGTATGTCAAGGCATCTAAGTGTGAATTTATAAAGGCATCCTTATAATACCTTTTCACATAATTTATATTTAGTGGGTTTTCATTGACCATACAAATATTAAGGATGTATGCAATTGGATTGTACCAAAGACTATTAAAAAACTCTTCGATTTATAAGATTTATAGGATTTTATAAAATAATTGTGAGAAAATACTGAACAAGAGAATGTCCCCTAACCAAACTCAATAGGAAGGATTCCTTAATGTTGTCTATAAAGGAACAAAAAATATCTTTTGAAGATGTCAACAGACCTCTGGTTTGTACTCCATTTTTAACAATACTTGATTTCTCAAATTTTTTTGTTAGTGAGTGTGATGCCTCTAGATATGGATTGGGCATAATTCTATTTTATGATGACTAGACAATTGCATTTAAATTAGTAAAATTAATGAACATGAATGAAAAATGTTCACGTATAGTAAGGATATACTTGTCATCCTACATTCAGTAGTTATATAGTGACAAATTTTGTTGAGAAGTAATTTGTTTGTTAAAACCAAGAACTTTTATGTTAATTACTTCTTAAATTAAGGCACACTAATGTAGAATTAATAAAAATGGATTGATGAACTTCAAGACTATTACTTTAAAATAATTTATAAGCAAGGGACAAAGAATGTGATAGCAAATGCATTATCCCACTAGGAATAATTTATAATGTTCTAGGGAATGTTTATCAGTGAACCTAATTTTATACATGACCTTTATGGGACAAATTAATTCATCTTCCCTCAAATAAACTCATTTGATAAAATTAATATCAGTGAAATAATAATGTTTGGTCATTTCATAATGGCATCATTTTTTTATAATAACCCATTTATTTTAGGGGTGACTCTCCCTTTTTTTGGAATGATATAGAGCATGACCATGCACCTTTACCTAGAATGCATGTTGGGTTCTATAAAACATATATAGAAACATCAAAGGAAATTGTAAAATCCCTAAATGGGAATATCACTAAATACACCCACATTGTATTAATCCTAACTCAAAACATAGAATCAAATATAATATAGTTTCCCAAAATCCATAAATGAATTAACATACACACATTTATATACATTAGGCACACCTTATTTTTATAATAAACTGATAATGTACATAATATAGAATTTCACTACTATATCTAGAAACCTTTCAAATTGAACATGTATGTAAAAAACACTACCAACTAATTTATTAAATTTACTAATGGAAGTTACATATATTACATAAAATCTAAAATACACACACACACACACACACACACACACACACACACACACACACACACTCACTCACTCACTCACTTAAAAACTAGTCTAAGTTGTAACACACCATAATTCTCCATACAACTACACTAGATATCCTACACATAACACACACTCTGTACATTATAATTCTATATCTGCTTCGAAGACTAACTGTGATTTTTGAGTGAAATAACCATAAAAAGATAGGGGGTATCTTTCATTATTGAAACTTGAAATCTTGTGAGGGTTTTCATCCTCCAATATATCTACTCTCATGGGGTTTTTGTCCTAGGAGAGGAATAAATTAACACAAGGTTCAAGATCTAAAAATGAGTGGTTTATGATTTAACAATAGATTTTTCATAAAGGAGATAACATGATAATATATAATATTTACAAGAGTGGGGGAATTCATGGGTAATAAAAAAATGTGTCACCCTTATAGTGGGATCATTATTGATCCACAATACCTTTTTTTTTCACTTGTGTAAGGTCTAAAACCCAATGGAAAACATCCATTTTCTTAACCCAAACACTAAGATAATGGATCCTCCATAAGAATTTCAACCCACACCCACTCATGAGTGAATATAAAATATGGAGATACTCTTTTTACTTGTCCCCCAGTTTCATCCACCACCTTCTTGTCTTTGTTATCCACTAATTCTCCACCATCTCTATCTTTGTGCACTTTCCACTAAAGTCCAAAACAACCTTTGTACTTTAGGTAAAACACATGAATCCATGGGTCTCCATAGAAATTTAACCCATCCCTTCCCCATGTCACTCACATCTCATGTGAGATCCCCCATGGGCCATACCACATCATCCACAATCCATATCCTCTACTACATCATCACCTGCATCACCTTCCACATCACCATGAATAGTGATAGTGAATAGTGCTTATGAATAGTATCTTATGAATAATGACTTGGTATAATATTGTTACCTTATATCACCTGATTTAGCCCACTAGAATGAAATAGTCTAACAATATTCTACATATGTCACATTTAGAGAAAGGGGACATGATATAAACCTTTTATATAAGGTAATGGAGGTAGACATTATATAATTTATAACTAAGTGTGACATATGTGAATGGAATAAGGCAGAGAGATTATTCACAAAGGATTCAACAAACAAATTTGGTCACATGGTAAAAGTATAAAATTGTGTCAATGGACATTATCTCTGGTCTTCCTAACATTAAGGGTATAGATGGAATTTGTGTGGTGGTAGATATATTAACAAGGTATGCCCATTCCAATCCCATAATAAAAGTAGGTATTAATGGTCTTAAGATTGGAAATTTTTATTCTTAACATGTGCTCAAGCTACATAGAATCATTACAAAAATCATTTGCAGTCAAGATCATGTTTTTCAAAGTTATTTCTATCAAAATTTATGTTGGAATGCAAGTGTTATATTTAACATGAGAATTGCATACCATCCCCAGATGTATAGACAAATAAATTTTATGACCAAGTTCTTGGAAAGGTATTTAATAATGTATGTAAAATATAAGATAAAAAAGTGGGTATAATGGGTACATTTCACTAAGTATTTTTAAAATACCACATACCAAAACTACAAAATTTTTACCTTTTGAGGTTTTATATGGATATGTGACATCATCACCATCAAATTGGATATTTCAATTAATAAATGTCCCATAGCACATAAATTTTTGAAAGAGATTAAATACATTATGTAATTGCTTAGAGACAACTTGGTAGTGAGCACCAATAAGATGAAAGAACAAGTAGACCAACATAGGATAGAGATGATTTTTGCGATCAAGACATGGTGTTTATTCAAATTAACCTATATAAACATAAGACATTTAATAATGTATGGAAATTAAATCTACAACAAAATTATTATGGGCCATACCAAGTGAATGCAAAGATGAAGGAAGTTGCATGATGTGTTGCATGTGTCATGTGTGAAGAAGAAGGAAGGTGTGTGTTTGATGCCTCACCTATAATTATTTATGATTGACGAAGAAGGAAAGCATGTGATAATGTTAAAGTTCATTATCAAGTAAAAATTTAAGAATATTTGGAATATGGTTGTGTGAAATTCAAGGTGAAATGAAAGGATATTCCCATCATGGATATAACTTTGGAAACTAAGTGGTTGGTAACAAAAAATATAGAGTTGAAACAACCTTTAAAAAATCTAAATTTTTGGAGTTGATGAACAAGGTATGTGAAAATGCCAATAAAGAGGGAAATTAAATATTGACATATTCAATAATGGTGAACTCAGAGGTGAGCATGAAAAATTGTGAGTTTTTTAGAAAACATGACTAAAATGGAAGGGAAACCTTAATGGGAGAAAAACCCTCTTTCTCATTCATGTAATATGTCAAGTTATGGTATATAGTATGATGGCCATATATTTCATGTAGTAGGTAGAGGTTTTGAGTTGTATTCTTATAACATATTTTTCATATTATATACCACTCCACCCTAAGTTAGCCACAAATTTTTTAGATTTTTTATAGACTAGATACCAAAAAGGGAAAAACCCTAAAAATGTTTTTTTATAACAACTTAATGCAAGTGATAAATGCCATTATTTGATAGCTCTTTTCTTACAATATTATTTTTAACTGCAATCCACATTTAAGGAACTATATTCCCGCATTTTCCATTTATCAATATTCTAATCTAATTTTACAATTTCATTTCTTATTTTTATTTAAAATGTAACAAAGGGTTGAGTATCTTAGTTATTTGTAAAGGATGGATGTCTTTGCATAAGCATTTTTTAATTGATTGATGATATCATAATTTTTTTCAACATTCAAGTTATGTTTAAGAGCTTGAGGGAGAATAGGAGGGATGTTTTAGACCTTTTGACTTGTAAATTGAAGAATATTAGCAAGGGCTAGTCTAGTTTTAACCCTATCTCCCATTTTAATTGTATGGTCCACCTCATTATAAGTCATCGTATATTTGGAAACATCTATATTAAATGAAGATGTGTCCTTACATAAGGCACTAAGACTCTTTTATCAATAGAAAGGGTAGCTAGACATAAGCAAGAAGCACTATCTTAATTGCATGAAAACTTAACATGTGTTGAAAAATATTATAACATTCTATTATGTCATTGGGAAAATATATTTCAACATGCAGACTATTACTTTGTATAACAAGAATAATATGATGCACATTCTAAGAATATACCATTTAAATTTGAAACACTAAAACAATAAAATCACATCTAATAATATCCCTATTTGTAATAATGAGACACATTACATAAATATATAAAATTTATAATAATATGTATAATCAATGGCTAGGGTTTAAATAATATGACTCTAAATAAAATAATAAGAAGAGATACACAAACAATCACAAAATTCACTAACACATTAACGTTTAAGAACAAAATTTCAAAATTTAGAGAATGAACTAGGGCTTAGATTCAATCAAGGGAATCATACAATAGAATAAACCATGAATAAATTAGATAGATGCAAATTTGATGATGTTGGGCAAGATTGAACAATGAAGTCTTTATTTTTCTAGGGTTTGATTATAAGACAATGCACACAATTTTATCACGTTGCATTATCACTTCATAAATATTATATTCACATTATCACTTATCACTTCTTATAGCGTTATAACTTCTCTCTTTGCTAAAGATTAAAATCTCATTATTGTTGAAAATATAGCTTCACACTTTCCTAAATATTAAAATTTCATTATTACTTCTTAAAAGGAATAGATTTAACTTTCCTAAAGACTACAATCACATCATCACTTCTCACTTATTAAAAAAATAAACAACAATATATCTTAATTATTCATATAAAACTAAAGAATATTATATCTTTATCATTTTCTATCTAGCCCAAAGAGGAATAGATGTCAGAGAGTTGAGAGGATATTCATGATATTATAATTTTATTATGGAAGGAGGAGGGGATTAATCATCACTATTATCATCATCATTACTAGAAGAAGAATCTATATTGTTAAGAAGCTTCTCAGGCAAATTTGAATCATAACAACTATCATCAAATCCTAGTGTGTCTAAGGAAGAAAGATTAGTGTCATGTGTATAATATAAATTAATCTCTTTAAAATTAACACTTATTTCTACAAATAACTCATGAGTGGTGGTATGGAGAAGTTTGTATCCCTTAACACTATCAGGATATCCAATGAAGACATAATTATGATTCTAAGGTTATATTAGGTCATGTTTCTTATTCAAAATGTAGGCCATTGTAGGATATCCTAATAATTTTAAGTGATTTACTATTGTGTTTTTACCACTCAAATATTTAAAAGGAGTGAATCCCTTCAATGTTTTATGAGGAACTCATTTCTAGATATAGAAAGCACAGTTGATGGCCTCGACTCAATACTAAGGTGAAAGAGGCTTGGATTATAGTATATAGTTGAAAATTTACTTTAAGGACATATTATTTATTCTATAACACCATTATATTAATAAATATATGTAATGGTAAGTTTTAGTTTAGTACTCTCTGAAGTGTTTAATTATTCAAAATAGTTACCAACATACTCACCACCATTATGGGTGCATAAAATTTTGATGGCATTACCTGATTATTTTTATACAAGTACCTTGAAGTCCTAAAAATAATCAAATACATCAGATTTATTATTAATAAATTACACCCAATTATACATTAAAAATTCAACAATGAAGGTAAGCATGTATTTTTCTCTATTGAGTGAAGGAGTTGGAAGTAGTCAAACAATGTCACTATGAACTAGCTCCAATATATGTGTAGCTCTCCATGATTTGCCTTTATCATACTTCTCCTTAGGATTATTACAAGTATGTATCCTACAAAAACTCCATCATAAAAATGAACACATGGAAACCTTAAAAAGATGTTCTGATGACTGAACTGATCCAAATAGTGATATATGATATGGTTGAATCACTCATGGGCATAATTTACTCATCCCATATTAATGAATTAGTAGTATAGTAGAAGGTTGATTAGGAGAAACTTTTTAGAAAGTATACAATTGTGACTAATAACTTACTTTACCAAGTATAATATAAGTAATTATATGCTTCCCTAATAACTATTGAATTTGGTGTTAACTCAACTTTATTTATCAAACTAATGTGATTGATCTGATAAATGGATAGGATATTGGTGGATAATGAGAGAACACATATAACATAGTCAAATATAACATAATTCAATTAAATAGATCCTTTCCCACTAAATTCTATGCAAGTATTTTCACCCTACAATATGGAAGGCATTTAATAAGGATCCAAGGATGAAAACATGTCTTATGATGAATTCATGTAGTATGACACACTAGAATTAATTACCCATGTGAAAGGATGGGATACAGCTATAAAAAGTGATTTTACATAATATTTATCCATTCTAATATCTTTGGACTTAAAATATTCATGTGATAATGAATTATGACTAGAAAAATTAGAGACATTGATATTATGCTTCTCGAGCATCTTAGTCAATTAGTCAATCTGCATATTTATGCATTTGTATTAATCATGCCCATATTTATTGCACTAGGAAAATGTGAGTCATTATTTCTTGGGTTTAATGTCTAAATATGATGATTATTTTGATGCTTTTGACTTAGCATCAATCTATAAACCTTTCTTTCCTTTGGGTCCTTTTTGTTACGTTTCTTCTCCTTATTACTACTATAATCCTTCTATTTATCATGACTCATAATTAAGACATGACATTTATATGAATTTAGAGTACCCATTTGAATAATTTTATCTTTATCTTGTGTCAATTCAATATCAAAATCATCTATGGATGACATGGTCTATGTATCTCTAAGGGTACACTTGGTGGCAAGGAAGGTAGAAACAAATATAGAATAGTTAGATCTCAATTTGGAAAGGATGGAAAGTATAAATTGATGATCCTTGTTGCTAATTATGCATATTTTCAAATTCAACTTGAGTTATTTGAAATTTTTTTATAAGTCTTGTGTAATATAAAAGCTATCTAGGCTCAAACTAATGAGCTCATTCTTTGAATCATGACCTCCTGTTATGTCTTACTTCACAAAGGGTTTTTTTAATGTGATACAAAATTCATTAGGATTAGCTATAGGATCAATATGAAATATCAAGTCAAGAGACATATAAAAACATACAATACCATATGCGTCATCACTTCTATGAAACCACTTCATTATATGAGTTGACTATCACGTATTTTTATGTATCCATTATGATTTGGTGTAAGCCTTTAATCCTTAAGAGGATTTGAAATTTGAATTTTCACTCATGATAGTTGAATGGTGCAAGAAGAAAATTTTTAATCTAATCCATGGTACAGAAAGAAATCATGTGTTGAACTGAGTGGGCTAAAAGACCAGGAATGTGTAACACCCCCTAAATATTGAAAAATTTAATTTTAAAGGGCAGAATAATATTAACAATATGTATAGCTGGAATAACTCACTTTCAATAAAAATCCACTTGAAAATGAACTATCAGCTAAAATTTATGGAAGTTTGAATGCTTCTTTTTCATAATAAATAATAATCTTCAATTTTCATAAATTTTTGGTGTGTAAAATGTTTGGCCAAATTTTATGAAGAAAATTTAATCTTCATTGGGTTGATTATCACCAAGGCATTAATTCCCATGTGATAATGGGATAAGGGATAGGATGAGTGGTCCCCCTCCACCTTCTTGATTGATTTAATTGATGCGGGAGTGATGTCACATAAAAAAATCCTCCACTTTTCAAATGAATAGTGTAAATTTCCACTCAATCAAATTTCATAGTTTCTTTGACATCCCAAGGTGCATAATGGGTAGATATAGTCTAAAATGTGATATAAGTGTCATGGATTCTAGTGGTGCTTAAGTAAGGGTAGATTTTTGTCAAGGGCAAAAACCTACTAAAGTGCTTGTAAGGGGTATAAACTCTATTAATGCTAAAAAAAAAAAAAAATCAAAAGTTTTAGAATTATTTCTTCAAAATCCCATAAAGACCCACATTATTTCTTGACAAACCAAAAAAAAAAGAAATGGTTTTTCCTCAAAGTCATCGGATATACAACTTTTTACAAATTTCAAAAAAATAACATTGAAACCCTTCAAAATGCTAAAAAACTAATTGTCACAAAACTAGGTCATGTTTAAAGTCATTCCTAAGGTCTCTCCATATTATAAATTCAATGATGCCATGCATTTTTAACTTTTAAACTCTATATATTTATATTTATATGTATTTTATAGAAACCCCACCAAATCCTTGAAAATTGAAATCAATGAAAAAGAATTAAACGAGATAGAATAATAGATCTCAAAACAAAATCAATGGCATTCATCTACCATCTTGGCTCTGTTACCATATTAGAGTGGGCCATAATATAGGATTAATATGGATAGTATTTAATTCATAAAGCTAAAACTTTATGAAGTATTGAAATCATAATAACAACTTAAATAGAAGATGCTTGTCTTCACAACAAAAGTATTGTACTAGCAGCATTAGCCAAAAAGTACATAAGAAGGTACATTATATAGTGAGGAATTAGGTCACCAAAAAATGCAATTAAGTAAGCTAATAATTATAAATTGAATTAGATTAAATTTCCCATATTGACCTATTATTAACTTAAACAATCTAATTATATTGTGTAGGTCAAACCACATAGTGAGAAAAATTCTACACTAATAGTTAGAAGGTAGTGGTAGATTCCAGTTCAAAGGAAGGATATTATTTAGACCATGTAAATAACATCCATTTAATAAGGTATGAAAATAATAGTTTTATTGTAGGTTCAATCCCTTAGAATGAAAAATTCATAGATACATATCAATCATTTCTTGAGTACATATCCCATGAGCCCATTTATCTTCACAAAGGAGAAAAAGTGTAGAATCATGGAAATATGGTAATTGGTTTGATTCATTGACATATAAATTTGGTAAAATTATAGTATATACTTGGAAAATAATAGATAATAAGAGTTTAAAATAATCTATATTTTATTTCACAACAATTTTTAAAACACTTGATAAATCAATTACGTAGAGGTTAATAGTATTAGTTGCATAACCATCTACATCAGTAGCTATTTAATAGCAGCATATAGTAGAAGTTTCCCAATAGCCAAAAATAGTAACTTTAAGTATCTAAAACATGGTTTTGAATGTATTAATGTTCATTACTTTGACACCATATAGCAATTATTTTGACCCTGAACAATATTTGTTAACTTGTGACATGAAATGGTAGGTTAAAGGAGTGACTATGAAGGATGTGAAAAAGTGTGAGATTATCAAAGATTTAACAATCTGATTCTTGTAATTATAAAAAAAATGATGTTCCTACTTTTAGTCTTCAATAGATAAAAGACCTATTAATCACATAATTAAAAATGAAGAAGTACATCAGCTAGACCATTCAAGACCTTAAAGATATTCAACATCTTAAACAAAGTTGATTTTAATTTAGAAGATAAATAAATATACATATTTTAAGGAAAGAATATGATTAGGAATAATGTTTGCCATTGCTCAGTCACAATTCCTTACTAAAGTCGATGCAAGATCAACTCCAATTCATGATTAAAAAAATTGAGGACTATGGAGATGCAACATAATCTAATAATAACATTGAGATAACTATATATGTTTTTATAATTAATATGGATGAATATAATGAAAATGACAAACCCAAGTTGGGCTTATGGTGTATGTAATGTGACAAAGAATGGAATCATAAAAATGATTGCCCTAAAATTAAAATATAATTCTATGAGATTTGTAGAGTGATAGGGCCTATGACATCTAAATGTCATATAAAACAAGAATATATATAAAAAGCACAATTTTTTTATCTTAACTCCTATAGGTCACCAAATCTTGATGAAAATAGTTATCAATCCCTACAAGAACATAAGGAGGAATCACTAAAAATGTTTTTACAATTATAATGTAGCTGATACCTTTTACAAATACCCATAATTCCATGCTCATATGTTGAAATGACTAGTGTGCCTCTAGGTGTTTCAAGATGGATTCCTTCTTCAAACTAATATCAATTTCAAGCTCTAGCAAGATACATGCCATCATCTCCATAATATCAATATCAAACATCATGGAATACTGTGATTCCATAACCTCAGTTATAAATTTTGGATCCGTCTTCTATTTAGAGACAATATGGTGTGTATTATGCTCAATAGTAACAACAAGGTGGGGTTCCCCACAACATCAAGGAATATTTGGTACATAATAGGCATACTGATGTAAGTTTGTAGTTTTCAATGCTACAAAAGAGGATGTAGAGGAGGATATAATTGGTTATATTAAAGATGTCCCATAAATAATGATTGACAAGCTCACCAATCCATCCAATGATATTTTTGTGGTGAGTATATTCATATTGAATGAAATGGTTCAACTAACCCACAAATATAAACATAATATGCATATTTTAAAATGACATACCAACACCATACTAAAGAATACCCAATTTTGGAAAAGTATAGGAAGGAGAAAGTGTGAAACATGAACATGATAAATTCACACCCCAAATACAATGCTCTTATGAAAATAATGACAAGACAAAAATTGGGTTTTCTCCTTTAGAAATGCCATAGGACTGTATAATTCAAAATGTTTAATGAGATAGATATCTTGGTCCTACCACAAAAAATAATTTAGCATATCAAGTTGCATAGGTTATTCAAAACATACAATAATAGAATTCATCAGAAGGTGATGCTACAACTATTGATGCATAAATGTATGGGTAAATTATTTGCATAATACATCAAGGAGTAGTGGTGGCATTATCATACCTATTAAAACTTTTGATCACTTTAATAAATTAAGATATCTCATATAATATCATAGATATTCTACATAATCTTATTGAGTGTGCATAATGAAGATAAAAACATACTGACAAGGTCATTTGGTATGTAAAATCCAAAAATCCCTAAGACATGGACTCTTGAATGGAAATTAAACTCACAGGTATGAGGTACATAATGATTTATTTGAATTTGGAAGCACATTAAACATGAACCGATATGTATATGGGAGGCTATTAGTTTAACATCATTGAGTTATAGTCTAGTTACTCTCAGTCTCTTAGATTATCAAATAGTAGAATTGATTGGTTAGCTTGAAGACATAGAACTTAAGGTTTCTAACATAAGCATGTGAGGATATTTTGAGGTAATTGACATAAAAATAATTGAGACTAATTATCCCTCTTTGAATATTAATAAATGGGATTAGGATGGTCAAATGACTATAAATATGGTCAAAAATCAATTGGAGTCACACCAACAAGATAAGATAATTGTGATACATTTTTAAAATTATTATCATAAGCCATATGTAATCCATAGAGAACTAGAGTCACCTTATTCTTAAAAGGACAATAGTTGGTACAAGTTAAATAAAGATAAAAATAATAATGATTTATGAGTGACTAAATATTATCTTATTAATCGATAGATAAAATTTTAGATAGAGTTGTATCTATTTAATAGCTTGTGCACATATTAACTATAACAAAGTCATCAACTTTGTAATTTCATATTAAAGAATGTAGGTCACCATCTAGGTGATATACAACTCGATTTGAGGTATATTTCTTGTAGAATTTTGGAGTGATATATGTATTACAAATATCCTATGTAATAAGGTATCTTACCTTGGGAAAAAACATATTAAGTAAGTGGCAACTTAGATATGCATATGGTGAACCAGGTTATGTGATATCATGAGGTGCACCATATATGAATGGTGTTCACCACATAAAATCAAATCCCACATTAATTTTCAATTAAGTATCTTAATCAGTTCATTTTATTATTAGAAAAAAAATTTTATAATGTGGATTAGAGAGTCAGTGTACCTAATTAAGCATTGAAGGGAACTATTTTAATATGGTGGGAAGTGGATGGGAAAACATAGCTGCCATGGGATGAGGTGGGAAATTTGACAAGTGCATGATTTTAGATACCAATCACTATTAAGATATATTTCATATTATTTCAAGTAAGATAGTGTATATAGATGCACATACATAAGTGCACAGAAATATGGTTTGTGTAATGTCTCAAACCAAATTATTGGGTTCATATATTCTCATATACTTTGGCACTACTTCCAACTACTTGGTATATACATCAAGAGTGCAGGTGATAAACTAACCATTAGGGACAAGTTCTAAAATATTTTATCTAAATGTTTGTTTTTAAAGATGAAAATCCTAGAGTACATAATGCTTTTTATAAATTGAAAAAAAAAACTATGTCATGGGCAAGCAGAAGACTTAAACACTCTGATAGATTCAACTTTATAAGAAGAGGCCACTAGAGATTTGAATGAATCTCTTCAAAGATATAAGGAAAGAAAACAAAAGGAACATATGCTTTTTAAAACATTTAATAAGATCACATATGATGAATACTTGACATAATCTAGTGATAATGATGAGGACCTAGACTTTAATGGTTTCTTTGAACCAAAGCCATAGGTAGAGCCACTAAAAGATAATGTCAAAGAAGAAACCTAGGATCCAAGGCTAAAATATCTAAATATTCAAAATAAATAAGGATATATAACTCTATGAGAGTCCATTCCTAGTATAGATAATGGTATATATCAAGAAACACTAAGGAAAATTATTAGAAATATTAAGATAGAGTCCATGACAAAGTTCGTGACTTTGGAAGATTATTGGACTTAGAATGCAATTTTAGAAGATTTTTAGCTACTAAGGGATTATAATGAATTTTTTACACTAATTTTGTATAATTTAAAGGTGTATATCCATCATTAGGAGAGATACATATTGAATGAAAAGAGTGTGCAAGAACTTTTATAAAGTACACATATAGATTGAATCCCAACATGAAGTTGAAAGTGAAGGCTGAACTAGATCACATGTAGGAAACATGTATAATTAATCACCAAACCTCATCCATTCATTATTTTATATACTAAAGGGTAGGAAGAAACTAATAAAATACTAAAATATGGAGATATTTCATGCATAATTAGGTGAAATATCTTTAGGTGCATAGTCAAAAGTCACACCATAATAAGAATTATCATAATAGAATTTGGTGCATAAATAAATAACCCATTATATTCCTTGAATGTCTCCAACTATCAAGGATTTAATGGTGTACTTTGAAGATCCATCTTAGGATATCATGGCAAATCTGTAGCATGAACCTAAGTAGTAACTATAAGGGATGGCTTAGGCTGAAAAGAAAGTGAATAAGACTCTTACACCCATACTATAATCCAAAAAAAACTAGGACATAGATGCATTATCATGGAATCATCTTATTATTTAGGTTCTCAATCATTCTCAGTGATTTATTCAACCACACCTATAGAGGATCATGAGGAGACTAAGTCTATATATCCTGAGAAACCAACCAAACATCTAGATATAATATCCAAGAATAAGTTGTGAAGAATGAATAGAATCAAGAAAAGGTTTACAAGGTGACTGTGAATAAGGCTTGAAAGTAAGAGAAGAAGAATAAAAAATAAGAGGCAAAATACAAATTTACCAAGGATGAGGCATAACGTAAGAAATAATAAGAATATATTAGAAATAAATCCAATGAAGTAGAGGCAAAAATGAAAATGGCCAAGGAAGTAGAGGTGAAAAATAAAGATAAGGAATTAGTTTCAAGGAGGTATAAAGAGAAAGAGAAATTAGAGGGAGATGTGGAAACACTATTCACACTAGTGAGGTGTCATGGACATTGTTCCTACTAACTAGGTGCCATATGGTTCCATACTCCTCGCAGACACATATGAGATTTTTTGCATGAAATTCCATGTGGGGACCAATGATAATGGGTTTGATCTTTACCAAGAAGATATCCCCTAAATATTTTGGATGCACATGTAAATGGGAGACAAATATTACTATTCTGAATGACCACCCATGTAGAATGGGTCTCTATTTGAATTACAAATGTTGTAAGGGCCCATACTAAAGTGAAATTATTTAGGAAGACCTTCGTAATGGGCTAATATTCCTTCCATGTGAAGGATGGTGATTTATTATTTGGAGAAATATTTTTTTCTTATCATCTTATCATATTATTGTCTTATTGTCTTTTTATCAAAACTTGGATGACTTATCTAGAGTTTCATTTTAAGCAAAACAATTTTGATGATCCATTGAGGGTAAAGGTTTCAATTAAGAAGAAGAATGGATTTTGAGCTATGTGTTGGAAGTATCTAAAAGTTAGGATACAATGGATAGGTAAAAATATGTGAGTGGGAACATATGGTTTCTAATTTTATGGGTGAATTTTTACAGAAAAATTATAGCCATGATGGATGAGAAATCTTCATGTATTAAATCTTAATAGAGAAGAGAGGAAGAATATTTCCATGAAAGGCAATATGAAAGAGAAATTTTATGAGAGCAATTGAATGTTATTCCAAGTATTATAAAGGAAAAGGATGTGAATAAGAATAATGAGGTTGTTTTTGAAGACAACGAGGACAAGATTCTAAGTGTGGATCTTGTATATAATAGAAAGTGAAACTAATCTACAAATCAATCCTATATTATAGAAGACAAATCAAAGTATCCCTTATGCTTGTTGGTACATTTATACAATCAATATCATGACAAATATGGATCTTCTATACATAAATAAGGGGTCTCTTACCACACAATATCACTAGAGAGGATTCTAAATCCTCTATTCTAGTAATACCACATAATAACCCTAGTTGGGTCTTATATTTTCTTATAAAAGTAAATGATAAAGTAAGGTTAATCTATTCTAGTGATCACCAAAGCAACTGACATGAATGGAGATAATAAACATAAAATTAAACATTAAAATAATAATTTTACTCATATAAATATATAGGTAATCCTAATACATGGAGAAAAAACATATTCATAAGATAACACATGTAAATAAATATACCAATAAATAGGATCAATAGTTAGTAATACCTACCTTGAAGATGAACCCATCACATATTAATCTCTCTCTTATCCAATTGTGCTTTGCAAAAGGTTGTTTTAGTTTGTAATGATAATAAAGATAGGTCATCTCTAGGATATATGACTTCTCTTATGCATCTAAAATACTTCTCCCATAAGACAAGATTCTTCTCTCAAGTGTAGTATTAAAACCTAAGCAATGGATCCTCAAGTATAATGGTGGATAATAATATGTAAAAATAAATGATTTCATCTATCTCTCTCTAATGAAAATGGAAAAAAGGTTGTGTTTATATAGTCAGATCTAACCCTAAATCCTTCCAAAGTTTTATCAAATAGATTCAGGCCTAGTCGACCTTGTTAGAAAGAAAAGTAGTTAGATCCAAACTGAGTCAATTTTGCTTGATATATGGCAGCATAACATACATAGAGTACTATTGTCAATTGATAGCTATTTATGTTAGTTGATAGTGTTGATATGGTAAATTTGGAATTTTATAGTCTATTTCTAGCTATTGATATTAGTTGATAGTGATTTAACTAGTGTAGTAGGGTTGTAGTCACCTAATAATGATTTTTGTTGGTTGATAGTAATTATTATCTATCAATAGAGTTATTGTCACATGATGAATTTTTTTACTAATAGATATCATCATTATTTCATGATAGTTATTGTTACTGATCGGCATCATCCCATCACATGAAAATGTTGCTATCATATGGCAGTGTCACTATCTCATGATAGCTTCACTATCACAAATAGTGTTTCTTTTTTCCAAAAAAAATTCAAATAGGTTTTAAAATACCATATTTCAAGGTTATAGTATTTTAGGGAGGCATTATATGAGGCGAATGGATAGACACTCTAAGGAATTTAGACAAATGGTAGGAATGATATATATCCACAAAAATATTATGAAGCACCAATGGTTTGCCCAACCATTTCTTGGTGTACCATTTAAGATGTGCATTTATAAATATTGAAACATGAAAGGTTCATACAAGAGAGGAATTTTTAGTAAGTATTAAAGTTAATAAAAATATTTTGTGTATACATATTCCCTACTTGAAGCTCATCACGTGTCACATGAGTGTAATAGGGGATGGTCCTTCGAGAAAGAACATAACAACACATGAAACTGAGCTAACTAAAAATTAAATATTGAAATTAATGATGAAATGAAATAAAGGTAAATAAAAGTAACATATGTATACCTTGACTTACTTATTTTTTGAATGACTACATGTAAACATCTTAGTATCGATTGTGGAGGGTACAATACCTATATTTGAGAAACCCTAGGGATATAAAACTAGAAATAGAAGAAAAGTGGGCATACATAGGATGGTTAAATTAAAAATGAATTAATTAGAAAAAATGGCTAATTAGGATTATTAAGGCAAGGTTATAACCAAAAGATCAAGCATGTAAATGACAAAGTAATGGAAAATGAATGTAGAACACACTAAATCACAATGGGAAGCATGTAAAACATAAATGAGAAATGAAATTACAATGCAATAAAAATCTAATAAAGATATCTAAGAAAGTGAAAATTAAACCCTTATAAAATAATCATGTCAAATAAAACATAAATAAAAACATGAATGATTGAAAATGAAATGAAATTCAATCTATAAGACAAGCATGTCAAGTCATACATAAATAAAAACATGTAATTATGTAAAATGTCATATGTAATATAGGTGAAGTACACAAAAATATAATAATAATGTGATGGATATATGAAAATCAAAAGCTCTAAAGGATGAAAACTCAAACTTAGTGCTTGTTCTGAGTTATACTATAAGGAAACATAACCAATTAATGACATGACTAGGATGTCAATGAGATGGTGTGGTAGGAAAATGTGAAGGAATGTTTTTGAGGAAAACCTAGTCCTATCTAAGGTATTAAAATTCAAATCACAAACTATAAACCAAGAGGTGTAATAAAGAAAATGTGATCAAGAATGGGATCATTTAAAATCAATATCCAATAAGGGAAATATAAGAAAAATATGATGTAAATAAAGGTATATGAGGTGACACATGGGTTATGTGAACATCCTTTGTAATAATGAGACACTTGATGTAAATAAATGTATATGAGGTGACACATGGGTTATGTGAACATCCTTAGTAAGAATGAGACACATTAGGAAAGTGATCAAGGCCAATAACTATCAACAACGACTTAGGATACTTTGACTAATGAACACAAAGCTTGTGCTAATAATTTAAGTACATAAATCATCCCATGAAGGATATATGCAGTAATAGTAAAATGAACCTACCTTCCCACAATGTGTTCCCTATTCCTTAGGACACCTTACAGAGCCTTTGGTACACTATTAATATAGGGTACTTGTGTGAAAAACTAGGTGAAATTAGATGGCATATGATATAATAAGACCTCCTGTCCCATTATACTAGCCTACTACACACCAATGTACCTTGGCTCTATCATGAGGCTGATTGTGGAGTTTAAACATAGACTAAGATAGGATATGTGTTAAATATAGATCACATATTTTGGTGTGATCTAACTTTTATGATTTTTTGTTTTGCTTTTTTACCATTACATTTTGTTTCTTTTATTATTTGGATTTTAAATTCTTTTATGGCTTTTTGGATTCCTCCTCAAGATAGACTTGGAATAACCAAAATGAGGGAAAAAGGTGATTAACACAAGAGATATTACATTTGATCATTGAATAAAAGGACCTAAATACCAAGGTGTCTAAAGACTCCTAGACTTACCCACAATTAAGTTTTCAATCTCAAATTGGACCTATGTGTGCCTCAAATGAAAGGAAGTAAGGGATTGATGGGTATCATGAGTGATACATCCATGTAATAAGTGATTCAATGATGAATATACTCATAGATTATCATAAGGAGGTAAAATATTAATATGAAGGGGATGGTATTATGCTATTAAAGTCAAGTCACTATGAAGCCATACTAACCTACAAGGGATCTAGAAAAGCATTGATGAAAATAATAGTCATCCCAAAAGAGGGGGAAAGTAAATAGTCATCCCAAAAGAGTGGGAAAGTAAATAATCATCCCAAGAAATGGGGAAATTAAATAATGGTAAAATATTCATAAATATACTAAGAAAAATATTAACATAAATAGTTAATAATTGACAATAATTAAAGATATATCTAATAACTAAAATGGATACAATTGTTAAAGGTAATGTGTAATAAAACCAAAGAACCCAAAAGAAATAATGGTGATAGTAAAGTTGTTTGTGAGGAAGACCTAGTCCTATTTGAGGTATTATAACATATCTCAAAAAATATAAAATGATATAAAATGCACAAAAATAAATAAACATGAGAATTACAGAACAATCAAATTCTATGATAACATCTATATCAAAGATGAGCATGTGAAATACAAGCTTTTGTGTCCCATAATGTTTTTTAAAGTTGAATGGTTTTTGTTGTTATATATTTTATAATAAGAGTGGGCATTGTAATATTCCCCAAAGGGTAAGTGGATGAAGTGATGGGCATCGTGATATGCCCCAAATTTTAAAGTGATATGTGGATGGGCATTGCAAGATGCCCCAACATGTGATATAGAGTGAGGTGAAATTGATCTATTAGAATTATTTGCATTGGGTTGGTAGGTGAATTTGGAAATAGGTAAATGTTTTAGTTTGTTATATTTTAAGGGAGTTGAAATTGAAATAGGATTTTTAGGAGATGTATGAATAGGTCTATAATGCAAATGATGTGCATGTATGATGCACTTTGGAGTAGGCATTTGGTCTAGGTTCTCCGTAGGTTTATGTGACTTAAGAAGTTGAGGTGGGACAAACACAACCACTCATTTGAAGTTGTTAATGTTAGATAATCTATCCTTATTGGTATAGAGAGAAGGATCAACTATGATTTGTATAACATTAGTGGATGAGGTGGAGGTTTAGGACATTTTTTATTGATCTTGAGGTAAGTGATGTTGTTGTGATTGTGGTTCTTTAGATTGGACTTGTGAGGCTTGAAGATAGTATTAATAATTTTGTTCTATAAGAGTATCAATATTGAAGTATGCACCAAGTAAGGAAGTAAGAAGAAATAAATAAATATCATGACAAACATCATGGGAGTGACCTATCATAGCATGCCTCCAATAAAACTTACCTATATTATACCATTTTGGAGGACATTTAGAAAGATCAAAGATAATGGGTTTAGAGGGTGGTAATTTATTCTTAAGTGCTTCCATAGTAGTTTATTTTGGTGGTTAAAATTGAGTCACAATAAAGTTTTGGATTTTTACTTGGTCTAAGGATTCTTATAAAGTTTTAGAGGAAAACATTTTAACTTTTTATTGAAGAGTATTTTTAAGACTGGTAACAAATAATTTTAAAAGAGTATCATCATTCATGTTATGGTGCACTTTGTTAGATAGATACTTCCATAATTTTATGAGAGTGTGATTGAATTCATTAGGAAGTTTCTTGGCATTGATGAAATGGCTAAGGTAATTTTTAGGAAGGTCATTATGTTGGAATTCCTTTACTAGAGCATTGACAAAATCCTCTAGTTTTTATATGGAATGTTTAGGAAGTTGTTTTTACCATTCAAGTTCATCACCAACAAAGGTTTTGTATAGGATCTTGGTGGTAGTAAAGGTGTTAGTTTTGACACATTCCTTATAGAGATTACCAAAATATTAAAGAAATATAATGGTATCTCTATTTCCAACATATGTGATATTTGAAGAGATGTTTCCATTGTATATGGAAGCAATGAATTGAGATAAAGGTGCATTTTAAAGATGTTTAATAATGATTTTATACATGGTTAATCTAGGGATGAGATTCCCATTGGCATCTCTAAGAGGAAGAAGGATAAAATTTTGGTTTGTTTGATTCGTGATGATTTGAGGTGGTTGAATAGCCATTTTTAATATATGATATTTTATTTGAATCATTTGGGAATAGTTAGTTATTTTCATAACATTAATTTGTTGAATTATTTGAGTTGTATCAATGAGAGGATTAGGATTGCTAGTGGTAGGAGGTGGAATGTTAGGGTTGGTAGGAGGAGCATTCCCTATATTGGTAATAGGGGATGGATTATGGGTGGATGATTCCCAACATTGTCAGTAGGATGAGGACTAGGATGAATGACCTCAATTATATTACATTATGTATTAATGTTTTTATATTAAGAAAACAAGAAGGAAGAAAATAAATAGTTTCATCTAAAATAATAAAAAAGGTGAGGTTCCCATTAAAGGGTCAATTTTAGATAAGACTAAAAATAGCAATAGATTTTTGGTAGTTTGGAACCCCCCAAAGCTAGGATGGTTCAACCTTAATTTTGATGGATCTTGTCATGGAAATACTAGAGCATCAAGTATTGGGTGTGTGATGAATGATTGTAGTGGTTCATTAATTTGAGCTACATCTTTAAAACTACTTGATGGAACCAATAATGAAGCATAAAAAAAAGTAGTGGTGGTAAGGATTGAGATGTATCTTTAGTGTGGAGTGGCATGTTTAGAGATATAAGGTGATTATTGAGTGAATAATTAGGATCTTTCTCTATAAAAGATTAAATCCTAATACCTAGAAAATATTTTATCATAGGCTTGGGTAAATTTGGGTCTCTATCAAAGCTAGTCTTGTATGCATTGATTTCATGAAATTAATAGGGTGCAATATTTTATTTTGAATGTCAAGATTGATAAAAAAGAAGAGGTAATGGTATATAATTACAAATAATGTCGGGTGGATTGTGTTGAGATAGATTCAGTGGAATTATGATTAATGTCCTTTCGAGGCTAATGAGTAAGGGTGATGGAGGATAAAATGTTGGATGTGTAAATTCTTAGTTGAAGATATGATGTGTTATCAAAATAGAGCATGAAAGATATATGGGAGGTCAATTTTATTAATTATGTATCCCTCAATGCAGGCATTATGTGTTTTGGTGATGAACCTTCTAAATGGTGGAGTATGGATCCATAAATTTTGGAAATACTAGTATGGACATTACATTTTGGTAGAGCTAAATAAAGGGAGATGGGTTTTGTTGGTCACATGACGAGGATGCATTTGATTAATGTGTTTTGGTCATCATCACTAGAAGTTTTAGAGGTAATTCAAGAGGTTAAAAGGGTTGATCTATTGGAAGGAAGTAAGTGAGTGAAATTAAACTCTAATTTGGTGGCTCTATTTGTGGTAAATTTATGTATGTTGGTTGTGGACAAAGACTAGGTAAAAGATCTAGTCATTTTTTATGTGTTCCAAAAGTATATAGTTTATCTTCTATATAAAATAGATAAAATGCAAGAGGGTTCCTGTACAGATATCCCTTTCTCAGGGAAGGATGGATTGGGATTTATTCTATTATCCTTATTTATGCATTTGGAGGAAAGATTTATTCTGTTATGGAGATGAAAGGGAAGGTGAAGCTAAAGGTGTAGCTCCACTAAATTTACAATAAATGCTACAATTTTAAGATAGTAGAGAGTTGTGTGTAGGTCACTAGGAAGGCTACAATTGATAAAATGGTTGACTTGAGGCTTTGCTCATGGTCACTTTTAGGCACCTCTATGGTGGGAAGAGACTAAAGGCAAGGTTAAGGTGTAGGAAGATTGCATAAAAAGATATAAACATAAAATATTCCCTAGCTGGGGGAGTCGAAGGGAGCTAGTTGGTAGGTGGGGTCTATTTTGAAGGATCATGTTTGCCCATAGTTAATGGTATGACAAATTATTGAGGTAAGGGGGAAGGTTCTTATGCAGAAGACATTTCAATAACATGATGATGCTTGGGGAGGTAACCAAATCATCATGATCGATTAGCTACTCATATCTTTTGAAATGTTATTTTTTGTCATTTAGTATTTGGTAATAATAACTTTTGATATCCAGCCTAGTTAATTATGAGACTTGTAATTTAGCTCATAAATGTATATATAATTTATGACTATATGGGTTTTTTTTGTAAATTCCAAATAATGCCTTAGTGATAATTTCATTACACCATACCTATTAGTTTTTTGAGATTTTTATGTTATTGGGAAATAAACCCATAAACCTTGATATCTATCTTAAATAAAATAAAATAAGTGAGGTTCTAATCTAAATATTTAGTTATGTAGTGTTATTTACTAATTATAGATTAAAAACATGACATCATTATGAAATAAGACTAGATGGCTAAAAATGGTAATAAAATTGTAAATTACTAAGTCAAACATGTCAACTTAGTTATGTAGGAAAGCTAAATAGAATAGTCTCTAAAAGACTAAATCGAATGGGTCTACTATGTTATATGTATAATACAAACATAATAGTCTCTAAAATAATAAGTTAGACATGTTGATTATGTTATATGGATAAGAGCAACATGACAACTTGTAAAAGACTAAGTCAGACGATCTGACCATATTCTATGGATTGTGAAAGGTATGAAATGTTATGAATATGGATGACTAAGCAAATTAAATTAATCATATAAGTAACTAGATCAATTCTTTTGATCTACTTATAACACACAACACAACCCTTGTACCAATGTTGGCTAGTACAAGTTTTTTTAATATAAAATACAATTTGTAAAGAGCAAGTAATCAAATTGAAATGTAAATTCTAATATAAATAGTGGACATTATTATGTGTTTTAAATTACATTATGTTTTGTTTTTTTTAAAATTTGATAAGTTTTTTGGCTTTATATTATGAACTAATTATATTAACTATAGATAATAATAATTACAAATTAAATAATAGCATATAACATTATAATCCTTAAATAATAATATTATTTATATAGTGTTAACATTATAGTATTACTATAGATTACATGCCTACTTATACTAACCTTATGGTTTATATTTATAATTTATCCTATTATCTATTAACTTATAAATTATAATATAAGGTTATGGTTAATTTACTAACTTTAATAGCTATGGTTAATTATAAAACCAAAGCTTTGTATTTTGACCATATCTTTTGATAGAAGCCAAATTTGTTCATGATATAAAATAAAAGTGGTAGAAGAATATAAATAACATATATCTATATAGATTTAAGAATCTGAAAGTGAGTACAATCAAATATATTGATCCTAGAAGTTGACTATGTGTTCGTGTTTGTTCTGCAATTGACCCAAAAAAGTTTTTTGAGCTTGTATTGATGTTGTTTCGATGTTTCATAGTGAATTAGATATTGGGGATTATTTTAAAATATATGAATATGATCCTTATGGAATTTAGAGGTGTGATCAATATATTTTGAGTATGAAAAATGCTAAATAATTTGATTGTATATTCAGTAATGGTGTTCCTGTGTATAAGGTCTATGTTTAAGTTATTTGAGCATACACATAGGAGAGCTAGGATGACTGTGATCATTTAAGGATGTACTAAGGGACATAAGGAGTAGATCCATGTATTTTAAAGTAGTCCTATGTTATTTTTTTTCTTGAGGGTGAGATAAATGGGTGAATAGGTCTCTATGATACCTATAAGAGCTATAAGGGCCTTAGTAAAAGGTGTAGTTACTTAAAAGTGACCCATAGATGCTATGCCTGACCTATGAATATTGTATTGAGTCATGTATTCATGTGAAATATTCCTTAAGGGATATGTCATGCCTAATGGATGACCAAGATTTTGATTATCTATATTGATTTATAAATAGTAAAATCAAAGATGGTGATTTCCAAACATTGTGTGAGAGAAAAAAAGTGATTTAAGAGAGGATTATGTGTGTGTTTTATGGAGATAAGGAAGGGTAGATTTTATTGAGTATGAATATAAGATAATAATATATTGATGACTATTTTTAAGACCTACTGGTCATAATTCTATTGGCATAACAGTGCACATGTTGTTTGAGTGTGAGAAAAGGGGATGTGTGATAAGAAGAGGTCCATCATCAGGTGTTATTGACATCATTTTATAGGTTTATGTGTTCATAGGTGTTGTTGTGGTATCTCAAAATCTAAGGTTCTTGTAGCCTCCTTGAGAGGTATAACTTGCTAAAAGGTCTGGTTGTTGTAGCTCAATTAGATAGGTGTGATAGCACCTTATGGGATTATAGTCTCACTAAATAGGGATTGTAATTCCTTGATCATTTGTAGATGGTATAAATTGGATATTTTTATTATAATATAGTATTCTAATTGTAGGTTATAGTAGGTTTTATCCTTTAAGAGGGTTTCCCACGTATGTCATGTGTTATGTGATTGATCTTGCATTATCTCTCTTACTCATTGGTGTGAATGTTGTGTATGCTTTATGAATGCTTATGGTAACTAATTAAGCATTTGCAAAGATCAAAATTTAAGTTGGATTATTTGGGCTCATTTATTCACCCCCCTCTCAGTGATTATACCTCTGACACTAAATGGAGAAGAGACTTTATGAAGAAATTTCTACCTTCTTCAAAATTTTAGTGTTTGAGTGGATCTAAAATTCCCTTTGCAGGCATTTTCATTTATGGATATATACATCTACATCCATATAAAAATTTCCATGATTCTTCCCAATCATGTAATATTTTTTTGAGCAAATCCATATTTTGGGTTTTTAAAATTAGCTAATGGGTATTTTTTCGTTTGAGCCAAAATTGCTATTTTAGGGTCATTTTAGGTTTTTTATGGGTTTTGGAAAATAAAAAAATAATATTTGATCCAATATTACTCCTAAATGATACACATAAAAGATAAATTAAAAATAAAACATGTTTTTGGAGTTATTAATCTTACTATTAATTTATGCCTATAAGATCTAGTATAAAATATGTATGAAATATAATATTAGTAATATGTGAAGTTAATATAGATAATTAGTTATATATTGTTAGCTTTATTGTTACATATAATATTATATATAAGATAACTAATAAGGTCAATGAAAAATAATATGGTTATAGTAATATATAAGTTAATAGGTGACCTATATATGAGATTATACCATATATTTAAAGACAACCGATAAACTATGGTTATAACCAAATGTAGTTTGTATATATAATTATGAATTTTATTTAAATGATATGACTCTTACTATAGTATTTGATCAAAACTATCCATGCTTATTAATTTACTTGAAGAATCAAGGGCCTGGGAAAATTTTAGCTCATCTAAATTTTACACGAATTGATTTTCCTACTTTGTAAATTTAGGAATCAATGCATAAATGTTTTATACCCACTCTCTAAATTATAATGTACTAATTACCACCATATTTTGAGCATTGGCCACCTCTAATGGTGTCATGAAATCAATGTGGATGAAATCTTTATTTGTCATACACAATATAAAGAACTTTAGTTTATTTTCATCTTCTTTAAAATAATTAAATAAGTTTTCCATTTCAACTATTTGAGGGGACAATTTATTATTCATATAACTAATAGTATCCAAAATGTTGTAAATATTTAGACCATTATTCTGTACATCACCTTCAATTTCTCTAAGAATATGAATAACTTGTTGGTATTCCCTCACCTACTCAAACTCATATTATAACTCATATTTGGCTTACTCTATTACCTCATGGCATTCTATTGGTACATCTATATTTGTTTTTAGGTATGCCTTGAAATATTCATTATATATAAACTACCCAATTCTCCTAGTATTTCTCACTCATAATGAACATACATCTTGTCTCTCCTCCAAGACAAATCCTATACCAGTGTCATCTTCTATCTTTCTCTTCTTAACCCTTTGCATTGTAATTTTTTATTTTAAAAAAATAGAGATCACTACGGGGATCTCTATTATTGTCACATTGTGTCTTTGGGAAGCTTAGGCATCTAGGTGTATAGTCCATTGGGGAATTACTAGATGAGTGACATCTACTGACTAAGTATCCTTAGTAGTAGTGTTAGTCAAAATATCCCCTGAAGATTACCTTCTAGTATAGACATGAAGTGGTTATGGTAATGATGTCTAAATGATCTTAGACCAATTAATGTTTTTAAACTACGACATAGGATGAACAACATACATTGGATTCTTCTTCTTGGATTTGGTAGTAGGATTAATGGAAGTAGCCTGAATTAGGGTGGAGAAAGGTATAGGCAATCCAATTAAGTAGAATATATATGTAGGTGGCTGATAAAAATGGATTCTCTAGTCTTCTTAGAATGTTCCTTTTTTGAATTTGGGGGAGTAGGGGAAATTGTAACTGAATTAATAATAGGGGAGTTAGAGAAAATGGGAGTAGTAGAGACCATAAAAGTAGTAGAAACTATACCAATAGTAGAAGCAATAGGAATGGTAGGATAATAATGGAATAAACATGTATTGAAAATCCTAAGGTAACACTAGAAACAAAATGATCCAAAGAAAAAAAATGAATAGGAACTAAAAAAACCATATGGACCAAAGAAATAATAGGCACCCGAGGAAACAAAAGGAACTAGGGAAATCATAGGAGAAATGTTCTCACATAATTTTTCTATCATTATTGGTGTTATAACTTTAAATCCTTGAAGTCTTAAGAGCTTGGAATTTTTCATCTCCTTATCCTCATCTTCAAGCTCATTCTCTTCTTACATGTTTGTCTCAACAATTGTATCCCTAGGGTTCCTAAGAACTCTAGGCTTTTTTATAATTTTTTTTTGAATCTTTAGCCAAAGGAGGATCACATTGAGTGGAAGTGGATGTAAAAACAATATTTGTATTATTTGAAGCCAATAATTCAATATGGAGCTCAAAATATTCATAATTAGAATAATAAATGTGAATTGGTTCTTCAACTCTACCAAAGAAAAGTATGGTATTAGGACTTTACTCCACATCTTACTCTAACTTGATTGTTGTCATTATAATTCATGGTTTCTGAGATAGACCTTCTTGTGAGAACCTTGATATTAAAATGCACCTTGTTCTTTTTTGATAGTTTTTTTCCTAATGGTTGGTGTCTTGGAGGAGGTTCCTTATTCTTATAGCTATAGGGAGCACTGATGATCTAGTAATTTATAGTTGAACACCCACCAAAAAGTGGGAGACTAGTATGCACCTATGTAGTTATTATAGAGGGATCTACCTGAATAGCTCTCAAAATCTCCTCTATCAATCCAAATGACTTTGCTCTTTATATAACCTTGGCATCATCTTTCACATTCGAAATTTATCAATAGCAAAACTAGTTTCTTACTATGATCTTATAGCTAAACTACCATTATTTGAGAGGCATATTTTCCTATTAAGTCACAAAAACCTACTATCTTATATGTAAGTACTAATATACATGAAATAATTATCATATTTATTCTAATTATCATAAAACATATACCTAAATTAAGCTGAATAAGAAAATAACAATAATTTACATATGCTAGAACTATTTTAGGATAATAATGGATAATGTTAGGTATAAAATATACCTAAAATAGTAATATCTGCCTTAACCCTTGATTTTTGTTTTTATGCAAAATATGTTAAGTACTATGGTATAATATTTAAGTGTAGATTATTCACTTAGGTATAATCTCATATATTAATTAGATTATAGTTATTATAAACTATATGAGTTATTATGTAATGAAAATGAATATGGTTATAATAGTTATTTTGCATAAAAACTAAAATCAATGAGTTTATTTTAGTATATGTTTGTTAAATTTGTTAAACATGTTTACTAAGTTGAAGTTTAATCATTAATTAATATATGATGGATAACTCAAACTCCATAATTGGCCTGACATAGAGCCAAATTCCTTTGGGGTATGGTATGCCATTATATTAGAATAAGGGAATTCAAAAAACTCTATGGTGCTACCTAATTTCTCATGTAAGTACCCAATCTTCGTAATAGATCGACAACTCTATAAAGGATCCTAAATAATGGGGAATATTTTGTGGGAAGGTAAGTCCATTTTAATTTCCATGCATATATCCTTCATGGGATTATTTATATACTACATTTATTAACCTAAGACTTGTGTGGCTAAGAGAATTTCTACAAATTCATTTAGGTTGAAAGTATTCTTATTATGACAAACCTAATTTGAGTTTCTTGAATTTGATAAAGAGTTCCTCTACCTTGATTTTTCCTTAATTATCCACTCCACCCATTTTATTTACCCCATTAACAGGCAAATTGTGATTCCAAATATTTTTTTGCCTCTTCTCTAATTCCTTCTTCACCTCTTAAAAACATGTTAGCACTATTTTGTTTCAGTTTTATCTATCCTTAGAGCAAAACAACATGTTTAAGTAACTATGGATTACTTTCTTTATACCATAAAATTATATTCCTAGACATAATTTACTTTCATTTTACCATTTTTTAGTATTTTACTAGCCTATTGCTACGTATATCTGATTTTTTACACTTTTTAAATTATTGAGTGAGGTTGGATTGTTACTTCTCACTCACCAATGTTGTTTTCCTTTTTTGTGAACCTTTTTCCATTATTGAGTGAGATAAGGACTATTACTTCTCACTCATCAATATTATTTTACCATTTTGGTTTTGCTTTTACATTTGATATTTGATTACCATATTCTTATCAACATGCATCCTTGGTTTGACTTGGCGAGTTTACCTTTCTTACTTAAGGATACCTTGTTTGAGTTTTTTAGTCTTTAGTAGCCTTGGATTTTTGGTTACCTAATTTACTCTTGTTTTGACTTGGTAATTTGGTCTAACATAACACTTATCACCCTATCTTGAAAAATTTACCAAGTGTGGCCCATCCTCATAACACTAGCTATCTTGGCTTTTCTTGCATTTGTCTGTTTTTTATCTTTACTTTTGTATTCTTGGGTTTGTCAAAAGCAGTCTTTGCATCCTCCATAGTCAAAACTAATAATATAGTAGACAATAATCCCACAATAAATGAAAGTCAAGGTACACATTTATATTTACTTTTTAGTTATTTACTTTTCAATTGTTTTTTCTTTAAAATACTGCAAGTTTTTTTTAGCCTCGACATTATGTGTTTTATTCTTTCTCGAAGCACCATCCCCTATTACACCTTAGTGATATGTGATGAGATTTGAGTAGGGTATATGTATACACATAATATTTTCAAAATTTTATCAAATAATGATTCTTTACATCTTGTAAGAACCCATCAAGACTCAATCTCTGTGTGTACATGCCCTAAGAGATGCTCTAAGAAAGGGGTGTGTAGACCTTTAGTGATTTGCAAGATTATTGTCCCTTAATACCACATTATTACCAATCCAACTATATCCTAAAACCATTCCATAAGATATTAATCCTCCCTTTTACACTCTTCCAATTTATTTCCTCTTTCTATCCCTCTTTTCCTCGCCTTGATCACCTTTCACTAGTTGACTGTACTAGGTCGATTGGGCTGACCCTGTGCAGTTTTCAACCTATGATTACTATACAAAGTTGACTAAGTTAACCCTATATAAATAACATATTTGAAATTATTTATTATTATATCCACCTATAAATACAAGATCATTTAATCATTATTTCAATATGTAGTCAAGAGTTATTATTTGCTCATGCTTATTTACAATTTGTTCTTCCATCATTCTACTTGAGGAGTCTTAGCTTAGGGTTTCCACTTGGATAATCTAGTCTTATGGATAAGTCTTAGATTTTTTGACCTTTCTTATTTATCCTTGCAAATCACAACAACCTATTGCAAATCCCTTTTGGCCAAGGGAGATATTGATTCTCAACAAGTTCACATTCACGTAAGTATATTCTAACTTTGTTCTCTTCTCTTTAGTAGATAGCAGTAACATAAATATTGGCTCAAATAACATTACTCTTCATATTCCATGTATTAGGGTCTTAATCATACTTAGCTTAATTGAGATTATCTTATACATGTTTTGATTTCTTTACCAACCCCTCATTTTGTGCCATAAGCTTTGGTGTGCACTAGATTATATTTACTTTCTTGTTATTAGATATATAGTGAAACATTAAATCTGACTCTCTTAAGGTTGTTGTATTATTGTGTTAGTGTAGACACTCAAAAACTGCATAGTTTTAGATGTCAAAATGGCTTGCACTCCTACCTAACCATGAATCTAGTTGAGCACCTAATTGACTCAACCCATTTATTAATTTAATAACGTTAATAGGTATTAATGGTAATATCATTAATATAGTATATAGGTATTAATTAACCATATAATAATATAAGTTTAATTAATAAGTTATATCTTATTAAATATAATAACCTCTAAGTTAATATCTAGGTTAAGCATATTAACCATAGCTATTAAAGGTCATATTTAACTATATAACTATTAATTTATATAATTATTAGCTATATATTAAATAATTAATTATATAATTATAGTATATAATTAAATAGGTATTAATATATAAATAAATACTATATAATGTTAATATACCTAGACTAACTATCTATTAGTTATCATTATATATACATAATCATAATTGTATATAGTTGTAAATTATACTAAACCTATATACTATATCAAATATATAATAACACTATATACACTATTATTATATAGTCTAAGTCATCTAATGATGCTATAGTAGTACTATATCAATTAGTAGGTATTTATATATAGTTATATAATAATAAGTATATTCTTATAGTTATATTACTAAATTATGTATTATATTAGATAATATATGATATTATACATATATTATATAGGTATTATATTAAATAATAGTATAATACTCTGATGTATATTAATGTATTAATATTATATTAGTAATGTGTATACTTAATAACCTAATAAATATATATCCTTATAATATATGAGTTTTATGTTTATAATTATATGAACTATTACAATAATCATAGTTTATATTTACTCATGATAGCTTAAAATTTTATCATGGATTAGTATCAGGTTGCCTATTACAGTATGTCAATATACATGAAAAATATTATGGTACCTCATTGTCATAACATTTTATCTCAGTATCCTGTTGATATTCTTTAGTTCTTAATATTAACAAAAGAGATTTAAGGCCTATTAGGCTTAAAAGGGCCTCAAAAGGCCTGTGCCTAAATTAAAGACTTCTAGTTCTTTTAGGGATGATGGGAGGTTAATTAATAATAGTTAATTAAATTTATATACTAACTTAGTTAATACCTATTAATTAACATATACCAATAGTAATAACTTATAATAGTTAATTATAGGTATAGTTATAGTAAATAAATTATAATAACCTCTAAGTTATATCTATTTTCTAATTTAATGGTAATATCACTAATATAGTATATAGGTATTAATGGTAATATCATTTAAATAAAAGTCATAATTATATATACAAACTAATAATAAGTTAACCATATTAACAATATACTAGTTAGTTCTATGTGTTAAAGGAGGAAGAGTAAAACACTATTTTAATTTCATTAACCTATAACATATTAAGTTGTTATATAGTATATATTTTAATTTATGCATACATACTTAATCATTAAATTATCTAAGTTATAATCTTAAACATATGTAGTATAGTCCTAATAGTAACTAATATATTGAAGTAATAATCTGCTTGGCTTAAATGGCATAATAAGATTTAATAAATAGATTAATATATCTAGTACATATATGGAGCTATTAATCTTACTATTAATAATAAATATTGCTAAAGATAAACCATGCTTGTGAGTTCCATGGTTTATTGACATGACCTTACTTATACTCAGACTAAGTTTACTTAGTTCAACAAAGAAGGCTCTTTATATAACCTATTTAATTGTTTGGAGCATATTAACTTCATCTAAGCTGAGTAGATAGCCTAAGGTCTTGAATAAGAAATTGTGTGTAATTTCAATTGTAACAAATGTATATGTGATTTTAGAAGAACCAAATGATCATTAAATAATTTATTAAAATAAAATAATTCATATTAAATATATTACACAATAATGAAGTTTTCCTATTATTAAAAGTATTTAAATTATAAAAACTATCATTTTAAATATTTTTATTGTCTGAGGATTTTTAAAATATTTTAATATAATTTTATTATTTTATAGATTACTAC